>CM053608.1:63823754-63910748 GCA_028646535.1 Procyon lotor | reverse complement strand
TGAAGAAGATGCATGGCTAATAGCTCAGGATGCTTTAGCTATGTTAGCCTGGATAAGTTGCCTGATTTCTCTGGGCTTCCTTTCCTAATTTTTAAATAGAGTTAATGATGATCCCTGTCTCAGAGGATTGCTATGGGGATTATATGAGATGATCAATGTAAATGCTCATAACAGTGCTTGTCATATAGGATGCCGGCTATTATTACTGCCACTCCTACTATTCTCATTACTATTAGTAAAGGAGGTTAGAAAGGCCTTTCCTGGGGCACCTGGGGGGCTCAGTGGGTTAAGCTTCTGCCTTAGGCTCAGTTCATGATCTCAGGGTCCTGGGATTGAGCCTTGAATCAGGCTCTCTGCTCATCAGGGAGCCTGCTTCCCCCCTGCCTCACTGCCTACTTGTGATCGCTTTCTCTCTCTCTGTTAAATAAATAAATAAAATTTTAAAAAGAAAGAAAGAAGGAAAGAAAGAAAGAAAGAAAGAAAGAAAGAAAGAAAGAAAGAAAGGAAGAAAGGAAGGAAGGAAGAAAGAAAAGAAGAAAGAAAGAAAAGCCTTCCCTGAGGAAATGAACATGGTAAGGAAGAAAGGGATAAGATTTCCAAATGCCCTGTGGAGCATAGCAAGGAGAAAGAACCCGGGAAAGGTTGGCACATGAACACTGAGAAGATGTAAAGTGAGGCTGGAGAGGTAGAAAGTATTGAATGGATGTATTGAACTCAACTAAGATATTTATTGTGTGTTTGTAAACACCCCCAAAATGGTATTTCCATTTAATGTGGTACTCCTAATTGTACCATACCGTGCTGACCAAACGTAGCATACTTCTGTTCCTATAACTTCAGAGGTATAGGGTCATTTACTCACTTTTCCACATTACAACTCATTCAACATTTACTGAATTCATTCTGTGGGTCAAGCACAGTGTGAGGTGCTGAAATTACAAAGATGGATAAAGTACCATCACCGCTATGGGAAGGGAAATAGAAATATGAATGGATAAAATAACTCCTAGAATTACTAAAATGAGAGATGGACCAACTTCTAGAAAGATAGGGGAAGATCCAATAACTCTGTGGGGAACTGGAGAAGATATTAAGGAACAGATTTTGAGGGTTGCCGGGGTGGTTCAGGTGGTCAGCGGCTGCCTTCGGCTCAGGTCATGATCCCAGGGTCCTGGGATCAGGCCCTGCATCGGGCTCCCTGCTCAGCAGAGAGCCTGCTTCTCCCTCTGCCTCTGCCTACTTGTGCTCTCTCTCTAGCTCTCTCAATAAATAAGTAAAATCTTAAAAAAAAAAAAAAAAGAACAGATTTTGAGACATGAAGAATAAACAGAAGGGGGAAGAAAGAGGAGGGAGGAAAGCAGATGTCCTGAAAGGGAAACAGCACCCACGAGAGTGGGGTGGGCAGCAAAGCGATGCAGGGAGAATCCACAGGAGATGAGTTGGGGATGGCCATGGGATGAGGTGGAGAGGTCCAGGGGATGAGCGCTTTCTGTGATTTTGTTCTTTGACAACCTGGAGCTGAAAGATATAGCAGAGGCCTCCTCACTGGGGCAAACCAGCACCCTTCCATCTTCTGACTGTGGATCATTGGGGCAAAGGTAGGGCATGGCACCAACGTGCACCATGGGCTGCTGATTTCTTGGTCTTACACAGCTGCCTCCTGCTGAGGGGAAGCTGAAGGACTGACAAGGACAGAACTGGACCCCTGCCTTGTTGCCCAGAGTGGAAGACTCAGAACCACTGCGACTGATAAACTGAATCATTGTACAAACCTGAAGGCAGGAATATTTGATTCATTATCAAAATCTCACCATGTAATGCGAACTCACCAAAAACAAGACCCAAAGCCATACTGAGGGAGAGCCTCCAATTCCATGACAAACAGAGGAGGTGTAGAAGAAAGGCTGAAAGGCAAATCACCAAAATGTTCAAGGGTGTTGTCTCTGAATGTTGACATTACGAGTGATTTTACTTGCTTCTCTTTGCTTTGTGGGACTTTCCAAATTTTCTTCAAAAAAATATATGGATTGATGGTCAATATTAGTTCAATAATAATTGAAAGTCATATTACAAAACATAATAATTGAAAGTCATATTAAATAAATATCATCAGTAGTCAGGATAAGGTGAAGGGAACATAGGAAGGAACACTGGGCCGACCAGTATATGAGCCTTTGACACCAATAATTCAATGTCATCTAAATAACTTTAATTCATGCCACTAGGTCGCCACTTAACATTTATTTTATGTCAAATACAACATGGATGATTAAGGGAAGTAGGAACAGTAAACCTCAATCCCAAAAGAATTCATATAAAGCACCTACTAGAGGGGCGATTCACCATAAATGACTGAGTTACCTCCTTTTCCTGAAACTTAGTGACTTTCTCCCTCGTAGAGGAGAGGACACTATTGGCAAAATCGTGAAACCACGTAACCACAAGAAGTCTAAAAGAATATGGAGCCTTCCTACTAAGTAGAGAGCAAGAAAATGTAGTCACTTGTGAACAGGCCCCGAGGCAAAATGCAAGCATGTCAATTATGGCAAATTTCAGATTATAGAGTACTACAGCACATTTGAAGCAAAAGTGATTTGCTTGGCCAAGAATGGGCACATGGGCATGTCTAAATCCCTAACCTATGGCTCAATTGTTAACCTTCACATATAACATGTAGCATCGTGCTCCCCCAAATACCTTGTAAACTCAATTGTGCATAAATTATCATTATTATTTTTTAAGAGGTGAGTTGTTTTGGATGAAATAAGAAGGAAAGCCAAACCAAAAAAGAAAATGGGAGGTGGTGGGGGGGGGGGCAAGAAAGAAAGAAAGAGGAGGGAGGGAAAAAAAGGACAAGAAAGAAACACTTGTGCACATGCGATTGCAACCAGTTGCCTAAGACTGGGAACATGAATTGGACAAATTGTGCAAAAATCTGAATACTTGAGAATCTCCTGATTTCAACTAAGGGTCAGAAAGTCTACGTCATTTTGAGTAGTGAAATTCATCAGCTTGTAAAAGTACCGTAAAATAAGACACTGAGCCATGAAATGGGAAAAGTGCATCCTTCCGTGTCCAGTTTAATTGACCCCTCTATGTTGCAGTCCTTCTTGGGTATAACCAAAGTAGCTTTTCACCTCATTCTCTGGCACTGTTTCTGTCTCATTCTCTTTCTATAATATTGGAAGTATACTCTCTCTGGGTTCTCTAGGATGGCTTCTCCCTTTACTTAATTTAACAGCACTATCCACAAACCCCAGAAAAATTTAGAGATGTTTCCCAAGGGAAAGGTAGCAAATTTATGCCTTGCAAGTAAGGGTTTCATTTTTATAATGCAGAATCAAAATGTTTACTGGAGTGAAAGAATTAATAGCCTAATCAGCTTACTTTTCCTTATTAGAAGGATTTGGGGCTGTAACTTGAAGCAAAATCATTCTCCTGATCCCAATGCCAGTTCCAGCTTGTTGACTTTAATGGGGAAGTATAACACTTGGAAATGTGAAACACAGTGGGTAATATTTATACGAAATCTTCAAGAACTATGGTATTTTGCTCATGTGGAATACGATGGCATTCTGCCTAGATCAGGGAACAAACAGATTAGCACATTAACACTTTTAGGAAACATGCATATAATTTGCTTTGAATGTGGTCTTTGACTTCTAGGAGGAATACCTAATGATTCTCAAACTGACAGACTTCTTTATAAAGCATTTCTTTAAAAAAGCGCTACTTGCTAAGAAGCTCCTAGCATCAGCATTCTAGAACAAGTATGAACTCCCCTTTTGGGCAGGAAAAAGTCCACTAGAGGAAGTTCCAAAGAAATGCCCTAAAACTATGAGTAAGGTAATTTTAAAGTAGTTTTTAGGCTGGTCTTCAATTATACATTTTTAAAGTATGTCTTACATGTAAGTCTTTAATGCAAGGAGTGTGTCTGAATACTATTCACATCAACTCATGTGATCCTCACAATAGCCTCACAAGTCATGAACTACCACTATTCTCATTCTAGAGATAAAACAGCAGTGGCACAGAGAGGTTAAAAAAAAAAACTTGTCAGATTCATTCATCTAATAACTGGAAAAGCCTGAGCATTCTGACTCCAGAGCCTGTGGTCACAACCACCACGCCCTAGTGACTTTATGCATATGCATGGATGCGTTGAGAGCTTGGGTTGAGTATAAGTAAATATAAATATCATTGTTAACAGCATAGAGGTCCAACATCCCCCTTCCTGTTTCTTTTGTAAATTGGAAAGACTGTATTTACCATTTAATGAGTCTCAAGCTAACCATGTTAATGAGGTTGATATACACTGGTGGATTTTAATTTTGCTTATATACAATGCTTCCATTAATAGAGGTAAAATAATAACGAATCAATGGGATATTTAATCCCTAGATTGGTACAAAAATTCATCAGTAGTTTTGCTTAAAATGTTAAAATAAGAATTTTTGTTTCCTCTTATTTCCTGTATCATTCTCCATCAGTTTCCCTGACTCATATGTCAGTGTGGAATTAGAATTTAAATGATCCACAGTAGATAGCCCACTATATAGTGGTGGTCATGAAGAAGAAGAAGAAGAAGAGGATGATGAAGATGAAGAAGGAGAAGGAATTATACAGAGATTGAGTGGACAAAGCAGACCCAGGTCTGCACCAATGTTCCAAACACTGAAGCAAATCCAGTCTTGAGAAAACAAGGCAGGATTGATAGCTAAAAAGATCACTGCCAAGATTTGGCCACCAGATACTACATGCATATAGAAGTACATGTACTTTTAGGAGGGAAGGTTACTTTACCAGCATTTTTGTCCCTCTGTACCCCTTCCCTCCAAGTAACATTTAGACAATATTACTTACACCATTTTCTCCTCACAGACGCAAACTAACCCAGATGAAGGAAGCATCTAGAACACCGCAATTGATGAGGATTATGATTCAGGTTAACCAAATGCATTTTGGGGTAACAGAAGGCAGGTGGATATTATTTCTTCCTAGGGGATTTTTTTCTTGCTTCTGTTTTATCCAGCAGAGCTGTTATTTTACCCTTAGTCGCTGTCTTCTCCCAACCATCTTCCCATGCACCATATTCTATTTGGGATCTTAAGAGACCACACACCCAGGTCCACACACTGAAAATAAGAAATAAACTAAGAATACATGAGAAATCAATATAAGGCCTGCAAACTTAACCAGACCGTCTAATAAACTCCATACTAAAAACTAAACCATAAAAGATTGGATTCTTCATCAGATTTTTCCCTCTTCTGAAACTTCCACTGATATGCTGAATCATTCATTCTGGGTAATTGGAATCAGAACATTTGGAATACAATTTTTTCTCTCCCTGTCCCAATTCTTGTTTTCATCTTTTTTTACGAATACTTGCAGCCCATCTGTCGATTTTCTTTGATGATTTGTTGAGAATTGTCTGATGAAATCATTGCTCCCTTTTTCCAGCCTTAAACTAGCCAGTCGAGGGTACTGAGAAATAGAGACTCATTGTAGATTTGTGTTTTATTTTCTTAAAGATTTATTTATTTATTTCAGAGAACGAGAATGTGTGTTCACGAGGTGGGCGGTGGGGTGGGGGGGTGGAGGGCAGATAAAGAAAGATAGAGAATCCCAAGAGCAGATTCCCCACTGAACATGGAGCCTGATGCAGGGCTCAGTCTCCAGACCCCAAGATCATGACCTGAACTGAAATCAAGAGTCAGCTCCTTAACTGACTGAGCCACCCAGGAGCCCCTGATGTGTGTTTTCGATGAATCCTTTCAGAGTCTCTGAAGAGCAGATTTCAGGTGGGTGAGGTTGGAAGCAGGAAGTGCGGTAGGAAGCTGTGGTAACCCAGGTAAAGCTGATGATCTGTGGAGCCAGGACAGTCGAGTTGGGATGGGGAAGATAGGAGAGACTTTAACAATGAGATTTAGTGGGGCGCTGGGGTGGCTCAGTGGGTTAAAGCCTCTGCCTTCGGCTCAGGTCATGATCTCAGGGTCCCGGGATTGAGCCCCGCATCGGGCTCTCTGCTCAGCAGGGAACCTGCTTCCCCCCCTCCTCTGCCTGCCTCTCTGCCTACTTGTGATCTCTCTCTGTCAAATAAATAAAAATCTTTTTTTTTAAATAAATAAAAATCTTTAAAAAAATTAGATTTAGCAATTGACTGAATATGTTGCTAAAGGAGACAGAGAATCTAGAGGTAGAGGAGGTTCAGGAACAAAAATAAAGATTTCATTCTCAAAAAAGTTGAGTTTGTGGTTCCTGTTGGTGAATCAGATAAAAAGGTCCAGCAGAGAGTCGTACTAACATGAAAGTCACGGAGAAGTCTGTGGAGAAGTTACAGACTGAGGCATCAGCAGCCTGCAGGTGCCTAGGATGATGAGAGCAGATGAGATAACTCAAGGGAAGGTCATAGTGTGAGCAAGTAGCGGCCCAATGACAGGACTCTCAGCGAGAAAGATTGAAGGGGGTGGAAAGAACAAAGTGCCTATGTGTGATAATGTGCCAGCTACCGTCTATTAATATTCAGGACTGCTCTCACCCTTCTAAGCTGTACTGCAGGGGCTGAAAGCCTAGAAACTTCATCTCTCCAAATCCCCGGACAGTAATGTTTCATTTAGATTCTGTAAATAGAAGGCACTTAAATGTGAATTAGAAGTCAGAGGAGAAGATGTGGTTCCCCCGAGGGCTTGTACTTGAGCATCAGTAGGTGGTAGACTTGGAGACTTACCAGAGGCTTCTAGCAACGTCTTCAAGTCATCCACTTCACTCTACAGGCAGCTGAGGTTTTGGCTGTGTTTTACTCCACTTCTGTAAAGCTAGCAGCGGCTTCCTTAAACTCTGCCCCCTGAAGTGAAAGCCCCTAATACCCTATATTAAATCTCTTCCTGCTCAAAATACTCACAACACAGTCTTTATGAGCAAATATTTACTAATATAGAAAGAATAGGGCCACAGGGGTATAGAGATAGCAGGTCAAGAGTACGTGATATGCGAAAAAAGTAGAAACAAAGGCAAAGACACAATTTGGGGGGTAAAAAAAACCCTTATGCATGAAAGGCAACATCTCAGATGGCAAGTGAGTCAATATCATGAACAAATGTCAGTGTGTGTGTGTGTGCTTTACGGCAAGATAGACCTGAGCGTGTTTATAAACTGAGGCAGGAGCCATCCCAAGGGGAGGAGGTGAAGATAAATGAAATAGTAACCATGACTGAGGAAGTTAAATCCTGGAAAGAGTTAGGGTGACTGGTGGATAGGTTAGCCATGATAGGAGGAGGGTTATTCTATTCTTCTAGGACCATGGCAAGATAAAGGAATATGCACCAGCAATCGAAAAGAGGTTCCATTTGTCTCCATGAAGTAGGTTCCAAGCTCAGAGAACATCTGGGTTTGGCCACTCGGGATCCATGTCACCCTTTTTTGGTAACCAAACCCTGCTTTGGCCTCCCTTGCAGGCCCACTCTTTCCCTTCTCAACCCTGTAACTCTTGGATGGAGCTCACAATCCAGCCCTAAGCCAATCGGAACATCACTCCACCGTCTCTAGGGATTGGTCTAGGCCTGTGTGGAAACTGGAGCTAATAGTGCACGATGGGGTACTTGCCAAGACTTCTGGTTAAGAGGCAGGTAAACTTTCCCACAGGGCTTCACACGGAGGGGATAGGAGTTATCTCATTCCCATGGTGGGAACAGCCTCTCTGAGAATAAGGGTAAATGAGAAGGCATGGACCTAAGGGGTGACACTGAGAAAAACCAGGTCCTGGTGATCTCCATCAGGTCTCTGTTCTGAGCTTCATTTGAAGCTAAGTCTTTTCTTGGACTTTCCAAAATTTGTTTAATTTTGCAAACAAATTCTACTTTTGTTTAAGCTAGTTTGAGCTGGGTTTTCTCTCATTTGTTTAAAGAGTCCTAAACCATAGAGTGAGGCTTTCCGCTGAAAGTGAAGGAGGGTGGATAGATATATATTTTTTAAAAAGGGGGTTTGGGGCAGGCTGATAGCATAAACAGCAAAGGGAAGGATCTTAACCAATAATCACCCAGTTAGGCCATAAAATGCAGTTCAGTTTGGCTGAACTCAGCCACGCTAATGTCAAGCCCGAGTCAATAATTTGGTTTTTTAATGTTCTCTGTGGCAACTAAAGGAACTGATTTTTTTTTCATCACTTGCAATTGCCTTTGTGAAGTATGGACCGCCTTTGGCTGGGCTCATATGACACCTAACATCTGGATAAAAATTGAAAAATGTGATGTCAACCATGTGTTTTGTCAAACACAATTACAAATCCCTGGGTAGTTAGAAAATATCTAATAATTGTTTCAGATTTCATCTGAATCATGTGTACACAGCACTTTGTGACTCCAAACTTTCACAGAGTTAAGGAACATAATCTCTGCACCCACCATTCCTCTGTTTTACAAGTCAGCCCCCAGCCCAAATGTGATGTCAGCTTTCCTCCCGCTTAATATTTCCCCTGTGTGGTGTTTCCTTGATGCAAATGCATCAAAATTTCAACTCCATGAGCAACCGTTCATGCTGGAGCCCCAGGTCTTATGTTTCAACGCTGTGTTGCATGAACGGTGGTAGAATTTGGGACACTTGAGTTAGAAAGTGAATGTGACTCTGGAAAGGCAAAACCAAATCTTTTATTTTACCAAGAATGAAGCTGATCTTCAGAGAGGTTAAGTCATTTGTGCAAAGGTCCCACTGCTAGTTAGTGGCTAAGCTAAGGCTTGAACCCGTGACTTGGGACTGCTGCCATGACACCATTCTGCCTCTATCTCTCCTAACCAGCACTTTGGGGTCACATTATTATTTTGCAGGAAGGTGTAATTTGTGGCTATGAACCTATTTAGAGCTGCCCCAAATAGTGCCAGTCATCCCTAAACAGCCAAAAAAGTTGAGTCTTCAGAAATACAAAAAGTCTCTCTGCATTATTAAATAGCTGAGCATCATAGCTATCATCTGTCTACCCATCGTTCCTGGGATTTATTGTTCAAATATCTAATGCCAACTCATATGGCCATTACATTTAAAGGAACTTTTATATGAATTATCTCACACATGTGATTTTCTTTTATGTTTCTGTAACGATTTTATGTTTTTGCTATTACCTTGTGGAATGAAACGTAATATGACAGTCAAACACATTCTTGCAGTATGACTTCATTTGTATTAGACAGGGCAGGCTTATCTTTATTTTACATAAATGCATAAAAAGGGAGTTTAAATCTCTGTCTTCTAAAGGCAGTCTCTGAGCGGTCTGAGAGTACAAGCCATTTGTTCAAGCCTTAGGAAGATTATGACCCTATGACTTCTTGCTCATTGATTTGTTCAATTAGAATTGTGATACAACCAAATATTCTATAACAAATTTCCATTACTTCACTATGTTTAATCATTATCATCAGATGGAATGCTATAGATTCGCATAAATATGGTTCTGAGCTAAGAATTGTACAAACAAGCTAATTTATTCTGAATGAATTTCAGAAAAAAAGGTTTTATAATTTCCTCTATGCTTTATAGTTAGAATCAAGATCATGAGTTAAAATAAAACTTATGAAGAGGGGGTTTTGGCTCAAAAACCTAAAGAAATGAATCAAATTTTGGGAATTGAAGCAATCGGTATATATTTTGTTCTTTTTAAGTCATGAAAGATAAGAGGTAGAGTCAAAAATTCAGAAGAACATGATTTTTGAAAAACTACATGTTCATGGATCTCATAGTTCTTTTTTTTGACTGCAAAAAATCATATTCACAGTAATTATCAAGCAACCAACCAATCAACCAACAATATTCACCAAACACAGTAAATCTAGGGCACACAGAATGATGAGACATGGTTCTGGCTTCTAAGAAGTTTATGATGCAGTTGAGACAATAAGACATGGAAACAATTAGTGGAAAATATCCAAGGTCATCTATTTAAGTGATGGATTATTTTCCTTCTCCCTCATTCTCCACTCTACCATTTAATAATCTGGTTAGGACTTCGCCTGAAGCTTCTTGTGACCAGTCCCACCTCGTATAAAAGAACATATATTCTTTGTTTCCATTGTTCAAACCTGAAGTCAGTAAATTGATTATGATAAAATGGCTCTTTGTTGTGGGGACTTGAAGAAATTTATAAAGTATGCACTTTATAATTTATATATAAAAATTATTGTCTCAAAGAAATAATTCAGAAACCCTTTATGTTGGTAGCAAACATGTTTCTTTCCATTTTGCAAACAAAGAAGCTTAGCCTGAGACAGAAAACCTCCCTTGAAGTGCCCAGTAGTGCCAAGATAATCGTGACACAGTGATATTTAATGTAAACCTCAAATGTAATACTGAGGATTTTCAACCTGAAAGGTGAGAGAACTGGTGAAAAACCTAACTTGACCACTTATTATCTGTTTCATAAAGAGCCTGTCGCTTTTAGTCTCTTGAGGCTCCATTTTAGAAAGAGCTGCCTATATGAGTAAAATTAGGTTTAGATCTGAGTGATAGAAAACCAAAAATAAGGGTGACTTCAAAAAGATAGAAGGTCATTTCATTTGCTCATAGAAGAAGTCTGGAGGGGAGCACCCCAGGGCTGGGATGGTACCCCATGAGAATGTGCTTGCAGACCTTCCATGACAGGGAGCCATTGTAACTGACCACATGCCACACCCCCTCTGGCTGTGCCCTGCCCATGACTGAGGGGACTGCGACCAGACCATAGAGCAACTCAGGAAGCTCCGCCCAAACTGCTCTTCCTCCTTTCTTCACTGGGGAGCAGACTGGCATCGTGGTCCCCCAGCCTCCTCCAGCCCCCTCTCTATTTTCTCTCATACAGACCACTTCCCTTCATAAAATCCTTGCAAGTTTAATCCTGTTTTGGCATCTTCTTAGAATACCGGGATTAACAACACATAGTATTTTGTAAAGAAATGTAACTCATGGAATTGCTTTCTTTCTTTTTTTAATATTTTATTTATTTATTTGAGAGAGAGAGAGACAGAGAGACAGAGATAGCAAGAGAGCACAAGTGGGGAGGAGAAGGAGAAGCAGGTTCCCTGCTGAGCCAGGAGACCCATGAAAGGCTCCATCTCAGAACCCATGAGATCATGACCTGAGCTGAAGGCAGATCCTAAACCCACTGATCCACTCAGGTGTTGTACTCATGGAATTTCTTGATTAAAAGGACTTTTTTTGGCAGAACTAAATTTCGCTAAGGAAGCACATCTTCAGGATCATGTTTTATGTCCACATCAACCTCCAAAAAATCAAAGTACTCCTTGTGGATTATTTTTAATTATGACAGCCATTAAATGCTTTTTATTCTTATTTCTTTTTAGGTACAATGGCAACAGTTTACTAAGCTTATAACTGTAGAGTTGGGGTAAGTACCCCATAGTAATATTTTTAAAATTCAAAATAATATGCATATACATTTGAAGACTCTATTACTAAAGGCCCTTTATATTGAAACTCTTCATTCATTCATTTGAACAATATCAAATATTGTGCACCTACTATGTGTTGGATACAAAATTAAACGCTGCAGAGACAGAGATGAATAAAATATATGCAGCCGGGGCACCTGGGTGGCTCAGTCGTTGGGCGTCTGCCTTCGGCTCAGGTCATGATCCCAGGGTCCCGGGGATCAAGCCCCGCCTCGGGCTCTCTGCGCAGCAGGGAGCCTGCTTCTCCTGCTCCCATTCCCTCTGCTTGTGTTCCCTATCTTGCTGTGTTTCTCGCTATCAAATAAATAAAATCTTAAAATATATATATATGCAGCCTTGGGGATCTTGCCATCTGGCCACAGAAACACTCCTAAATGCCAACTATCAACAACCCTTAACCACAACCTTTCCTTCGTGGAATCCTGACTGAGGAAAGACCATGGACTGACCCCAAAAGGGCCCACTTGTAAACAGACGGCCGCCCTGCTTCCTCAGTTACCCTGAGATGTCTGTCTATGCACAGTGACTTCACAGCCATCTGAGGCAGCTGCATAACCCGAACACTGCACACCTGAGCTTTTTTCCTCAAACATGTCACTATAACCCATGTGGGAAGACAGCTTGAGGGAGCAGAGGGCCGGGGAAGGAATAAGAGGCCAGAGGTGAGATCTAGGGTGGCCGAGAGGACAACCTGCCCATCCGAGTCTGACACAGAGAGAAGTTTGGCCAGCCATTAGACATCCACAAATGCCAGACGAAAGTACTGGGAAAGAGAAGGTCCCAGGAGAAAAACTGGAAGAAAACACAGGCTTGCTTTTGTTGGGTTTTGTTGTAGCTGTTAATTTTACATTTCCCAAGAATCATTCGAGCATGTTCGGGGTATTGTCCTCAAGTTCTTTTTTGCCAGCTCACATGATGGCAAAAAAGTAGAGCTCATTCCTCAGAGCTCATCAACTCAAAATTGCTTTTGTAAAAAATTGAAGAGCATTTAAAAGCAAATTCAATTTAGCTTGTCACAGTTATTGCAGAATAAATCATATTTCTGAATAGATATGTTTTATATTGAATATATCAAATATGATCGTTTTATGAGCAAAACAAGTTGTCAAATCAATTACATATTTTAGTGGTCCCCCTCTTGAGTCACTACGAAAGTGATTTTTGCTCTGTAAGATGCTCCTAAAAAATAAATACTGCTTATGTTTCAAATTTTGCCACAGTGTCTTTTCTTTCCCAGCTTCGTTCTTTTTACAGAAATTCTATTATTTTAGACAGTCTCACTTACGGAAAAAGCAAGCAGTCATGAAAGGCAAGGGTCCAAGGAGTAGGTAAAGCTCAATTAGATTAAGAAGAATCCTGAGAAGCCTTGAAGAGACAGTCAAATATCTGCTTTGTGGCTCCCCACAACTCCCAGGAGAAATCTCAGTGCCCACATTCCTTTAACTTCAATGGAGGGAAGATGGACAGTTGAGTGGATAAGAACCAGGAAAGGGACAGAAAGAGCTGGGACCAGGAATGAGGCCATTTTAGAGCATTTACTGTTGGAGAAAAACTGAAAGGAAGGGTCCCGGAGCCTTGGAATCTGGTGAGCTTAAAGCAGGCGAGAAAATACACAGCAGACTGTCTCTGTCTTCAAAAATAAATAGTTGGAAGAGGCAGACACCTGAAGTAATGAAAACTGGTTTCTTATGACTTTCTCTGAGGAAATGAAAATAGCTCATGTACATTTGTGGTAGATACAGATGTCTAGGAAATTAATTAATTGCAAGTTGGCCCTGAGGGTTGCTGATATCGCTGAAGGTGGAGTGTGGGGTGGGCACACATACCCTGGGACACTCTGCTCTGACAAGTCCTTTATCCTCTCTGAAGTGCCACTTTCCCAGAGACTGGCGCTAATTTGGCCCCCCCCCAGGGCTTTGACTTTGCGTAGCATCTGCCTTGGGACTGGAAGAGAAACTATGTGAACCTGAGGCAAGCAGAATTCTGGCGGCCACCCCACAGGTGGGCCAGGAGGCTGAGGCACGCGGAAGGTGAGAGGCAAAGAGCTCTCCGAGAGCTCAAACATCACCTTCTTTGTCAGGCTGGCTGGAAAGAAACTTCTCATTCCTCAAACTGGAGCAGTTTGTGCATCTTTTTTGTCATTTCTCCTAATTAGATGGCATTCATTATCTTTGAGCTTGCCCTTTCTCTCTTCGGCGATCACAAGTTTCCTGAAGGCAGTATCCACTTGCTTCATGGGTCCCCTGGCTCACAGTGGGTGTTCGCCAAATGTTGGCTGAAAGGACTCAGTGGGGGACAGAACAGTAGAACAAGTCATGGCAATATTTTCATCCACTGTCTCTACTTTCCTACTATGAACTTTCTCCTCTTGGGTTGTTCTCTCTCCCTCTCTCTCTCTCTCTCTCTCTCTCTCTCTCCTGAAATCTCACTTAAGGAAGGTTAGAAAACACCCCCAGGCAGCTAAATCAGAAAGCTTCTAATCTTTTACCATCCTTCTGTGTGTCTTCAATACACACTATGGCTTTCCTTCATTGTTTTAGGGATATCTCCCCCTCTCTTGGCTTCTCTTGCTTCCTCTTGGATCACTCATTCTCAGTCTTCTCTGCCTTCTCCTTCTTCAATGTTAGCTAACAGCCACCCAAAAACATCAACTTTAATTCACTTGATAAAATGTTATAAAATGTTATAGAGCACCTACTATGGGCCAGGTATTGTGTTCCTGTCCTGGGAAAAAGAATTGGCTCATCTGACTTCAGCTTCCATTTCTGTGAGAATGTGCTGAACCTGGGATGCCAAGAGGGGGCCAGCCCTTCTTGCCCGATAAATGTGATGTTGGCCAACAGAGAGGGGGCCTTGCTGTGGTTCAAGAAACAGGATGGCTTGGTATGCCAACATTTCTAAATCGTGGACTCCTACCTTCTCTCTTTATTGCCTTCCCCTTAATTGCTCTTCCCCTGCTGGATACCACATATCGCCAGCCACCTACACCCCATTCTTCTTCACAAAAAGTGCCACCCCTCCAGTCCCTTTTCCCACTTTTCAGGTTAAATTCCACTTGAACAAATTCCATTTCAGTGAAAACCTTTTTACAACAAGTAAGTGATTTCCAAATCCCAAAGCATTGCTGAAATGACCCTTTCTTCTGATGACATTTCCTGATTCTCACACATACAAAAAAACCTACTTTGTAATCTTGTAAACCATTTCCTCTGTAATTCATTCTCAATTCAGTACAACCACCATGGCAGACATCTCCCATAGGAAAGTCTGTGTGTAGTAAATGCACAAAAACCCTACAGAGTCCCCGGCCTTCAGAGGCTCCCTGTTCGGCATGGGGAGGGAGACCAAGTCCAGAGAATGAGTCAGCTCTTTTGCCCAACATTTCCACCTGCCTCTGGAGTAAGTGCTCCCCACCATGTAGCCAAATCCTTTCTAAAAGAGTTGAAATATCTCTTCCCAACTCCACAGTTTCTTGAAAAGCCATGATGAGATCCCCCTCTGCAAGGCAGCCCCCATGTGAACAGGATCCAGACACCTGGCCCCTCTTACTCCAAAATCAAGCTCAGTTCTCTGCTGCTGCCTCCAAAGAATGGGTCTGGTCCTCCCCAGAAGACCAGGAGAGCACTAGGGGACTTCCCTGTGCTTGACTTTGGGCCAACCTGAAGCTTTCCAGGATGTACAGTCCCTGGATGAATGGGTGGAGAAGAGATGGAGTCCAGAGACATTCTAGGGTCCATAAAGAGTGTCTCCAACTTTTTCTCAAATGGCTTGAATTTGGCAAATCCCAAAATACTCTTTGCCAAGAACTTTTTTGCCTTAATTTCTTAAACCCATGTGAATTTCAAAGGAAATTTGGTCCGTATGTTTCTGATTCATTTACACTTAACTCATCACAAAGTTGTTGTGAAATAGCCATTTGATGTCCAAGAAGCCTTTAGAAGTCCTTTCCTATGCCTTTTCTCCCTTGCCAATGCTAAATACAATTCCCATCCAGAATCTCTTTAAGTTGGATCTAAACTCAGAACTGAAAGAGAACTCTTGTCTTGATAAAACATTCTTGTCAGCAAGTAGATGATTTAAACCCATGGGAAACAGAATTCCCTGAAGCTCCTGAAACTTCCTCCAATTCAGGGCCAGTTTTCTCCTTTCTGAACTCATATTAGATCAAAAGCAAAACTGTTAAGATATAAATGGACATTGCACCAGATTCCACCTCAACCACAGCAGAAACCCCATGAAGAACAGTTGCCCTAAGGTTTACTAACAGATATTTCAGCCTCAAGTCTTCAGGACACTTGGTGTCACTTCTTTTGAGGGCTGGATTTTTTTTTCTTTTTTTTTTTTTTTTTGGCCACAAGATGCTTTGATGTCTCCAAATTCACCCACCAGTATCCAACATGCAAAGTAGCCCGGTCATGAGCTGTAAAAGGCCAGGACTGAAGTAAGTCTCCACTTACCTCATACATAATATAATTCAAAAAGAAGCCAAGTTCAACCTGATAGAGTTTAGGAGGAAAGGAGGTATCACAACTTGTGGTTTCCAGCTGGTCTTTTGGTGTGGGCATCGTGATGTTGGTTTTAGTATCAAATACTAGAAAGGAGACACACGGGGGTCCCGACAGGTCTTCGTACTCACTCAGGGCTCTGTATACACGGGTGAACTCGGAAACCTCAGGCGTCCTGGGGAAAGTAGGCACGGCCTGCCAGTGTGGAGAGGAAAGCGATGAGGGTGCACCCTAAGCACTTCTTGGCTGGGTGTTCACTGGGGCCCAAGTGCTGCCTCAGCGTCCTCATCCTCCTTCCTGCCCGAGCGTTCCAGAAGAACAAAGACTCTTCAGATCCTGTGAGATCAAGCCTGGGTCACTGCGGGAGGAGAAAGCCCTCCCAAACAATTCCCTCCTTCACCTCTGTGCTACCCACTCCATCTTTTCTTATTTCCTGCTTATTCTAAAATCATTTTCTTAAGCATTTTTAAACCCTATTTGCATTTAATCATCTGAAAAAATATCCTTTATAGCAGTCTCAGTGCTCTTTCAAATACCCTCCATGAATCTAAACATAACTTGAACCATTTCAAACAACTCCCTCTTGGCTCAGTAAAGTTGCCATGTTTTTTCCCCTTATTTTAAATTGTGCAAACAATTAGACATTTTGAGAACGGCATACATCAAGTAAGGCAAGTCAGGTTTTAATTACTTGAAAACATTTATAATCCCTGCTGTCAGAATCAGGCTTCTCCCTCTAGGCTCATAACATTCAAGCAATGTTGTGATATCTTTCTGGTTTGACCTAAATATCTATTTACTTTGTTGAGTCAAGACAAAGCCTGATAGGTCAAAAATTAGGCATGGGTGGTTTTAGAGTACATACCTGCCACAAGATGCCAGAGTTAAGAGGAATTGTAAAATTAAATGCATCTTTAGAGGTTTGTAACTAAGTTCACATTTGTATTTAAATACCAAATAATCTTCCGATTTTTATGCATAGTTTTCTGTCCTTGTAACAAAAACACTATGTCCTGCTCATGCTGTGAGCTCTGTGCTTGGTTTCCTTGTTTACATTCACAGCTGTAAACACAGTCTTATCCAGGCTTGCTTGGAAGCAAATTTCCCATTGTTTCCTGCACTCACCATGTTGCGAGATTTCTAGAATTTTTCTTCACATCCTCATGCTTTATGCTTTGGCCCATAGGTGCCTAAGCTCTTTGAGCTCAGATCATGCAACAGCCTACCCAAATCTCAATGCAGCCTTGCCATTTCTTCATTTTTTTAAACCCCTCTCAGATTTCAAAACTACGCTGTAAATAGAAAATTGTGCTAAGAGTATTTATGAAAAGTCATATATGCAAATGCCTTCACTTTAGCACTATTCCATCCTGTAGATGTCTTCTCAGCTACCTAAAACCCATCCATCTTTCCAGGCATAGCTCAGCTCTCTCCATGGTCACCAGAGCCACCCTGGCAACTCCAGAGAGAAGGATTTTTTTTAAATAGAATTTTTAGCTCTCTTAACTGCCAAAAAAAAAAAAAAAAAGGAAGGGGCCCTACATCAGGTGATGGCCCTAAACAGTATTAAAATGGGGTTCACTGAATTGATTAGAAGGAGGCTGAAGGAGGGTATTGAAGAAGAGAGACAAAGGAAAGAAGAGAGAAAGAGACAGATGGTTGGAACTCCAAGAAAAGGAGAGAAGAATATTGAAAAGCAAATACCAGCAAAAGACCATTAAGTGTATCAAGTAGTAATGGGGCAAACAATGTGAATAGGAAGAGAAAATAATTAAATTCAGAGGAACTCTGCCTGAGAAATGTGGATTCCAGAAATAAAATTTCCCAAACGCACATTTTTGTTACTAACCAATATCCACCTTACATTGTGGAATCAAAATGTGTGCGTGTGTGCATACACACACACACAGTCCTGATTGGCTGCTCTCCTAAACTAGATGAAGTCACTGAGTGTGCCCTAGGCCGAGAAGACTAGCCCTGTGCACCATCCCCCACCCCCCAAGCCTCACATCAAGGGTGGAGTCCCCCTTCCTTGGTACCAGTAGGAGCAGAGTGGGACACTGATTCACTCATCACAACTGCTCAAACCCTAGCCATCACTTCACAGACATCACTAAGTGGGCTCCCTCCCCATCTCCCAGCAGTGTCCAGCAGACGAGAGGCCATTGGCATTCCAGAATCTACAGTCCATCTCTGCACAGACTCTTGCCAAGAAGTTCTCAAGCACTGGGTCTTGGATTTACATAAAAGGTAAATCCCCTGCCCCCTCTGTTGCCTCTCCGTATTCCACCCAGATGGGGTCCTCTGTCAGGGATCAAATGTGGCCTCTCTGGCAACTGTGTAGAGCCTTTCTCTGTCCCCTGAATGATCATATCTTTAAAAATAAAGGAGGCAGCTGTGCCCTTCGTGCTCTACTCCGAGGATGCTCCTTGGAATACATACGGTCCACCTCCCAGATCTTATAGCCCTTGTGTTTCTCACTCTATCTTTTGACAGAGGGCTATCTTCCTGATACCTTTCCACTTACATTGATTTATTTCTAAACACACGACCTACTTTTATACTTTATATTTTATTCTTTGTCACTTTCTGGAATAGATAAAAATATACTCCTGAGGTTCTGGTGTGGGAACAAATATATGAAATTCTGTAGCCTTTGAACTCAACAAGAACTTCTCTCTGTATGTGGTGTACTTTTAGGGCAAAGGAAAATAAAATGCGTGTGATTATCTAATTTTTTTAGACCAGAATGATGCCGCTGAGGTGGCCAAGGACAGACAAGACAAGTCTACCCCTTTCGAGGCATCGGAGACCTTCTACAACACTGCTGCGCTTTACAAATGCAAAGAGCCTGAAGAAAACTCCAGAAAGCTCCAGGGACCCTGTGTTTTCTGTTACATAGAAAGAAAAGTAATGTTTACGACGTTGAGACAAGACAACAAAAGATCATCAAAACCAAAAATTCAATAAATAGTATCTAATATTCTTGAATATGTTTTAGCACATTTTTAAAGAAGCTACGCAATCTGAGTAACATATTAACCAGAAAATCCTGTTCCTGACCATACTTTATGAAGAGAAAGGAGCCGCATACAATATGCAAGTTAGCAAGAGACGTGAGACCCTAAGTTAGGGCAGACCAAGTCCAGACCCTGGTTTTTCAGTTGAGAAACTGAAAGGAGATGGAATGAAAAAGAAGGGAAGGGAAGCAAACTGGAGAGTGACAGTGGGCTGCAAAGAAGAAACTGGAAGAAAACCGCAGGCAGGGTGACTGTGGGACTCTGTGGTCTGAGCCCCTCCTGGGGAAAATGCATGTGCACACAACATTTTGCAAACAATGTCAAGCAGTTCCAAGACCCCTCAGAAGCTCCTACGTCACCCAATGGTAAATAATAACATAAACATCTTAAGCCTACAGTACCGTGGAATCAAGATATTCGGGAAACAGGAAACCGGTTTAACACAAAGACGAGCGTACCATCCAAAACCACATGACTTCCAAAGATTATTTTGCTTCCATGAAGGGAGATGGGCCTAACCCTGTGCCAAATCCGGCCTAAATAGCCTTCTGTCTCCTTTCATTGTTCTTTAGAGATAGTCTATTGAGGATAAGGCCATTCTTCAAAGTTTTTAAATGTGAATATCATTTAAAATTTTTTTGATGCTTCTAACTCAATAATTTCATGTGGTAATAAAAATAATTTGTGTTTAAGTGCTCTCCAAGGATCCTGCTCCAAGCGCTGCAATTCCTTTCACTTGGCGTAGAGCCCTGGTGACATTTCCCTGCTAAAGGTCTCCCAAGGGTTCCAACTGGATCGTCTGAGTCTCCGGGTAATTTGCGTTTACTTTATATTGAGTCAGTTCCTAGTTCCAGCATTGCTGTGTCAGAGGTGGAGCCTGATGCCAAGTTTACTTGGGGGATTGAGACCTCAACATTTCCGACACTCGTGCCAGAGAGGGCTACCTTCTGCAGGAACCCATTCCAATAAGAGCGAACAAACTATGGAAAAATATTTAGCCTCGCTCGTAATTAAGGGTTTGTAACTCAAACCAGTAATAAGTTATCCCCGCCAGCATGTTTGAGAGATAAAAACACAACCTTATTCACAGTGCACGTGGCACTGGACCCCAGTCCGACCCTTATCAGACTGAAGCCCATTTTAGTAAGACATAGGAAGGACAGGAAAAACACCGCTTCCCTTTGACCCAGAAACTCCGTCTTTAGGAAAACCTGAAAGGAGGGGGAAGGAAGAAATGACAGAAATCAGATTGCTTCCAGCAGCATCACCGATACTATGGAAACAAGAAACAGCCTAAACACTCAACAATAAGCAATTGGTTATTTAATTATAGTTAGTCCCTAGGGGACACTGTGGTCTACACTGACCATAATCAATCTACCCCCAGGACAGTGATTGGCTTAGGAAATGGCCATAAGACTCGATTCTGGCCACTAGGATGAGAAGAAAAGTTTCCTCAGGAGTTTTGGGGGGAGGTGTCTCCCAAGACAAAGAAACAAGAAGAAACAATTCATCCTCTAACCCTGGGCGCAGCGCTGGATGTGGTCCCTGGAGGCACTGCCGCCATCTTCAGACGTACCTGAGGGGGAGGTGAATACGGAGGAGAACACACCCGAGAAATAGAAAAATCTGAGTCCTTGACGACAACACTGAGTTACTAAATCAATCAACCCAGAGCTGCAACTTCCATCACATATGAAATACTCCATGGCTGTGAAAGCCTAAACTTCCTTACAACTTGAGCCAGTTTGAGTTGAGTTTTTCTATAACTTGCTGCCAAAAGAATCTGATAGAATCAACATTAATTTCGTCTCGCATGGCCGTGATAACAGTGATGACTAATGTAAGCCTGTGGAAGTTATTTGTCAATAATTTTAAATAAGAGTAAAATCCCCAAAGTCTATCCAATGTAATTATAACTACCTAAAAATCATGAGTGTATCTATGTGGTAACAAAAAATAATTATATCAGAGTTAAAGACATTAAGAGCAAATTATAGAAGAGTTTAAAGTTTTTAAGTAACAGTATTTTAAGTGTTGCCTTCTATAATTTTTCTTCACATCATATCTCAAAATGGTGAGCACCTGTAGGCTGAGGGGGCACATCTGATTCATCCCAAATTCAAGGACCTTTGTGAGAATATTTCTGGTTTTATACAAATTGGGATGGATTAGGGGCACCCAGGTGGCTCAGTGGGTTAAGCCTCGGCCTTCAGCTCAGTCATGATCCGGGGGTCCTGGGATCAAGCCCCACATTGGGCTCCCTGCTCAGCAATTCTCCCTCTACCACTCCCCCTGCTTGTTCTCTCTCTCTCTGTCAAATAAATAAATAAATAAATAAATAAATAAAATCTTTAAAATAAAAAAAAACCAGGATGAATTAGGTTCTGTTGCACCAACAACCAATGCAGAAATCTTAATGCCTTATAACAACAGCGATTTCTTTCTTGCTTAGGCTACAAGTCCATTGGGGTTGGAGGAGCAGTGAGATTGCTTTGCTCATCAGAGTCACCCAGGGACTCCAAATGATGGAGCAGACCCCCTTCCAACTGGAGATTGTCACCATGCCAGAGGTTAAAAGAAAAAAAAAGCATGCAAATTGCATACAGGATTTTAATGCTTCCGCCCCATTATTGCCACTCACATTTCGTTAGCCAGCATAGGTCACATGGCCATGCCTAAGTTCAAAGGAAGAGGGAAAGTGCAATTCTCCCATGTGCCTGGAAGCCCCAAGTATTTGGCAAACAGCCTTAATGACTGCCACAGGGTTGCAACAGACGGCTGTTGGATGCATAGCCCCATTATATGTACAGGACGTAGACTTAAAAAAAAAACAAACAAACCCAGAGGTAAGGGAGAGATGAAGCCCATATGTAGTAAAATTAGTATACTGAGACACAAAACATCCCCTCACATGTTTTAAATCCCTGCTCGACGTCACTCAGCAATTGCTTCTGCAGGCTTCTATGGTTGCACAAAACATGTGGGACAAGTCCCAGCATATTGTAAATGGAGTGGGACTTTTCTATCATTCCGAGAGTGCTCCTATGAAAGACCACCAGACAGAAATAGATTCATCATTGCACAATCTCTCCTGTGCAAAATCTGCATGCCACCCTCCCCCAGAAGCAGCAAATGGTGAACCCGCCTGATAGAATACCCTGCACACCTCTCTTGACATCTTCACATTCTGATCGCAGATCAAGCATAAATTCTGAACCGTGACACCCGAAGTCTCATTCCTCATCTCGTTTTCCTCTTCTGCCCCTACCTGACTTCACTCCCCTGAGCCGCACGCTGGATTCTCCAGGTGAGAGCACGTTCGTCTTTCCCCATCTCCTTCCACATGTGACTGCCGTTCTTCCTTAGCTGCTTTCTCCAACAGCCCCTAAATACCTCTGGGCATCTCAACCCAAACACTGGGTTCTCTCCTCCTTGTCGGGGGGCGGGGGGGAACAGGTGGGGATCCTTCTCGGGGGATTCAGCCTCGGACAGTAACCCGGGAGCATATGCCCAGCGGCAGGATGGCCAAGCCTAGAGCTTGGAGATGGATTAGCTGCTGAATTAGGTGGGAAAAGATGGGTTTTACCATCCCCTTTCTGGCCTATTCTACATCATTTTGTGTGTGTGTGTGTGTGTGTGTGTGTGTGTGTGTGTGTGTGTAGTAAAATTACTTATATGTAGTAAGATGTTATATATTACGTATTAAATAATATATATTTAGTAAAATATATTACATATAAATAATATATAATAAATAATATATTTTAAAATATACATTATATTATATAATGTATATATAATCTTACCTTTCCCAGAGTGTATCAACAAGGAATTTCTAGATTATAAGTACCAGAAACCTCCACTTAAACCGTATTTTTTTTTTAAATGTATTTATTGGCTCATAAAACATTCAAGGGTAGGGCTGGTTTGAAGCAAAGCTTAATCCAGAGGCTCCAATGATGTCACCAGGATGTGATGTCTCTGCCCTCCTTTCTCAACACTGGTCTTTGGCAGATTTTCCTTCATGAGTGAAGAAGGGATGCTTGGAGTTCCATGGGTCACTTATAGTTCTCGGCAGAACAAGCAAAAGGCTTGAGTTCCACACACTGTCCCCCAATCCATCCTTAAATAACTGGCCCCAAACACTGGCTATGCAGATGGAATGAGGCCAGTCAGGCTTGTCCCTGGTGCGAAGGTGGGGTCATGTCTCCCCAACCCAAGATGGGGGGAAAGGGTAAGGTAATGCTCTGGAACAGGTAATGTTAGAGACAAGTTATAGAAAAAAAGGTTAGGGGCGCCTGGGTGGCTCAGTGGGTTAAAGCCTCTGCCTTCGGCTCAGGTCATGATCTCAGGGTCCTGGGATCGGGCCCCGCATCGGGCTCTCTGCTCAGCAGGGAGCCTGTTTCTCCCTCTCCCTCTGCCTGCCTCTCTGCCTACTTGTGATCTCTCTCTCTGTCCAATAAATAAAATAAAATCTTTAAAAAAAAAAAAAGAAAAAATTAAAAAAGATTAAAAGGATATCAGTAACCCAGATACAGGCTCACACACTGCCTTCCTTTAGACTCTGCTCTTTTCCTTGCTCCTTTCAAAAATGCACTTTCTTTTGTTTCAGGAGGCTTAGTGTAAGATTTTCTTGTTTAGTAACAGTGATGGCTTCATGTGTTGTTCCTTCTAAAGCCATAGCTCTATTTTAATGGGGACTTCCAGAAGACCCAGCCCGGACTCCGCTCCACGTCTCTGTCCGCTCCCGTCCGCAGCCACGGCTCTGTGCTACCCTATGGCCGTGGGCCTCAACAAGGGCCACAAGGTGACTAAGAACGTGAGCAAGCCGAGGCACAGCCGCTGCCGCGGGCACCTCACCAAGCACACCAAGTTCGTGCAGGACATGGTCCGAGAGGTGTGCGGCCATGGAGCTGCTCAAGGTCTCCAAGGACAAGCGCGCCCTCAAGTTCATCAAGAAAAGAGTGGAGACACACATCTGTGCCAAGAGGAAGAGAGAGGAGCTGAGCAACGTCCTTGCCGCCATGGGGAAAGCGGCAGCCAAGAAAGACTGAAACCCCCCCCACGCCCCTCTGTGTAATAAAAGACTTTTTGGAAAAAAAAAGAAGAGCAAACCTCAGTCTGGTCTTCTAAACACCTACTGTTGTTGTTCTCAGCTCAGAGACCTCAAATAACTCACTTTGTGGACTTGGTTTTTTAATTCACAAATAAAGGAGGATGAACTAGGTGATGTCCAATGGCCCACCATCTCCTGATGTTTTGATCTTATTGTTATGTGACACTGGGGATAGAGTTGCTGAAGTTACTCGCTCAATGTCTCACAGCTGACAAAAGGTGCCAACACACCCTTCCGATTCCAAGTGAGAGGCTCTTTCTTGCACAGCATGGCTGTCACATTGTAGGAGGGGGGATGTCCGTGGACTTGCTAATCACTTGGGTTTGGGGGGAGGGAAGATGGAGAAGGCACAGATACCATTATGTTTTCCAGGTCACTAACAGAGATGGCATTAAAATTGGCACAAGAAAGGAAATATTGACTATTTTCCAATCCATAGAGTGGACAAGTGTGATCTGAGATCTATCTGGATCATGGTGGTCTTGGACAATGATGTAGAATGTCCAGAAAACCATTAAAGTAGAATTAGAGTTTGGAAGCTCAGACAGGACTGGGAATATGGACACCTCAATGGATTGACTAGAAAGCGTGATAGAACTTAAAAGGGTGGGTGCGAGAGTCCTGGGGAGGTGGCCAAGGGGTTCTAGGTTCTAGGCCTGCAAGACCTTTCAGAGGTGAGTGGAGGAATGGCATAAAGAGAGACCTGGAAGAGGAGGGTCAGGAAGGTTCCCAAAAGAATCGCTGAAGCCTGATGGGAAGAGAGTTTCTGGATGGTTGGAGTAAGGACAGGAAGAAAAGAGGTGGGCTAAAAGGGGAACTGAGGGCTGCTGGTGCCCTCCCTTGCAAATGCACCAATGCATCGCCTCAGTGGAGGGCAATGATTGCAAGAAAGGAGAGAGGAACTGGACGTTGAAATGGGGTCAATGAATACAAGTGAGCCCAGAAAGTTGTCTGCTTAGCAATACAGGGAAGGGGCAAGGGGTTGGGACAGGGAAGACTTTGAGAAGCTTGAAGGGAGCTCAGAAGCACAGTTTCGAGGACTAAATTAGTAAATCGACCACATCTGGGTGTTTTACATTGAGCCCAGCAGAGCTGACGTTAGTGATGTCACATTGTACAGACTGTCCCACCAGAAGTAGGTCAGAACCGGATGGCAGGGCAGTGAGACAGAAAACTAGAGCGGACTTCACAGAATGTAAACCAAATGGGCTTCTGTACTTATTTTGGCCCTCGGGGCTCTCTGAGGAGACATGCAATCCCTCAAGGGCCAGGCCCTTATCCTGCACTCCGCTTCAGCTCCTCTCTTGTGGGGCCAGCAGATCCAGACTCACCCAAGGGTAGGCAACAAACCGTCTAGAAAGAATTATTAAGGGGTGACCAGAATCTCTTCAAGAGAAACGCTTTCATTTCCACAGACTCCCACGCAGTATAAAAGGAAATGCGGCAGGCTCACGAAGGGAATTATAATTTCTTGCTTTACACCAAAATAAATCTGGGGCAAAAAATAGTATCTCACTTCTTATATAAAGTAAACCATTTGGGAGGAAGCTGGACCCATTGCTGAAACAGTCTGCAAAAGCACAAGCCTCTGAAAGGCCTTTTCTCAAAGAAAAGGGAGAGACAGAAGGGACTCTTGCTAAGTGGGTAGGAGGCCATCCTGGGCTGCCCAGTCCCTGCACTCGGTGCTGCCACCTCGTGGAAAGAGGTGGTAATTCCAGATGCTTGGGACCGGCCAGGAAAGGAAAACTTCCGGCTTCCCAATTTAAAAAAAGAAAAAAGAAAACATCAGCCAGAAAAGACTGTCGGTCCAGAGTATCTGGAGCGCAGCAGCAACCAATCTCCTGACAGCTGCAAACACATCCCTTGTTAGTCCGCTCCGTAGGCCTGCGAGGTCCAGCATCACTCCTCATGCTGAGCGCTGCAGAAACATGCCAGGCACCGCGGAGGACAGCAGGTGAATCCCTGACCCCTTCGGGACCTGTCCTTTGCTGTGGTTTCAATCCTGGCACCAGCTCCCCCACACCTTTTTTTTTTTTCCTTGGATCTGGGCTTTGTTACGCTGCAGCCCTTTTCAGTCCAGGACTCGGTGATGAAACAATCAGTGACTACTCAGTAGGCAAAACACACCCTCGTCCACTTTGGGGGAAGAGACGTGACAAGTTAATGAGATACAGCCCGAGTCTCTTCCGCATTGCCTCCCAGCCTTCTGCACAGATAGGCAAATGCTCACGGGGGGGTAGGGAGGTGGCCGCAGGCCTGGCACTGGCTGACTCTGATCAAGGTAGGCATCCGCGTGGGCCGGAGACCGGCTTCCAGTTTGTGGCCGGGTGGAGCCTTTCGGGTCTCCCTTCTGTGCATCGCTTCTCCAGTGAAGCATCTCCAGGGCAGATGGGCTTGTTGACTGAGCCAAATCTCAGTTTGGAGATGGCCTTCCCCCCTGTCGCCAGGGCCGGTTCGCCGCCCCTCCCTCGCTGTGCGTGGCCAAGAAGGCGGAACAGACTTCTTTCCGCACCTGCTCACGGTGCTTCGCAGGCACGAGGATTAACTGCAGGTTGGAAGACGACTGGAACCGGCGCTATTACAGTTTCAGGCCAGATCCTTCGATAGGTTTTCCCCACTGAACAGAAATGTTATATCACTTACTTCAGTAATTTCACGAAGACAGCTTTGAGGTGGAAAATGAAGGAGAAAAAACCACGTGAATGCCGTCTACCATTGCCAAAGGCAGTGCGCTATCTATTGTTTTAAGAAATAACTGACTTTTAAAAACCTCCAAACGATTTATAAATCAAAATCATTTTTCCCTCGAGAACAATCCAGAAAGAGTAAAATATTCAAAGCACCAAGCTTTCAAAAGACCTGTTGGATTTAAAGATTCTCTCCAAGAAAACAACCCTGGATTACTTAAATGACTGCACAGCTCCTCAAGGCAGAGATGAAAGACGCCACCAAAGGACAGAGTGTTATTAATAGCCCTTGGTGTCCAGCCATCTCCTTCCCCTGCTCTTTCAGGCAAGCATCTGCCTCGTCCTATTTTGTCATTTTATTTCATTGTGTATTTTTCTGACATCTGCTCCCGGCCTCTCTGAGATAATGGGGAATTCTGCTTGAGATGGAGCCACACAGAAGGGGAAGGTAAGGCAGAATCCCTGAAGCCTGGTGACCCCATTAAAGTTTTTTAGAGACCTGCAAACATGGCATCTCGCTAAACACCACTGGTCCCGAGGCCAGTGAGCCACATTATCGAATTATTCCTCTAACAAACATAGCAATAGAACATTACCCCATCGATAAGACTCTGATTACTGTGCTAAATCAGAAACTGCCCTTTCTGGCGGTAGCCGACCTCGTCAGATGACCTCTGTCACCCCCTCAGATGCCACCCCCCCCCCGCCATGTTGGCCGTGACACACCTTGTGGTCCATGTTGACTCTCCGCGGCCCGCAACTGTGTCACTCATCAAAGGTCTGCTCTCAGGCACCCACTTTGCCAGCAAGTCAGGGAACCTGGGATGTGATGCCCCTTCTATCTCAGGCAGCCCTTAATCAAGGATAGGCAAATGGGAGAGGGTCGGCCCTCCCGCTCCCTTGCTGCTGGGGGAAACTACTCTGAGAGGTAAACTGTGTTATCTTCAGAGCTTCCCCGCAAGGCTGAGCCAGCATTACTGCAGTGGTTTTAAAATATGTCCATAAATTATTTGACACTCCTCCCTTCAAAAGATGGAGCGTCGTTCCCTTTCCCTTAAAGGCAGGCCAGACAATGACTTGCTTCCAAATAATAGAAGATGAGGGAAGTTATGTTAGGTGACATCCAAGGCCGAGTCAAAATGACTGGCTTCTGCCTGGCTCCCTCTCTTGGACTCTGCCCTAGGGGGACATCCACATCACGAGGACACCTAGGCAGTGTTGGGAGAGCCCCTGTGGAGAGGAACTGAGGCCTCCCGAGAACAGCCAACACCAAGGCACCAGCCATGTGAGGGAGCCGCCTTATAAGTGATCCTCCCCCCCAGATAAACCTGAGCCAGCGAGGCCCAAGCCACTCCTGACATCCTGACCCACTTACACTCTGCAAGAAGATAAATGTGTATTGTTTGGGGCAATTTGTTACAGAAAGATAGAAAGGATAGAGTTTCTCTCCATGGGCCTTTGCTCAGTGCTGCCCCCTCAATAGCCTCTTCCCCTCTAGTCATGCTGTCCCTTCCCCCTCCCAAGTTTTCCCTGGGAGCAACTCCTAAGAAACCCCTTTCAGAAAAATCCTTTCTTAGAACCAGTCAAAATTTTTCATAAAACAACTCCAATTCGGGGTCCTTTTTTCCTAGCCCAAGTTCTTTTCCACTCTTAAAGGAATCCTCTTTTCTAGTTTGGGTCTGCCCTCTCCCTAATAACTATCCTCATTCCCTTCCTTTGCCACCTAGATGTTAGCAACACCACTTCCTCAGCTGATGGACCACAGGGGGCAGGAGGTTGAGGTGGTGACGCCAAACAATAGGGGAGAAGGCCTGACACCCACCTAGCCACCTTGGCAGAGAGTCCCCACTGGGTGCCTGTATCCTTGAAGTGGGATACGAGGGTCCTGTGGGAGCGAGGGTCTGCAGGATGGGGGGTTCCTCTGCTGCCCAGTGGTGACTCGGGTGGCAGGAAAAGCCTCAGGGGCTCAGGCCACGTGAGAGGCAGGCAGAAGTCCATGTTCAGATGCAGTGCTTCCTTGGGCACTTTGCAAAGCAACCTTGTGGACCAATGTCAATTCCTTTTACAAGGAAGCTTAAAGGGGCTCGGAGCTTCCACAAAATCCATGCATAGTCCATCTCTCTCCATGAAGGAAAAACAAAGACACAATAATCTTGGGCTGTTTCCAGAAAGGAAACTCATGGCCCTGGGAAGCAGTCCCACTGAACTATAGACTAGGCCGAGCTGCTGGACACAGCAGGATACCCACAGCCAGGGACGAACAAGCATGAGACCCACATGGGCAACTCACACGAACATTGTCTGAGATTGTTGCTCAGACTACACACGTTTTAAAAACCCTGAGATATCGGAAAAATTAATTTGTATTCTTTTCTTTATAACATACGATCATTTGCCTGCACTATCTAAACTTACTTTCTATTCTCAACGAAGAAATAAATAATCTGCTAAGTGAATAGGACAGAAAGTTTGTGGCGAACGTAGCTGACCTACTTATAAGAGAAAAGCTTTCAAGAAATTCTAGCACATTTATATTTTATCTGCAAGATGTAGTTTCAAGAGAAAAAAACACCAAACGATTGTCCAAGCTTATATATATGTTAAAAGTAAATGTGCATCCTTTTCAGAGTCCTTCCCGCCCCTCCCTCTCCTCAAGGATATTGTATTAGTTTGGGAGGGGCGCAGACTAACAAAGTACCACAGATGAGCTTAAACAGATCTGTATCTCCTCACAGTTCCGGAGGCTGAGGTCCAAGATCAAGGTGTCAGCAGGACTGGTTACTTCTCGGGCTCTCTTCCTTGACTTGCTCATGGCGGTCTTTTCCCTTTGTCTTTACAGGGCCTTCTTTCTGTACCTCAGAGTCTTAATCTCTTCTCCTTTTTTTCTCTTAAAGATTTTTAAAAATTTATTCGAGGGAGACAAAGCAGAGTGAGTGAAAGAGAACATTAGTGGTGTGGGGGAGAGGGAGAAGCAGACTCCCTGCCTAGCAGGGAGCTTAACAAGGGGTTCGATCCCAGGACCCTGGCTGGGATCATGACCTGAGCTGAAGGCAGGTGATTAACCGATTGAGCCACACAGGTACCCCAGGTTAATCTCCTCTTCTTAAAAGGACAACAGCCATATTGGATTAGGCCCCATCCTAACAACCCTATTTAACCTTCCTTACCTCTCTAGGGACCCTGTGTCTGAGTACAGTCACATTCTGTGAACTACAACATATGCTTTGGAAGGACACGATTCAGCCAAAAAGAGAGTTTTTATTCAAACTAGCTTTCCCTCTAAGACAATTCCCTGAAAAGGAAGTTCTGCTGTGTATGAATTTTTTTTTTTCAAATAACAGGATAATACAAGCCCAATGTGTGTGTGAGGGGAAGGGGATGCATGGGGGGGGGGGGTCATACTTGGAACAGAGCCAAAAAAAGAAACATGACATGTAGAAAATCATGTCTTTATAATTTCTGGAAGCAGAGGGTGGTAAATGGGGAAGCAAAATCTGATCTAATGGGGGCTCCTGGGTGGCTCAGTCAGGTCATGATCCCAGGGTCCTGGGATTGAGCCCCGCATCGGGCTCCCTGCTCGGCAGGAAGTCTGCTTCTCCTGCTGCCATTCCCTCTGCTTGTGTTCCGTCTCTAGCTGTGTTTCTCTCTGTCAAATAAATAAAATCTAAAAAAAAAAAAATCTGATCTGAAAAGACCTCTGGAAATAATGTATCCAGTTCTTGGGCTTTCCTCTGACTTCCAACCTTCACCAGTGTTGAGTCTCCGGATTCACTAAACACAACGTGGATCAGCCAGGTCAATCCTGTCCCCTGTTGGCACGAGGGCATTTCAGTGCCATCACAATACCACCTTGGCAGTAAAGGAGGGAAAGCCAACTGTCCTGTGGTAGGGTTCTCAGAACTGAGCCAGTTTATAGTGATGGGCAGGGCAGGGCAGACCTTGAGAAGGAAGCTGGCCCAGGGGAAATTAAGCAGTCCCTGGACACCTCCACCCCAGAAATTTCTGGGACACAGTTTACCCACTATGAGGCTTAGTTTCTGGTCAATCTAGAGACAGACCTCGCTCTACCTGAACAGTTTATAAGGCAGAGTTATTGCTGCAAGGGGGATCACCCATTCAGTTAGTTGGTTATTTCTTCATATGACAAATTCCCTGAGAAATTTGTTCTCTAGAATTGTGTCATTAGCCAGAGACCAAAGACCCAGAAGGAAACAAGACACAGCCACTGCTAGAGTCCAGTAGGAAAGACAAAAGACACCTCACAAAGTCCTGCAGATTGAATTGGAGTTCCCCTATGGGAAGGAACACACACAAAAATGCACTACCCGTAGAGAATCATGGCCCTTCAAGAAAATCAGGGTATCAACAGGGCTGATTCCTGCTAGAGATTCCAGGGAGTATCTCCCGTACGTCTTCCAGTTACTAGAGGTTGTTGGCAAACCTTGGTCCCTAGGTATTCATTCTCATCTCTGTTTCCATTGTCATCCTTGTGTTTACATTTAGGGTCCACTCAGATAATCCAGATATTCTCCCCATTCGAGATCCTTAACTTAATCATATTTGGAAAGGTCCTTTTGTCATGTAAGGCAACATGTTCATAGGTTCCTAGGATTTAGACATGGGAGTCCTTGGAGAGCCATCATGCAGCCCCCTGTACTGTCCTCCTCCCTTCTCTCTCAACTATTTCCTCACTCATGTGCCAGGAGACTCTCTTCTTAGGCATCTAATGTTGGTCCTCCTGTTCTCCTCATTAGAAATGACAGGTTCAAAATCAAGAAAAGTTTCTCCTAGGCAGAAGAGGGCTTCAGTGATTGATCCATAAAGTTGGCCTCCCGGATAAATAGGGAAATGGACTCTTAACCTGGATGCTTTTAGAATCTTTCCCCAAAATAAGACCACAGCTTGTTTGCCGGCTTCAAGGATTGAGCCAATTGTGTGTGTAGTCCCACAATGAAGAACAAATATTTCCAACCCTATTGAGAGATCCTACAACACCTCATCCACATCCCATCCTTCAAGCCCCTCAGAACCAAGGGGGAAGAAAGCCGGGCACATCTAGAGTAGCAACAGTTTTCTCTGGTGAAGACATGATGGAAATGCTGAGAGTTTTATCAGTTTTATTCATCTGAGAACGGTACTCAGATGCATCATTATGTTCCCAGATCCACAAGTGATATCCAGACCAAGGAATGTGTAAAGTGGGATGGTGGAAGCTGAAAATATCCAGACTTGTGAAAAACACAGACCAGGAAGACTGAACTCCCTCTGGAGATGAAGAGAGAGATAGTAAAAACTTGAATTTTGACAACCATGCGCATATGGGTATGCGTGCATGCGCACGCGCCCCCCCCCCCCCCCACACACAATATTGCCCAGTGAGGGGAAACCACCAATGCGATAAGAACCTTGGGCTTTGAAGAGTCCCTGGTGGTAGAAGGAAGCCAGATGCCAGCTAATACATGCTGCCAAACCAGTAGACTCTGTAGGAAGACTTGAGGGGATGAATCAACAAGAGGCCTGGCTGGAAAAGGTCCCTCAGGAGGTGTGGGACATATTAGTGCTTTGAACTCAAGGGATCAGGACTTTTTTTAACAAGCTTTAAAAAACAAGACGAAAGACATCATATGGTAAGGTGCTAGGCTCCTATTGTTTCTGGGCTTGAGTCCTAAAAATCAGGGCCAAAGGGAAGAATTAAGTGTGGTTTAACACGCACACACAAACACATATGCGCTGATTTTTTTTTTAATACATATAAATTGTGTCTGCAGAGGATTTTCCAGCCCAGGTTGCCTATGGTGAGAAAACAGACTATTTAAACAATCCTCCAGGGAAGGAACTGAAGGAGACAGATGTTTAGCAAGTCGGAAGCCTAACACGTGAGACCAGTCTACCCCTTCGCTCAAAGGAACTCAGTAGAGCTCCTCCTCCGTTCGGATTTGAACCTCTAATCAAAAAGCTTCCTGGCTGCTTCCACTGTTTGTTGGCTTGACCTTTGTATTCTGTAATGTTGCTCTGTCCTTAAAAGGGATGTGAGGTTTAACAGTCATCTGTGTGCACCTGCAATAATTTACTGCTCAGTTTCTTCATGTGAATTGTGATTTTGAAAAGCCTGGATTCATTTATCTCAACATCAGGACATGTTGACTTTGGAGGACATGGGTTCGGGTCCCAACAGAATTTATCGTGCTTTGGTGGCTAAGGAAAACTTCCTCCCTTGACCTATTGTGACTAAGTCTGGCTCAAAGAGTCTTGAAGAATCCATCAACATGTGGCTACACATTAGCAGAAGAAAATATGAGCTAATCTTGAATCCTTAATGAGCATTTTCCACAGAAGAGCAAGGGAGGAAGGAAACTGATTTTCTTGCCTGTTTACTTACATTCTTATTATTTTTATGTGCTTTCCATTCATTATCTTGTGTAATCCTCACACGAACTAGGGCAGGAATATTTTTAGATGAGTGAACTGTGAGGCTCAGAGAGGGTAAGAAGCCTCTTTCTCATCACACAGCCAGTCCGTGTGACTCGAGAGCTTAAGTTCTTTGCTTTTCGGTCTTCAGACATGTTAGAGTCTCGTCAGCCCTGCAATGGATTCTCCCTGCAATGAATTCGAGTCATAACCAGTCACAATATAGTTTTTGTTTATTCAGAACTGTAATGTCTAGAGAAAAGAAAATGAATCTAGAGTGGCCAAAGAGTGGGTCCCAAATAAACAATTACAGGTTGAGTAAAAAATGTAGGGAATTACGGAGATGTCTACTGTCCTGGATGGAAAAACGTGACACTCTACAGCACTTGGACATCAACATTTTTGATTTCCAGTTCCCAGCTCCTCTCCATCTCCCCTCTGTGTTCCCTCATCCCACACTCCATTGCCGAAGAGGGAGCCAGCTGGCACTCATCTGGGATGCTGCCATGGGCCGGCCTGACTTAGCGATGACAGCCACCTTCTGGGCACCAGCAGAGGCAAACAGAGTCCCCCAGGGGTGACATGCCCACATGTCAAACTTATTACCCCTAGGCAACAACCAGATTTGCAACGGCAGGGCCTGTTGCCATCTGTGAAAATGTGTCCTTTCCCGAGAGGCACAGGGTAGAGAGCGGGTGTCCCTTTTTGCAGCATCCTAACATAGTCTAGTTTACCCACACACACACACACACACACGCGTTTTTCTTACGGGGACTCACTTCAGTAAGTTTACCTCAATAACATTTTCAGGTTCTTACTTATAGGTTCTGAGGCTTTTCGATGAGCCGGGACTGCATAACTGGCAGGCTCGCTCACTAATACAATATACCCCGTACCAAGTTCCACGTGGATTCAATTCGAGTGTCAGAACAACCACCGCCTTTGGAGAAGAGCGAGTGTTCTTTGTGCACATTGGGAATGAGCCCCCAGTGGCTGGGGAAATGAAATCTGATGGGTCATGACAAGACTAGTCTGATTTCCGGGTGATCATTAAAATTAGCGAAGCTTCCCGATTCTGCAAAAGTGGCTACGAATGGACAGGCAAGACAGCCTGTCCCAAAGACAGAGAGCCCTGACAACTCAATGGAAACCACCACAGGAATCACAGTTTTTCCAAAAACAGAAGACCCAGCCAAAACTCAGAAGGATGAAAATTATACCTGATAGAAAGGAGAGGAAAAAAGAGCCTAAGTTTGTTGTTTTGTTTTTGCAAAATAAAACTTCCATCTCAAACAGTATCTAATGTCACAAAATGATTTTTCTAATTTTTTTCCTATTGATGGAGATACTGATGGAAAAAAGAGACACGAACTAATGCATTAAATACCCCAAACACCCACTGCTCACACCTCCAATGAAAACAATGGGCCTATCATCCTCGCGTCCCCGAAGGGCAGCCCTGAATATTCTGGACTCGAGAGCACACCCACAGCCATGCATTAGCATCCCACTGGCTGTTTATTGACAACCTGGCATGTTCTCTGGGGGTGGGGCCGTTTAGCATCCTTAATTGGTAGATACACATTTTCCACCCCACTAGAACTTCAAACAGCAGCTTCTACGCCCTTTCCACATAAAACCCTAACCACTAACATGCCTCACAGAGGCCCACTAAAATATGAATCTACTTGAATACATAGTGAACTTAATTGCTAATATTCCTTGGCAAATCAGATACACTAGTAACAGCATAATAATGAGAATGCAGAGAGGCTCCCCAGTGCGACCAGACGCACGTGTAAAATAAATAAATAAATTAAAACTGCCACGCTAAATAAAGTTGTCCTGCCACCTCAGGTTACCATCTGTTTCTAGTTTCCTCCTTAGTTTTCCCTGAGCCTCTTTTCTCGGCTCCAAACAACTCCAGCTGGCAGGCCTTAAGATGCAACGTGGACGGGCCCACGAGACCCCGGTCACCTCTGCCTGTTGTGAGCTCAGATTTGGATGTTACCTCTACAAACAAGATCCCTGCCATCCTGCAATGTTTCAGTTTCACATTCCCTCAGTTTAAGGGGGAAAAAAAAAGAGGCATGTGTGTGTGCGTAGGAGGTGGGGATGGGGGGGTGAGTAGAGGCAAGAAAGTAAGAGGGGGGAAAAAGAAAAATTAAAACATTTTCCTGTTGTGGGGATGTTAATAATAGACAAGTGTTAGATTTGGCAATAAATTATTGTCCAGATGAAGGGAAAACAATTACAAATTAGAAACAGATTTATTCACACTCACTGCATTAATGAAAACTTGAAAAAAAAGAAAGAAAGAAAGAAAGAAAACTAAACTGTGTGTACTGTGTGGAAAAAAATAATGGCCCGGCAGGCCTACTTTTTATTAACAACTCATCAGTAAGCAGGTTGTAATTCATAACAAAGAATTCACCCCAAGGAACGCCACATGACTGTGAGCTTTTTGAGTTTCCTAAGAAAATACATATGTTGTTCCACTTGGTTTCCTTTCAATAAAACCCACCAGTTAGCACTTCATTTTCAAGCTGTTCTGACAAATCAGGTGAGTTAGCTTTGTAGAAAAAACAGAAGCCAATTTTTCAGCTGAGAATTTTAGGGAATTTTTTTAATAACTTAAATAAATTTCCCAAATGGCAAGGAAGCCATGATAAAGGCTATGAAATGAGTTCATTTGGAACGGCTTGAAAGAAGGTCTGTTTTAATTCACTTCATTAATTTTTCCTGAGGAAATATTTAAGGATACATCCCTTGCTGCTAAGGTATATGTCTGAAGGGAGGAGAAAAAAGGAACATATGATTTCTGTGTTTTTATAATCCCTCGAAACATGATTAAAGATTTTTGGAAAGCCCTCTCAGCAGCTCCGGTAAGTGGAAGCCTTTAAAATGATAGCAGCAGGGACTTCCTGCTTTCAAACACTTCACTGAACTAGACACAAATCCCAAGACTCTCTGCAATATGGCCGCTGCCCGTGGTTCCGTTCTGACTTCCCCACAACTACCTAGATACCAGGTAAACTAGACTGTTGGATATTCCCAGGAGAGAATGGGTATATGCTCCCATTCCCTCTGCAGCTAATGACCTCCTTCCTACCAGACTTCCCCAGATCTTCCAAAGTTTTCACCACCCTTTAAACCCACTTTATGACTACCTTCCAGTGAAATCTTCCCTGGCCACTCTCTATAAGCAAACAAAGCAACTCTCTTTGAATCTCCATAACACAGTGCTTATTCCTCTGTTAGTCTGTCTTGTATAAAGTCCATGTAAAAAAGTTCTTTGAGACTTCAGTTTTAGAAAAAGGTTTACATAGCCAGTGTGTGTTAGAGGTGATAACCTGATCAAATAGTACATTTCTTGGCCCCTTGTGATTATTTGTGGTCATGTGACTACCCCGAGCCAAAGAGTTAGGAGCAAAAGTGTCCTGTTTTCTACTCACTCTCTCCCACCTCCCACAGTCAACACAGAAGCCTTGGGTTGAAATGGTTATCCACACTGTGGAGATGGCCTGGACCCCTGAGTCACTGTGGTACACTGTCCCGAAGAGCTGCTCTACCTGCAGCCTATTTATAGGATAAGAAATAAGAATTTGTTGTAATGCAAACCTCTGAGATTTGGAGCCAGCCCAGCCTAGCCTATCCTGATCAATTTTGTGTGGACCTAAGTATTGATATTGTGTATCAGTACTTGACCATGTTTCACTTTTCACTTGGGATGCCTGGAAACTCAGAATTTGAAGGTTCAGGTTGACCACTATGGTCACTATCCATGTTTCTCCCTCTTCTTATATGTGATCATAATTTATTTTTAAATCTAAAATTTCCTAATTTCAATTTAATATTATTTTACAGTTCTTCTTGTGAGGTTCTTCTTGTGAGTAGTTTGACATATACTCTTTAGCAGGAGGCATGGTGTGTGTGTGTGTGTGTGTGTGTGTGTGTGTGTGTGTATGGAGAAAGAGAGAGAAAGAGAGAGAATTAATACAGTTGTTTGTATATGTGTTTGTCTTACTGTTAGTACTAGCCTGTAAATTTCTTCAGGGCAGGGACTGAAATCTATATATTTATAGCCCTCAAAGTTGCTAACATAGTGCCTTGTTTAATAATTATTTCTTGGGTTAAATGAACTATGAGGAGACTAAATATGAAGACAATGAAAAGACTGCAGCGTCACTATGTCTGGTTGTGCATTCGTGCACTGCACAAAGGTACCTGCTATGGGGGCAAGTGGAAGAAATAAGGGCTAAAATCCAGCCCATGTTCTGCCAAGTCTTATGCCTTGGCCCTAGAGGAAAGAGTCCTTTTTGTACTTTATCACCTGGAAAGGACACTATTTTGTACTTTATCCACCTAGAAGGAGCATCTTTCTTATAATTTGTAGAGCTAGCAGTGCTGGCTTCTATCCACTGAGAATATGAAAACACCTAATAATGGAATTAAAAAACAAAACGAGAAGTATTGGTGATAGAAGTAAAAAAAAAAAAAATTAAATGGAAAAAAATGTACCAAAATAAAGATATTTTTTATATCTTTATATAAAGAATTATATAATTCTAAAATTATAGAATTATTATACATAATTCTATAATTATTATACATGATTCTATAATTTAGCAGGAGGATGTCCTCAATTTCTTGAATTCCTCAAATTCCTTGCATCAGGAACCCATTTAGGTGGCACCAACCTTGACTTCCAAATGGAACAGTACATCTACAAAAGGAAAAGTGACGGTATCTACATCAGAAATCTGAAGAGAACCTGGGAGAAGCTTCTGCTGGAAGCTCGTGCCATTGTTGCCATTGAAAACCCAGCTGATGTCAGTGTCACATCATCCAGGAATACTGGCCAGCGAGCTGTGCTGAAGTTTGCTGCTGCCACTGGAGCCGCTCCTATTGCCGGCCGCCTCACTCCTGGAACCTTCACTAACCAGATCCAGGCAGCCTTCCGAGAGCCGAGACTTCTGGTGGTTACTGATCCCAGGGCTGACCACCAGCCTCTTACAGAGGCGTCTTATGTTAACCTGCCTACCATTGCTCTGTGTAACACGGACTCTCCCCTGCGCTATGTGGACATCGCCATCCCTTGCAACAACAAGGGAGCACCCTCGGTGGGTCTGATGTGGTGGATGCTGGCCAGGGAAGTTCTGCGCATGCGTGGCACCATTTCCCGTGAACACCCATGGGAGGTCATGCCTGATCTCTACTTCTACAGAGATCCTGAAGAGATTGAAAAGGAAGAGCAGGCCGCTGCTGAAAAGGCTGTGACCAAGGAAGAATTCCAGGGTGAATGGACGGCTCCAGCTCCTGAGTTCACTGCTACTCAGCCTGAAGTCGCCGACCCGTCTGAGGGTGTGCAGGTGCCCTCTGTGCCCATTCAGCAGTTCCCTACTGAAGACTGGAGCGCCCAGCCTGCCACTGAGGACTGGTCTGCAGCTCCCACTGCTCAGGCCACTGAATGGGTAGGAGCAACCATCAAGTGGTCTTAAGCTACTCTTCCACAGAGGCAGACCAAATGAAAATAGGGTTGATGGAAAATAAACAGTTTGTAAAAGTCAAAAAAAAAAAAAAAAAAGAATTATGTATCACAGGACAGACATACCAAATTCCTTTTAAGATATTCCAAATTTATTTTTACCTTGACTATTATGAAGCTTCTCTGATGCATAAAACCAAAAGAATATATAATATTTTTTGGCTAATCTCAACATCAAAAATCTGAAAACAAAAAACTGATACGTTGTTCTAAGGGATGATATTATCAGAAAACCTGCATTTTCCCACATGTTTAATGTATCAAAAGGTTTCTATTGTTTGGTTTCATTAAATATTAGCACCTTTTAAAGCCACCCCCCCATCGCCACCTTTACCCCTTGATGTGTGAGTGACATAGTGTTGTAGTGCCTAATCGTGAGCACATGGCCGCTGGGGGTGGCCAAGGGAGGAAAGGCTTCCAGATATATGGAATCCTCACGGTCCTCACAGAAGGAAACTTCCCACATGGCATGGGTGCTATATTGCACCAGGCACTGCAGCACCGCTCTCACCAGATCTCCACACGCTTGAATAAAACACGTCCCGTGTGATTCTTGTTCCTACTATTTGGGAAGGATGCTCCTTATTCGATTAAGTGGTTTTTGACAATACACTTGGAGCTGTGGTTCTTGATGTGATTTACACTAAAATGTACAGGAACCATAAAATGATTCAGGGCTTATTATGCCTCCATCAGAAAGGACGAACACCCAACCTTTGTATCAACAGGGATGGGACTGGAAGAGATTATGCGGAGTGAAATAAGTCAAGCAGAGAGAGCCAATTACCTTATGGTCTCACTTACGTGCTGAGCATAGAGAAAAACATGGAGGGCATTGTGAGAAGGAAGGGAAAGGTGAATGGGGGGAAAACAGAGGCGGAGATGAACCATGAGAGACTGTGGACTCTGAGCAACAAACTGAGGGTTTTGGAGGGGAAGGGGAGGGGGTTTGGGCAAGCCTGGTGGTGGGTATTGAAGAGGGCACGTATTGCATGGAGCACTGGGTGTGGTGCATGAACAATAAATCTTGTAACACTGAAAAAATAAAATAAACATATTTGGGGAAAAAATAGTTAAAAAAATTAAAAAAATAAAAAAATAAAAAGCTGCATTATTTAGGGAAAAAAAAATGATTCAGGGCTTAACCAAAAAAGATTGAAGTCTCCAACCCTCCCAGCTGACATGCCTCCCCTCGTGTTTGGGTGACTCAGTAAGAAAAAAAGAATATTGTTCTGGCAGCCCCCCATGAGATCTCACATGCCCGGGGGACACAGTCCACAGTCACAGCCCACATGGAAAAGGACATCAGTATTCTTATTACTTGATTTTAGACCGGCGGCCACTATAAAAATGACCCCTTGGATAGAAATAAAATCCTTTGTACCATTTACAAGAGCCCACATGGTCCATGCCCACCTCTGCAGCCCTCCCTTACACCGCTCTTCTCCTCACTCTCTACTCTAGCCATGAGGAAACTCTCTGTAGTTCTTCTAATGTCCCTTCTCTTTTCCTCTTGCGGATCTTCACACATTGAAGCAACCCTCCTCCACTGTCTCTCCCTGCCCCAACTCCCCTTGCCTACCTACCATCTCCTTGTCCTGCATACCAGCCCAAGTCCGGCTTCCCCAGTGAGAATACACTCTAAGAGGGTAAAGGTGTCCTTGGCCCCTCCCAGCCCCATCTCCCAGCACCCAGTGCCCCCTCCTCACCTTACATTCAACCTTATGGTTTAGCAACCCGCGAGACTGCAGCTCCTCAAATGCACTGTTCCACACCCCTGTGCCCTTTCACGGGGCATCCCTGGGTCCTGGAATAAGTCTGTCCCACCTCTGGGCCCTATGTGCATAATCTCCGTGGATTTCATCAAACCCAGTTCAGAATTGCCTTCTCCAGGAGACTACCACATTTTGCCAAAGAGGATTTATTTCGCTCTTCTCTGGGCTACCTCTGAATCTTATCTGTGCTTCTGTTCATTGCTCTTTCCTGGCTACACATGTGTCTTCCCTACTAGACAGTGAAAAACTCTTGAGATTTATTGATCTTGATCTCCACAGCATCTAACTGAGTACCTGTCACTTCATAGGGGCTTCCCAGATCTTTATTGGATTAAGGAAAGAGGAAAGAAGGGGCAGGACAGGCCCCAAAGCCAGTCTGAGGGCCCATGGTCAAGCTGTCTAATTCATGGGCATTGTGCTCTAATTTCAGGCAAGCTGTGATGGTCTGGGAGGCTGGGGTCATAAATGGGGATAGTGCTCAGGCTCGAGTGTGCTACAGGGCGCCATCCCCTGTGATAGTCTGACACCTGCCGTCTTCACGGAATGCATCTGGTTCAGGTGAGGTGGTCTCTGATACACATCTGGACCGGCCTTAATGTAGAACCACTATTCGTATAGAAGCTGGGATTGGGGGTAAATTGAGCTTCTACACTCAAGTCTAACATGGCTCTCATTTGCTTAGACTTTATCATCCCTAGCTGTGCACCAACCCTCAGATAAGATTGCAGGGGCCTACAGCCTTGTGCCCAGGCCCACACTGAATTTCTTCTATATATTTTATCTTTATTTTTTTATTTTATTTTTCCCCCAAATATGTTTATTTTCTCAGTGTTACAAGATTAATTGTTCATGACCACACCCAGTGCTCCATGCAATATATTTTAGAAGGGATTGCAAACTTAGAGGAAAACCTTATTTGATTTTCCTGGATGGTATCTGTGTCGGGCCTTGCCATCACTGTGAGTTTCCTGTTGACAACTGTTACTGCAGTGGTCATGCTGCCGGGAAGAGGGAGGGAGAGAAATGAGGCCAACACTTGTGATTGGACGGAGCTGAGCTTCTCCTACAGAGTGAAGAGGACACTCAGAAATCATTTTATTTTTTATTTATTTATTTATTCTTATTTTTTAATTTTTTTTTTTTATTTTTTCAGTGTTACAAGATTTATTGTTCCTGCACCACACCCAGTGCTCCATGCAGTACGTGCCCTCCTCAATACCCACCACCAGGCTCGCCCAACTTCCATCCCCCTCCCCTCTAAAACCCTCAGTTCATTGCTCATAGTCCACAGTCTCTCATGGTTCATCTCCCCCTCTGGTTTCCCCCCATTCACCCCTCCCTTCCTTCTCATAATGCCTTCCATGTTTTTCTTTATGCTCAGCGTGTGAGACCATAAAATAATTGGCTCTCTCTGCTTGACTTATTTCACTCTGCATAATGTCCAATGAAGAGGACACTCAGAAAACATTTTAAATTGTACCTGCCTCAGTATTTTGTGGACTGAAGAGCTGCATGTGGGGAGGCTGTGAGTCAAGAATCTTCCAGTTCTTAGTTTGTACCAGCCACATGGCCTTTGTCTAGAATCCTTATACTTACCAGTAAGTGCCACCACTACAGTAAGAGGTTGTACTCTCTACCCCAGACAGAGCTATGCAATGACCTCTGACACATGGCCTGGTCATTTCAGGTGCAATGATTCTGTTCACAGGGTCTCTCTGGTCTACAATACCTCTCTTCATGATCATGACCTATCCAAATATCCCAATCCTGTCAAAACCTATTGGAGTGGGGCGCTTGGGTGGCTCAGTCGGTCAAGCGTCTGACTCTTGGTTTGAGCTCAGGTCATGATCTCAGAGTCCTGGCATCAACCCCTGCATTGGGCTCCATGCTTGGCATGGCGTTTGCCACAGCCTCTCATAAGCAACCAACTATTAAGAACACAGGGGCGGGGGGCACCTGGGTGGTTCAGTTCGTTGAGCATCCAAGTCCTGATTTTGGCTCAGGTCATGATTTCAGGGTGGTGGGATCAAGCCCTGCATCAGTCTTCACACTCAGCAGGAAGTCTGCTTGTCCTTCTGCTGGTCCTCTGCCCCCCCAACTCTCTCTCTCAAATAAATGAATAAAATCTTAAAAAGAAGGAAAGAAAGAAAAGAAAAGAGAAAGACAAAGAGAGAAAAGAAAAGAAAATAAAGTCCAAGTGGCCAGATTGCTACATGGCTGAGAACATGCCCTAATGGAAGCCATATAGCCTGCCTCCCCGAAGAGAAAGCAGGGGAGAGGTCTCGAGTCTTGGCTTGGTGAGATGGGGAAGGTGAGATGTTTTTTATATTGTTTGGTAAAGAAAAGTTCACGTCATACCCCTAGCAATTCTTGTAAATAAAGATAAAAGCAGAGGCAGGATATTTATCAGGTTTTTAGGAAAGCTGCTGGGGCTTGTTACCCAGGGCACAATCAGCAGAGCTCAGAAACAGCTGGCTTTGACAGTGAATGGCAGCCTGCGGTATCCCAAAGGTGCTGATGTTGATGTGACGAAAGCCACAGGTTCCATTAAACCCGTTCCAGCCTCTCTCTCCAGGGGCCGTAGCAAGACCTCCTTACAAAAGCCCTCCCGGGTGTGAAGAGCTTGAACCAAGAGAAAGTTGACCCAGAGCTGATAGGTTAAATGAAGTTAAATGGAGTTCAGAGTACTTTACCCAAAGTCTCTCCCTGGTAATGAGAATGTGGCCGTCTCCCCTCACATCCATGCCGTGGTCACACTCCATCCTCCTCCTTTTCATTCTAGGAAAGTTTATTAGTATCACAACCTGCTGAGATGGTGTGAGTTCACTAATTTCCAAACCGGCAGATGGTTTTTTTACATCCAGCTTGGGCGACAGGTACATTTATGTCACCCGCACTTCAGTGTGGCTGGTTAGTAAGAAAGGCTGGGAGCTGGTATTACTCTGCACGGGATGCTGTGGTTGGGTCCCTGGCGGGAAGCTGCATTCTTAAATCTTTTTCTCCAGGTTTTCCAAAGCCTGTTTCTCAAAGTTCACCTATTTGGGATAGGTCAGTATTTGTGATATTTTATAGACACGGTGACAGACACAAGAAACCAGAGTGTTTGCCAACGGTCATTGAGACAGATAATGTTGACCCAGGATTAGCCTTCAGATCTAAGGTCTGCATCACTGAACTACATTTCTGAGTCTACACAGAACAGTACACTCAAGTGTTAGGTTGTAGAACCTAAGAGAAAAATTAAATATTGGGAGAAAAAATAAGAATAATATGGACAGTACTTATGAGTCTCATTTATATGTTTTTAATAGGATAGGATTATCTCTTTGTCATAGCTTTGGTGCACATATTCTACATGCAAAACATATTGTTAATTACAGAAAATTAAGAATACAAATGAGAAAACAAAAAAAGAAAAAGAAAATTAATATAATTCCTGTTGTTGACATTTGACATATGTGTGTGTTAATGTGTTTGGACACGTACTTTTCACAGATCTCTAAACCACCACACATATTCTTTGTTTACACCTTTATTGGGTAAAATATCAAACATCTTTCTATAGGAATAAAAATACTTTCACAACATTATTAATGGTCACACGGTATCACATTTTACAGAAGTACCATAATTTATTTAACCTATTAGATAGCTAAATTGCTTGCAGTTTTATTCATTATAAATAATTCTGTTCATCCACTTATACTGAGAATTAAATATCTATTCATTTTCTTTGTTTCTCTTCATTAGAAATATTTCCTTTACTGCAAATGCCTAAAAAACTGGTCACACTTAATGGATTGCTTCATTTAAATAGTCTCAATTAAAAATACACCACTAGGTAACAATTAAATTATAATTGGCTTTTCTGTTAGGACCTTAAAATTTTTGCGTTATGTACCTTTCCCATCTTGTTTTGAATAATTTACAATGTAAATGCATACTGTGAGTAATTAGCTCACAAAATTAAATTCAACAAATATTGGGACTGTCCTGGAGACCCCTTCAGAGATTACCCAATGACCCAGGTCCCTGATGCCTGAGAATCTGTAATGTAAGTAAGACTAGGATGCAGAGAACTGTGAGATAACCCACCTATGCCCTTGGAAAAGCACAGGTGGCTATTGAAACTCTGGGGAGGGGGGATCTCTGATGGATGGGAGGATGAGAGAATGCCTCATGGAGCAGTAATCATCTGAAGTGTTAGATTTTATATGTAACATAGAAAAAAGTCAGTGCATTATCAAGATAAATTATATGTAGAATTTTTGACTCACTCATGTGTAATGTGAAAATTACACACATTTAAAAAATTTCAAATCCAAAATGATTTATTTTAAGTTTACTAAGATGATAAGAACTGGACCAAATAAAATTTTTATTATCAGAAGGAAACTCACATTTGAATTCCAGTGAGGCCCTTCCTCCACAAAGGATAGGGAAGAAATAGAGAATCTAAGGATTCAGTGAAATATTAATTAATACTATTCTCTAATTTTTCCTTGAAGGAAACCCAGATCTCCAGAGGGTGTGGACCTCATCTCAGCTCTAAGTAACATATCCTGGGATCGCTGAGCCAGCACTAGAATCCAGGGATCCAGACTCCCAGCTCCGCGTTCCTTCCATCACTCCACATGGCTTTCCCAAGGGCTGCTAAGCAAATTTATTAAGGGCATGGATTCCCAGTCCAACAGGTGCAGAAACGTGAGAGGATCCTTCACCCGTCACATTGAGTTGATGAACCTTTTCCTGCAAGTCTGTGAGACTGAGGAGTTCATTCAACATTCTTTCATTCAACAAGTGTGTACTGAGTGGCTCTGATGGTCCTGGCATTGCACTGAACACTGGGGACCCACCAGGGAACGAGCCAGACCCTTGGAAACATGCCTGTCCAGATACCGGCGTCCGCTGCTTGACTTGGGGAGGCGTGGGTGGGAGCAACCAGGTGTTGATCTGGCTCCGGGGAGAACAGGGGAGTTCAAGTGTAGCACTGTAACCTGCCATGCTCCGTGCAGATCTCCGCTTTGGGACCAATGATCTGGAAATTACATTAAAAATGGAAATATTCCCTTACAAAGATAGAAAACCATGCCCTTCCATTACCTGCCTCTCCGCAGCCCACGAGATCATCTCTCCCACAGTCCACACCTCACTCTGACTTTTGGTCCAAGATCCACAGTTCTTCCCATGATGGGCTGTTTGCATGGCTCCAGGCTTTGGGCTGTCAGGTTGTGGTCAGTGACTTTATCACATTGTCTCAGTGCTTCAGTGAGGTGAAAATGTCTCACAAACCAGAGGGAGCTTCACAGAATACGAGAGCAGAAGGAACTGGAGAGATCACTCAGTTCTGACAGATGGAGAAACTGAGGTTCACAGAATTGTAATGACCCATCCAGGGCCACACACCTGGGACATAGAGTCGCTGGGCTGCCATGCAAGGGATCTCAATTCCCAATCCAGTCTGTGGTCCTTGATCTCCCTCTCCCACTTGAGAAAGTGTGCATCTGATCTATAACCTCAGGTTCCTGACATCCATTTGCTCTTTCTCTGGGCTCTAGTTGAGTTAATATTCCCAGTCATCTAAGTAGTAACTCAGATCAGTATATAATTGGCCCTTGAACAACATGGCTCTGAACAGCACAGGTCCACTTATAAGTGGATTTTTTTTTTTTTTTTGGTAATAGAATACTATGAATGTATTTTCTCCTCTGCATGATTTTTAAATTTTTTATTATTTTTTAAAGATTTATTTATTTTAGAGAGATAGAGAGTGGTCACACTTGGAAAGAGATTAGAGATAGAAAGAGATTTCACAACACGGCAATCAGTGATGTTACCCGATATATGTTAGATTGTGTCACTTTTTGGGTCAAAATTCTTTTATACCTTCCATCTCCCTGTGAGGGAGAGGGAGAGAGAGTCCCAAGCAGACGTATCACTGAGTACAGAACCCCACACGGGGCTCAATCTCACAACCCTGAGATCACGACCTGAGCCAAAACCAAGAGTGGGATGCTGAACTGACAGGTGCACTCCTCATGATCTTCTTTTTTTTTCCTCATGATCTTCTTAATAATGCTTTTCCCCTCTAGCTTACTTTATTATGAGACTATAGTATATAGTACATATAATACACAAAATATATACTAATCAATTATATTATCGGTGAGGCTTCTGGTCAAAAGTAAGCTATTACACAGGTTTTCTCCTGCGCAGGGAGTTGGCACCTAACCCCATGTTGTTAAAGAATAAACTATAAATAGTAATGAATGGAAACCGTGGAACAGGAGCACCTTATATCAAGCGTCTCACCTCAAAATTATACTCTTCCTACTGTACTGGCTGCTCCATTTTGGTCTCCTTTTCCTGTCCTCTTTTCCCCATGACCTCCAGCGGAAAAAAGAGGAAATAGATATTTGGTCTTTGTCCCTGGTTCCTGGCACACAGCTCCTACAACCCTTGTGGTCTCCAGAGTGGTAAGAACGTCTTCTGTATGATAATGAGATGCCTGGTGTCTGGGAGCCCCTAGGTAACTTCAGGATAATGGCTGGTCTTCAGAAAGGCCATGCTGTGATTAGAGGGTTGGAACGTTCAATCCCATCCCCCAACTTCTAGGAAGGGAGAAGAGCTGGAGACTGAGTTAATCATGAACGGCCAAGATTTCATCAATCACGCCTACATAAGTAAGGAAACCTCCATAAAAACCCCTAATGATGGGGTTTGGAGAGCTTCATTGGTGAACTTATCAAGACACTGAGAGGGTGGCTCCCCTGGAAAGAGTAGGGAAGTTCCACACACCTTCCTCCGTACTTTGCCCCATGCATTTCTTTCATTTGGATGTTCCTGAGTTGTATTCTTTTTAAGACCCTGGTCAACATAAGCAAACTGTTTTCCTGAGCCTTTCTAGAAACTTCTTGAACTTGAGGTGGGAGGAGTTGTGGGGATGCCCACTTTGTAGTCACGTCAGACAGAAGGGCAGGGAACCTGGGGATCCCACACTTGTGTTTGGCCTCTGAAGCAAGGACAGTGTTGGGGAGCCAGACACTAACTTAAACATGTGGAGCCAGACTCTAACTCTAGGTAAGTAGTGGCAGAATTTAAGTATATTGTAGGATGTCTAGTCGGTGTCTGGAGAGTGAAGAATTGGTTGTTGGTGTGAGAAATCCCCACATATTTGGTGTCAGAGTGTTGTGAGTAAAAAAAGTTCATCTCCTAACATTGAAAACCCCAGAACTTGTCTCTTCATCAGCCTGTTCTCCTCTCTGACAATACGGACCTCCCACTATTTCATTCAGTTTCATCATTTAGAATGTCATCTGCACTCCCAAACAACTCCCTAATTTATGTCACCAGCCATAGCCTCTCCTCCGAATTCCAAACTCCCAAGTCAGCTTCTCCATGTTGGTAACTAATAGGGATTTGAAACACTGATTTTTAGTCCTAAACTTTAGGGTCCCCTTAACTCCCTTCTCTCACACCCCACATCTAACCCGTCAACAATTCCTGCTGACTCTGCTTTCAACACTTATCCAGAATCTGCCCACCGGTCCCCACCCTCCACTACCACCCTGATCACCTCTCATTTAGATTATTGCAAAAGCCTCTTCATTGGTTGCTTGCTTCATCTCTTGCTCCCTTAACACTATTCACAACACAGCAGTCAGTGATGTTAACCGATGTATGTTAGATTGTGTCACTTTTTGGGTCAAAACTCTTTTATGCCTTCCATCTCCCTGTGAGCAAAAACCAAAGTTATCACAACAGCCTAGAAGGTCCCCATTGCCTCTCTGAGCTCACCTCCTACTATTTTTCCTTTACTTTCTTCACCGTAAGGCACCAGGCCTCTTTTCTTCTTTGAACATGCCAGGACTTCACCTTAGGACCTTTGCACTTGCTGTTCTGTTGCTGGAAATTCATTTCTCCCCATATTTACATGGTTCTTACACCTCCTTAAAGTCTTTATTTCAAGAATCTTCTTTTTAATATCTTTCTGATCCCATTTAAAACTGCAATGTTCCCTCTTCTCCCTACATTCCCCATACCTTTTTACTACCTTGTTTTTTTATAGTTCTCACTAGCATGTGATAGACTAAATATTTTACTCATGTATTTTGTTGACTTTCTGGCTTCCCCCTCTAAAATGAAGGCTCTGCAAGAACAGGAATTTTTTTTTTGTCTATGTTGTTCATCATGTATCCCTACTACCTTGAATAACATTTGCTTAGTAAATATTCCTGAATAAATTAATATTTTATAATTTTTATATCAGTGTCTTATGCTAAAATAATTCTAAAATTAAAATCTTTGGATAAAGATAAAAAATAACTGAAAAAATTTACAACCCTGTGAGTCTTCCTCATGCTTTAGATCTGGTTTGATGGTATTATGGGTGGATGTTGGTAATAGTAACCACTTCATAACAACAAGAGAATAAATTGAGCCAAAGATTACCGGTGTCAAAAACTCAGACTAATTTTACCGGATCCAGAAAATTACAAATTAAAGTACAGTGTTATCTTGAACTAAAAGCAAGGGAAATTGGCAAAAGAAATTTATGTAGTTCCAGAAAAAGATTTCTCCAAGAAAATAATGAAAAGTAGAAGTATGATTTTTCAACCCAAATATAACCCTACATGTTTAAGCATCCCCTTCTCTCTCTCTTTTTATTTTTTTTATTTTAATTTTTTACAATGAGTTTAGTGAATTTAGATTACTAAAGAGGACTGTCCTGGCCAGAAGGAATACAGTTTCCCATCAGAATTCGGCTACTCCATCGCCCAAAGTATCCCTACAACCACCATGCCTCGCTGGGTAACCCAACAGTTGCTGGCCCCAGGCTTTTGTTTATATGAGGAAAACTGAGAGGAAAGAGAATATCTGAGTACAAAGTTTATGAGAGAAGGTGGCAAACTGGAGTCTCCACGGTGATCGGATGAGAGCAGAAGTACATTTTGCATTTTCTGTCAGTCCTTGGTGACTCCAGCCCAAGAATCCCTCTATAATTCTCTGGAACTGATTTAGGAGCTTAGTGTGGTTTGAATGCTGCTCCATGAGACACTGGTCGGGGAGAGGAGATCCAATCATTTGGGCCTTTGGAGAGAAGGTGCAAATGTTCTACGGGAGGAAAAGGCAAATTGTATTTAAAACAAAGGTTTGGCCCTGGCTTATCCACAATGCACACTATGGCTTGCTTACGGAGTTGGTCCTCAAACTGAATTTTCAGTGGTCAAAGGATTACTAAGAGACAGAAGAGGTAACATGGATTCATTACAGTCCCCGCTGCTCAAGAATAGCTCTGCTCGGACATCTAAAAGACATCTCAGATTTCAAAACAGCTCCTGATCTTTTCACCAAAACCAAGTCCTCCCCCAGCCTCTCCACCTCAACTGGTTGCCATTTCTTCCTCCCAACTGCTCAAGCCAAAAGTCTTGGAGTCATTTATCATGGCCCAGTTGGGTTGCTATAATAGAATAGTACCGACTGGGTATCTCATAAACAACAGGAATGCATTGCTTACAGTTCTGGAAACTGAAAGTCCAAGATTATGATACAGCACAGATGGGTGAGGCCCTCCTTCTGGGTCACAGCCAGCACCTTCTCATTGAACCCTCACCTGGCGGAATGAGCTAGAGATCTCCTTGCACCCTCTTTTATAAGGGCACTAATCCCACTCCCAAGGGATCCACTCTCATGATATAATCACCTCCCAAAGACTCCCCCCTTCTATACCATTATATTGGGGTTAGGACTTAACATATGAATTTTGGGGGTACACAAACATTCTAAAGAAAGGGGAACCCTCTTACACAGCATCATTCTTTTTAAATTTTTTTATTAAGTAGGCTCCACATTCAATGTGGGGCTTGAACTCACAACCCCAAGATCAAGAGTTGCGTGTTCCACCAACAGAGCCAGTCAGGAGCCCCCACAGCATTATTCTTGATTCTTTTTTCTTTCATACCCCATAGCCAGTTTGTTAGGGAATCATTAGCTCTGCCTTCCAAACACATTTGGAATTGGATCACTTTTCGCTACTCCACTCTTCCCACTCTGGTCCTAGCCACTATTATGTGAGATGCTCCTGTCTCGCATCTGGTCTCCCTGCTTCTACTTTTACCCCATTTAATGCATTGAATTGTGTCTACTGAGAATAGATGTTCAAGTTCTAATAGCCAATACCTGTGAATGTGACCTTAGTTGGAATTATGGTCTTTGCAGATGTAATGAAATTGCATATGGAGATGAGAGCATACTGGATTAGGGTGAGCCTTAAATCCAATGCCTGGTGTCCTTATAAGGAAAAAGCACAAGACAAAGAAATACACAGGAGAGAAGGCCAAGTGACAATGGAACAGAGATTATAGTGATGCACTACAAGCCGAGGGACACCAAGAATTGTCAGCAGCCACCAAAAGATGGACAATGGTAGGGAAGGATGTTCCCTAGGGACTGCAGAGGGAGTGTGACCCTGCCAATACCTTGATTTTGGACTTCTGGCTTTCAGAACTATGAAAGGGTAAATTTTTGTTGTTTTAAGCTACCTGCTTTGTGGTGCTTTGTTACAGAAAACTTAGGAAATGAATACATTCCACTATAGTCTATTCTCAACATGGCAACAAGAGGAGTTCCTTTAAAATATAAGGCAGATCATACCACTTATTCACTCAAAAAATCCTCAGTGACTCTCCCTCTTCTCTCAGGGAAAGGGCTGAAAACCTTATAAAAGTCTTGAATGCCCCACAGTATTGACTTCCCAGTTACTGAGGGAGATCTCACTGCCTATAATCTTCAGCCACACTGGCCTCCTCCATGTTCCCCCAGCACTCAGGAACATTCCTGCCCTGGGGCATTTACACTGCCCACTTCATCACCTAGAACATTCCTTCCCCAGATTTATGTATGACTACTTGTCTCACTGGCCCAATTAAACGCTAAGCTCTCAGGAAGACCTACTATGGCTACCTAAAATTGCAGCTGTCCCCACCGGATCCAAATCCCCCTTCCTCTGCCTTCCTTTCTCTGTCTCTGTATGGTAGATGAGAAAGTGATAAGTGCTATTCAATTTAATTCATCATTCTGTTTATTTTCTATTGCCCATCTCCCTCAACTAGAAAGTAAAATTCATGAAAATGGGGATTTTTATCTCTTCTCACAGATATATCCTAAAAAGAGTGCCTGGCACATTATAATTGCTAAGCCAATATTTTTAGGATGGATGACCAGGAAAAGGCAACGAGACATAGCAGATATGAGGGTTTGCCAACCTCTGATCTCTGCTATTACTGCCCCATGTTTATTTGGATGACCAAGTTTTCAGTGGTTAGATAATACCTCGATAGTCTCAGCTAAAAGATAATCATCTTCACTTTCTCATTTTTAAAATAGTTACCACTTAATGCTATCTTTGGTGTCTTTTTTCATCAAAAACTACTGACAAAATGAACTTAAATGCCAAAATAAATAAACAAACAAACTCTAGCTACTACTGCTTCCAAAACATTCCTGTTGAGTAACAAACTGTTTAAAGCCAGTGGTAACTGCTTCGAAGGTTTTAGTACTGTTCCAAAAATACAGGCAGCACACTCCTTTCCATCCTAGTAAAATGGGCTCACAATATCCTCTATAACTGCTAATGTTAGAAATTACTAAATAGCTTAAGGGTACAGATTAGAAGTTTTAGGCAACTGGCATCTGTGAAATCATCATAGGCTAAAATACTTAATCCTTTGAGCCTAGATCCAAATTGCAAACTACCCAGGAAAAAAATGAGATCATGTATCTGCTACTCAGATTATTTTCCTATCTGCCAACAAATGCCTCCAAGGAGAATCATGTGGGCGCGTGTGCATATGAGATACACACACACACACACACACACACACACACAAGCACACACTCATGCTAGCAGCCAAGTTGCTTTGAAAATATTAATATATATTAATAAAAATGTAAAGATACAGCTGTTTTGAGTTTTAGATAAACTGTGGACAATTTTTCACTGTTTAAGTCATTGAAAGTGTTGCGTACATAACTGAATGAAAACATGGTCCAAGAAAAAAAAAATGTAAGTAAGCTAAGAAAGGATGTTGAAGAATTGGGGTTTAAAAGAATTTATCATAAATTATTAGTTATCTTGTCTACTTGCACAGGGAGGTGCTTTGGTTAAAAGAAAGTTATCATGTTCCATATGTGCCTCAGTAATTTAGACTATAATAAAATACATTTAATGCTGAGTACTCTAAAAAGAACATAAGCTTTCTTTGATGAGTGAGTTAAAAGTTCTTGAAGATGATCCTGGGCCTTGTGACCTTATTTTGTAGGAGATACCACTGCCACAGCTGTATGCCAGTGCCCCCTGAATAGAATTCTGACGAATAACAGAAAGTTCATAGTTGATGGCTTATCCAGAGAGATATTTATCTAATAACGCAACCCTTCCAAATTTTATGAATGTCAGGACTTGGAATCCTCAAAATGCCTATCTAAATGCAACCCCAGAATGAGCACTAATGTCATTCCCTGGGGCACTTGGCTCCTAGGCTTCTTCTTTACACCTGATGATGCTATTAGAAAAGGCAGCAATTGGAAACACACTCCCTCTTAGCCAAAATGTCTCCTGTCCAGTAGCTATTGTAGATCCATTTCAGCGGCAAAGGACACAATGGTTAATGGGTGTTAAAAATAAACCAAATGGGACAGAAACTAGTGTACAACAGGAGTGAACATAGTCTTCAAATGTCAGAGTTTGAACAGGCACAAGAAAACAAAACTCTGGGTCCCAACCATTGAGCATGCCGTTCTCCTTCTGTGGGAGGCCACCTATTGTCACTTCTGGGCTCAACCCCTTAGAACGACTTCCTTGTTAATGATAAGTGAGGACTATGGAGATGAGTGACAAGTACAGGCAAGTCTATGGTCTGAGATGGCATAAGATGCACACCTATCCTACTTAGGAATGGACAACACTTACGCTGGGTCAGCATGATAAAACTCCATAGCCAATCTTAAAGGTTTCTCCGAGTTTGACAAATCCTGATTACTACAGTATAAAGAACATCTTTCAAAGTAAGGACTTTATTGCATTCACTGCTGTATCCACAGCCTGAGAATAGTGCTTTGCATGTAGTAGGCGCTTGATAAATACTTACCAAAGAAATGAATGGATAGCCTTTTCTGCTGCAAACTCCTCCACAGCGGTAAGAAGTTTGAGCCAATATAGAAATGAGATTCTCTAGTATCCAATTAGCTCCAACATACCTTATCTTAATGTTGGTGTTTCTGAGGCAACAGTTCCAAAAACTCCATTCTGATTGTATACTACTTTGAATTTCCTTTTGTTCCCAGGAAATAGTTGTGATAAAGTCATGCACCCTAGGGTCTGCTCTGGGACTAAAGGAACAGACAAGTCTTAATACAAATGTATCAGCTGTAACAGCCAAATTCCAGAATGGTAATAGAAAAGGGTTTTGGCAAGTTAGCCTCCCAGTGGCCTTTGGAGTCTATATAATACTGGTCATAATATGACCAGAGAAAAATACCTGTTTCTCTGTACAAATAGTTTTGTCTTTTCTCTTTCTCTTGTCCCACAGAGGTTCCTCTCCATTCCATCATGGTGGAAATCTTCTTGGATCTCATTTGAGCTGTCACAATATCATCCTAACTGCTCTCCCTATACCCAGTCTCCTCTCCCCTCATAAGCTCATCTCTTATGATTCCATCTCTTAAAAACTCTCAGTTCATATTCCCAATCTAATGAGGTCCAAACACAGTGGCACCCAGGAGGCCTTTCCCAACATGCCTGCATGTAAGCTGATCTCCTGGCACCCCTTTCTACTCCAACTCCATCACATCCTCACTCCAAATATACATAATGATGTAATTTCTCCAGCCTACAATGCTTCCACATCTTGCCTACAGAGAGCACTCAGAGTTCCAATGTCCCCTCTTCCCTGGATACCCCACCACCAGCCAGGTTCCCACCATGAACCCACCTCCTCACCCACAGCCTGACTCAGAGACCCTGAGAGGCAACCTGGCAAAAGTGTCTGATCCTTCATCAGCACTTTCCTGATACTTCTGATGTGGTAGTTCGTCTCCAAAGATGGTCACTGATAATGCCCCCACTTTCTGCATGCACGTGCCACGCCTCTGGCATATTTCCCACCCCTTGAATCATGGCTGGCCTTGTGACTTAAACAAAATCCAACCTGGAAGTAACCCTATGCTAGTTCTGGCACTAGGCCTTAAAAGAACCCAGACACCGTATTAAAGAAGCATGGACCAGTGAGACTACTATTTGACAAGGCCGTGTGGATGACAACCCAGGAGCCCCAAGCCATTCCAGCCACCCCAACTGAGGCACCAGACATGAGTGAAGCCATCTGTGGCACTCCAAGTTCCTAGTTAAATGCAGCCATGTGAGTGAACCCATTCCAGACCATGTGACACGGAACCACCCAGCTGATGATAGACAGTTGTTATTTCAATGCAGTTAGTTATGGAATAGGTTATTTCCCAATAATTGATAACCAAAACAGTTACTATAGTTCCCTACGGCAGACTAGACTTTCCAAAGACAGTTGCAACAGCATCTCCCATGCTGTTCTGCTATGTCCTTGTTACTCTGCCTTCAAGAGATGGAGTCCAATTCCTCTCCCCTTGAATTCGGAGCAGCCATGCTGATTTACTTATAGACACAGAATTCAGAAGAAGTGATACCGCATGACTTCTGAGGATAGTTCAGAAGAGCTCTTCCAGCTTCTACCCTGCTCTCTTGGAAAGTTCTTTGGATGCCCACTCTCAGATGCAGCTGCCATGCTTCAGAAGAAACTGAAGAAACAGAAGAAACTGGCCTCTGGAGAGGCCATTTGTAGCTGCTCCGATCCACAGCTATAGCTGAGCCCAGGCTTTGAGTTGTCCCCAGGTAGCCAACCTGGGAGTGAAGCCACCTCTAGATGATCCCAGCTTCAGCCACTGACGTCTCTCCCAGCCACTGGAGCCTCCCCAGCTGTGTTCCCAGACACTGTGAAACAGAGAGCAGCCAAGTCCACTGTGCTCTACCTGAATTTCTGAGCCACAGAATCTGTGAACAAAATAAAACACTTACTGGTTTAGGCTACCCAGTCTGTTGGTATGTTCCTCAACAATGGATAATTGGAACACTTCTCAACCAGATTCTGGGCTCCTGAGAGGTGGGGAAAAGTTCAGTTAGCATTGTATCTCTGGTCTATAGCATGACATATAAATTCATGGAAGAGACACTCACCAGATATCTATCTAGTGCAATTGAATGTTGGATGTCTTTTTAAATTTTTTTGAATGCTCAGCTTTATGGAATTTTGGAGATCTATGTGTTTGGACCAAAAATAATAGAAATATATCTACTAGCTAAGTTTATCATATTATGTTTTTAGGATTCTTACCAGAAAAAAAAAGTCTCTTTACTTTTCCTTTCTTCATTGTATGAGATCCTATGGGAGAATTTGGACCTACTATTACAAACCAAACTAAAATGGAACAAAATCAAGGAAAGTATTCAGTACAAAGGAAAATCAATCCAATTCAGTTAAGTACAGGTCATTTGTTCCCTTTTCCAATCTAAGTGTTCATCCTGTGTTCCTCTGTTCCATTTCACATAAGGGAAAAAATTTCTAAACGTACTTTGTGCCCATAGTTTTCCTCTCCCCTTCCAAATCAAAATTTTCAATACCAAAATGCTACTCAACATAACTCTCTAACTATCTTGGTTTATTTTATTTTTTTTATTATTATTTTTAAAAATATTTATTTATTTGTCAGAGAGAGAGAGAGAGCAAGCACAAGCAGAGAGAGCAGCAGGCAGAGGGAGAAGCAGGCTCCCCCTGAGCAGGGAGCCTGATGCAGGACTCGATCCCAGGAGCATGGGATCATGACCAGAGCCGAAGGCGGACGCTTAACCGACTGAGCCACACAGGCCTCCTTCTAATTGTCTTGGTTTAATAAGATGTTGTAACATCAAAAATTTCCTCTAAAAAATGTTATATTAAAGACCCAATAAGTGATGACATTTTCCCCTGGTAGCACACTCATCCCTCTGCTATCTGGCTTTGAGAAGCCAGGAAAGAGATGCTCAGAGTAAGTACAATTTCCAGACAGCCTCCCCCAACTCAGACCTTACTGAGCGAGCTTATCCATTCTCTCACCAGAAGGAACTGAGCACCCCTACAATGGGCTGAGCGAATAAAGCCTGAACAACCCTCGTCTGGTCAGTAAATGCTAGGCTTTAGAAGTTTCCAAACCTAAATTGCATAAAAGCTGATGGGTGGACACCCAGACTCTGTGTGCTCACTGGAGCAAAACCCATCAGTGACCAAGAATTCCTCCATGGAAAGTGGCAGGTATGAAACGAAATCCACATTTAATACCCTTCCTACTTGAACTTGAACACTATTTATAGACACTTGGATTACAGAGAACTGGTTCCACTCACCAGGCTCCTTTTAATCCTTGGCTGCTTGACAATGGCAGGGGCAATGCTTTCTAACCACACTGATCCAGATCATATCAGAAATGTTGTCTCTGAGTTCCCTGACATGTCCAAAAAGGTTTATTCTCTGTACCGATTTGATGTTTCTACTTTCACCATGATTCGCTCAGTCAAGGTTCCTATTGACTCCATTGAAGGCTTAGCTCCTAACTTGATATTAACTCATTTATTCATCCACATATTTATGTGGGCAGCATTTACTAAGCACTTCCTCTGTGTCAGGCCTGAGAATAGAAATACAAAAGAGACCAGCTCCCTCGTTTTGAGGAACTGACGGGCTATTGAGGAAGAGAGACAAATGAACAGCTGATAGGAATATAGCTGGGGTCAACAAACCCCAGTCGGGGCTACCTCCTCTTGTATGTAACATTGTATAGGAACAGAGATACATCCATTTGCTTCTATCTTGCTTTTAAATGACAACAGCAGATCTGAGTTGATGCGTCTAATACCTCGGGGCTTACAAATCCAAAAATACTCCTTATTATCTGACCTGTTGCCAAAAAAGTGTGCTGACTCCTGCAATGTGCTGTGATAGACAATAACAGACGTATGTTTCCTATTCCACAGTCCACCAAGGAGGGGAAGAGCCACCAGGGCGTACCTGCACAGAGTGGGAAGCATCCAAATCTCACACTGAAGAGTGGGCGGAAGATCAGTGAGGATTAATAGCAAGCACAGAGGGACAACAGGCCAAAGGTTGGAGGTAAACATCAAAACCTTCTGAGAGTGGCTAGTCATGAATGGGGGACAGAGGGTGATGGGAGACGAAGCTGAGGAAGGAGGAGGAGCAGGTCTCAGCAGGCCATGAGTAGGCCACGCTGGATTCCATCAAGGGAGATTCACTGAAGGGTTTTTTGCAGAAGCAACAGAAAAGAGACTGAAAAGAGGTGAGCGAAAAAACCAATGAAGATTGGATTGCAACAGTGTAAGCCAAAGATAATGACTGGGATGCCTGGGCGGGTCAGTCGGTTAAGAGGCTGCCTTCAGCTCAGGTCATGATCCCAGGATCCTGGGATCAAGTCCTATATGGGGCTTCTTGCTCGGTGGGGAGTCTGCTTCTGCCTCTGCCTGCTGCTCCCCCTGCTTGTGCTCTCTCTCTCTGACCACTAAATAAGTAAAAATCTTCAAAAAAAAAAAAAGGTAATGACTCAAAAGAAAAAAAAGAGTGGCAGATGGATGGAAAGAAGGACTCAGAGGTCTTAAGGAGACTGAATTAACCAACATGGAAGCTTTTTCATATATATTTGATGAACACTCAATGTGGCATCATATCTGCCAGTGGCTGAGACAGGCAAGACTGCTCTGTTCAAATCCCTCCCTGAAAGGCTCAGGGAAGGACCATCACGTACCTGTTGGGCTCGAAAAAGAAAATCTTTGATTGGCCTTTTTAAAAATAATTATAACTAAATATTGTTCAGTGGCAACTGGCAAAATGCGTGGAACAGGTGACTTGGTGATCACATGACCTCACCCAGGTGATCAAGACCAACATTAATCGTGATACTGATTATGGGTACGTGCTCTTCCTCCCCAAAACCTATAAACACGGTGGAATCATGAGAAACACATCAGATATCCTAACGAAAGAAGATTCTACAAGACACCTCTCCAGGGCTCCTCAAACTGTCAAGGTCATCACAACCAAGTCCAAGCAGTTGCTATAACCAAGAGGAGCCTGAGGAAGCATAGTGACTAAATGACTTATTACAATGAGGTCTCCTGAAGAGGATCTTGGAATGGAAAAGAGCAAGTAGGGAAACACTAAGAAAATGTAAATAAGCCGTGGACTTTGGTTACCACTAGTAACAATGTATCAATATTAGTTCATTCATTGTAACAAACATACCACGCCCATGGAAGATGAGAATCCAAGGTGTAACTGAGTATGAACTACATGGGAACTCTGTAATATCTTGACAATTTTTCTGTAAATCTAAAACTGCTTTAAAATAAATAATTTCTTTAAGAAAAGTTAACTCCTCGACCTCCAGGCTCAGGAGGGCGGGTTAAGTGCCCCCCTCCTACAGACTCTGCCCTCCTGGGGATGGGGGCCCCCTCACATCAGACACACTCTCAGCCCTCAAGGTGCTGGCCCTCTGACAGTGGGTCTGGGCCACCCTCATGCACATAGAACATGACACAGGCCTTGAAGACTTTAAAAAAGCTGTGCAAACAATTGTTTTCCATATGCGTTCTTTTCCAATTTATTCATCGGCAAGATAACAAGGATCAGAATAATCAAGGAAGAAGAGTCTACCAAGAAAATGACAAGAACTCTTGTAATACTAGGAAGCCAATTGGTTGGAATTTGTTCGAGAAAGACCACTCCCTGCAGTACTGATTTACAAGCGTCTCCAACTGGCTCCTAAACTAGCTTCCAGCTACGAAAAATGTGTTAAAGCATCAATAAAACTGTACTAATAAGCCCTCCCTAACCAAAACCTAATTGAGGCTTATAAAGAGAGAGAACACTAAGTACTTCTTACAAGGCAAAGGGAAAGAGGTCAGTCTTCCATAGCCAGCAAGGCTATGTGGTGCTGCTGGTTTCTCCCTGGTCCTGGGAGGGGGGAGCAGTAGGTCCCCTAGCGCCTCTGTTCTCCAGAGACCCTGTCAAATAGTGGCATGACTTGATTTGGCTGAAGCAGGGAGGGTGGACTCTGGTGGGCAGAATCTAGACAGGGAAGTTGTATTCAATTCTACTCTTTTCCACCTCACTGATTCCAACCAACTCTAATCTCACACACAAATGAAGAACATTAAACTTTCATTCTTACCCACCTTGTGGGTTTATTATTGTGATAATTAATGTGATAATTAGTGATAATTAATGAAATTAATTGTGATAACTAATGAAAACATAATCAGACAAACATAGACTTTCTTTAAGACCCTCAGAGTATATAATATTTTTGTAGAATCCTTCCAGAAGTAAATCAGGGCTTTAGAGTCAGTGGACAGGTCTTTATTTTAGCCAATTACTTGGCAAACATCTCTCAGTTCATGCATTTGCTACTTTCACTTCCCCTGGCTATTAGCTGCAAAAGATCTTTGTAGACCTAAACTAGGTACTCTTTCTTTTCCGTCTTCCAAGCCTCCCTCCTCCTCCTCATCTAACCTCCTTCCCAGCACTCCTGGGAGCATTTGAAATACTGAATTAACATTCTTGACACAACGACACATTAAAAAAGTCTGGTAGGCCAAAAAATGTCATGTAGTGTATCTTAAATAGTCCATGGATGGACTGCCTCAAAACACTGAAAATCTCTGACTTTGGTCTACAACACCTACTCACCTTATCCACAACCAGAGATATTGATATTATTCTTGGGCTGGCAGGCAGGGCTTTGGTATTATTCATGTTTTTCTTTCCTTGTTCTCCCCCATTTCCAGGGCTTCATTCTGAGTCTTCCTGGGTCAACACCTTCCATAGGTTGTTAGCTCACTCCATCTTCAGGGCTAGCCTGCACCCTTGAAGCAAGCGCGGGTCCTAGAGGTGGCCAGGAAATTTCTCTCATAACCACCCAACTACAGCACCAGCTTTCCTCTCTGTTGTCATTTTGGCTGCTCTGGCAGAGGTCTCACTATTCCCCTCTAGCACCTTCCATAATGCATACTGCAGGGTCTCCCCTGTTTCCAGTTTTCTTTTCTTTTCTTTAAGATTTTATTTATTTTTTTGACAGAGAAAAGGTCACAAGTAAGCAGAGAGGCAGGCAGAGGGAGAGGGGGAAGCAGGCTCCCAGATGCGCAGAGAGCCCGATTTGGGGCTGATCCCAGGACCCTGAGATCATGACCTGAGCCAAAGGCAGAGGCTTAACCCACTGAGCCACCCAGGCGTGCCAGTTTCCAGTTTTCTTAACATAACTTCAGGTAAAGTTGACAGTGCTAATTTAAGGAGTAGAAATAGCTACTATAAAAGAAGAGATTAAAAATAATGGAAAAGGAAGATCTTTTGGCAAAGTCTTAGAAGAAACAGAAGGGACTTGGAGGTTGGAGCACCGGTGGTTGAATTTGAAGAAGAGAGGAGGAGGGAAAGAAAGAGGTGTGGGGGTCGAGTGGGGAGGATATTAAGATGGTTCATTCTCATAGAATTTTTAAATTTTTAACAAGAGGGAAAAGCATCCTTGCTGAGACTGCATCTGAGCAAGAATTATGGAAAATAAGAGTAAATTAAGAAATAGCTCTTAGAATAAGATCAAGAATTGCGTATGGGCAAGGGTTAGGATTTCTCTCCTCACATTGCAAGAGAGACTGGCTGTAACTGCCAAGAACCTGGAATGGCACCTTCTAGCCCTTCTTGGAGGCTTAATATTATCATGTAGACTTTAAGTTTTTCCACCAAGTTTCTTTAAAGGGGTCCACGACCCAAAAAGTTAAGCTCCATTGCTCTAGACAATCATGTAAGCTTTTCTGACAGAGAGCTTCTATCCTGGAATGTCTTCCAACCATAGAAGAGTAATGAAACCACCTCTATCTAGATTTGAATTGAAAGACATAAGGTACTAGGGGGAAAAGTTTACATTCTCATAACTTTTCTTCATCATGGGTATTATTTTGGTGTGTTGCCAAGCACCAATCAACTCTGGGTAGTGCCTGCGTTCCAAAACAATTCTGCAAGAATATATTATTCTATGAACAATAAACTATTGTAATGTTTCTTAGTTCTAATATCAACCAAAAAGAACACCACATCACTTGCTCACTTGATTATTTTCTCATGAACCTGGAGTATTTGATTTATACTCAACTATTTCTACATCTAAAAACATTTTGGTTTTTCATAATCAAGTTTTAATCTTCTAAACTAGATGATTCAGGAAAAATACTTAATCCATCAAAATAACTCCAAACCATGTGCTTTTCAAATCACCCCCAAAATGGCATATAGTTTCCATCATGTTTGGATTGTATGAGGCTTTGCAATTTATGACCATTGGCTTATTTCCAGTTGCCTGAGCTGTCAATGTTATACTAATGCCATCCTCCAAAGGACCCCTGGCAGGGTTTCACAGGGCAATCTGTGGGCTCAGATTAGTCGGAATAACTGATGAATTTATTCAATAATAGTAATCTGTCTTGAACCTTGTTCCCAAATGTCCTTGTACCTCACCAGAATTCTTTGAATAGGAAATAATCTTGATGGAAAGAGAAAGGAAACTAAAAGTATTAAGTACTCACCAAAGAGCTATACTTTGCATATATTATCTCATTTAAATTCAAGGAATTATTTATCATGCAGTGAAAAAGTCACAGCTTCTGTAATTTACCTAAGAACACAGGTAAGGATTAGATCTCAGGTAGTTAGGCTTCCTAAGCTCCCAGTTTTTCCACCACTCCATTCTGTTGACCCCTACTAATAACTGTTAAAAGTAGAGTAAGCCAATTCCAAAATCCTGTTCTAAACAATTCCTACTGGGGATATGAATATATATATATATAATTACCAACAAATTCATTACCAATCACCAACAAATCCCCATTAAAACACAGGATATGTATTAATTTGTTAATTAATTAACAGTAGGGAAATCTGTCTTTCCCTAAAACACAGGTAAAAAGAATATACAAATAAGTTCTAATTACTTTCCAGGGTTGCACTAAGTGAAAACAGAAGTTTGTGAATAGAAAAAGCATACTTAATAGTACACCAAGTGACTAAAAATAAGGAAAATTATCACAAAGTAAATTTCCCTACAAAGATGGCTTTTCCAGTGTAAGTAGGATTTTATTATTCATATTCTCAGAAATAACTGCCCTTGTCATAGTTTTTACTTTAGTATGTGCACACATTGTTGAATATAAAACATAGACAGCATGGAATCTTCTAACATAATTCATGTCTGAAGAAGCAAAATAAAACCATCCCTTCAGAAATTCCTTTCTGGTTCTCATTTGTTTTTAAGAAATCTATTTTTAAAGAAATGGAGGGCTTTATTTTTCAATATAATAATTTATTTTCTTATTCAATGTAGCCCTCAAATGATTTTTGCTCTTGTACCACAAAAATGAATACATCTTTATCAATAAAAGACATTTTAAAATGTTTACTTCCTATTAAATCCTTCTAAATATTTTCCCAGGGATGCCACAAGTGTTTCTTCCTTTTCTTATTGTTTTAAATGCATTTCTACATCTTGCTTCAACAAAAAAGCAACAACAATAACAAAAAGAATGAAACCTGGCTCGAGGAACAGCACTAGGGGTTGGTTAAGGCCTTTGAGTTAAACGGATAAAGTTTACCGCTTATCCTCAAGTTTTGTAAGCTCTCTAGAGCCCAACTTTCTTATCTTTGACCTAAAGATTCCAGTACCTTGCGTACTGAATCATCATGAAGATAACCCGAGGCATGTAAAACATGCCCATCATACCAGCCTGTCAATTAATGTTGGACATCAGTTGCTCTTAATTTTTGATGAGTAAAGTCCACTCATCTGAAGACTTGGAAATTCCAGGAGACACGGTCATATAAGCATGTTCATGTCATTGTCTACATGAGAGCGTCACGATCGTTCAGACCTCTCCTGCAGAAACATTATTTGGGCGGTTTCTGTGAACACGCTGAGATTTTGTGAACACTTCCATAGCCACATCATGGGAAAACGTAAGAAGACGCTGATGTTTTCAACTGTTAGGAATCTTCCTAAGTTTTTTCTGTCTTCACTTATCTGTCAAATCATTTGTTCCTCTCTTCCATCAACCAATGAAATCATATTTCCTGAGTGCTAGGTTTGATGTTTTAGGAGTAGAAGAGAATTATATGCCTTGGTCCTGATGTTAAAGAGCTTGGAATCTGTGGGAGATGCAGGAAACATGCTAAAAAAAAAAAAAAATAGGAATACAGTTCAAGACAGTAGATTTATTCAGTGTAACACCAAAGGGTACAAAGGAGTTCATAGGGAGAAACAACTGTAGGTGGGAAAAATACAAATTATTTATAACACCTGCCCTCCACCCTGGCTGTCTCTACCTTTGTGAGAGTCAGCAAATCCACTAGGAGGGAGAGTGATTTGTTTCACTTGGGTCCTGGGATTTTTAAATTTAGGGAGTATGAGCAAACGTGCTCCGGACAATTTTAAGAGAAGAGGGAGGGTGAGCGAGGCTATTCCTTAGCTCTCAACATTCCCACCCAACTCCTCGTGTGCAGTATTCAACATTTCCTCTCACTGCCAACTTCCGCTCACCCAGACTCAAGGGAGAAGGAAGGGGAGCGGCTGTGTCACATATAAAGAGTTGTATGGTGTTAGCTGAGCTTGAAAATAGCCCATAAGGATTTGAGTGACTTGAGTCAGAACACTGTTTTCTGCCGTTAAAAAATATAAATCATAGGATTTTACTTTTCTCTCAGGTTGTTTTCCAAAATGGCTGTGTGTGCCGTGTGATGGTTACCTGCAGTCCCTCCCGTCAGAGTACCATTTGGAAGCCCAAGTAAACTTGACGCTTCATTCCTCTTAGAGTCTCCTGGGCTTATGCTTTCTGCAAAAGGTGCCTCTAGGAGGGGGAGGGAGTGACTGGCATTGTTCTGCACGCCGTCAGGGCAGGACAGAGACCTCAGTTTGGGCTTGTTCATAACGTGTTGATGTACTTCTTAGTAGAAACCTCTTGTTCTTCAGTTGTCCAATTATACCTCTTTTTAATAGCTTGGATTGCCATTTTATCTATAAAATCTGAAGTCGCTAACTACAAGGATTATTCAATGGCAAGGAAAGGAAGGGAAAGATTGTCCCAAACAAATGGGGAGGGAGATGACTCAGAAGATGCCAGAAAAAGCGAAGATGCCTTAATTTTTAATGGAAAATGTCATCATAATGACCAAAATTACCACTCTGACTTCCATAATTCATATCTTTTTATTTCAGACTCCTGCCCAGGAATTTCCAATGTTTAATCCTTTCTGAACACTGGCAAAGAGACAGGTTATTATTTCCAGTGAGCAAAATTCAAATAAGAGATTCAGAGAGAGAGAGAGAGCAATTGGCCAAAGGTCAGAAAGACTGGCTGAGCCAAAAGGGGAAGGTGATTGGTGCTCAGTCCATGCCCTCTAAAGGGGCTTACAGAATTTTCCAAATAGGTTTGTGATGTGCCTCCCTACAACATGATACAATTTAGGCAGGGAGTCATGCTATCCCTACTTAGAAGAGAATAAATTTAAGAGAAATAAACTGAATGTATCCACACATACGTAGGCTAGCCTATAAATGTGTCAATTACTCACACAATTACTGTGTGAGAAACTAATGAGTAAGTCATAGAAAAGGCATTTTAAGGGTTGGAGGCAATGGTGAGGCACAAACCAGTTCCTGAAAGAATTCCTGATTCTTTCCAGCATATGTATCTTGTCCTCTGAGAAGTTTTTGTGTCTGTGCGCAAAGCCCTGAATATAAACCAGGGGTTTCTATGAGGAATTGTTTTAGCCTTTAGTTTTATCTTTTTTTTTTAAGATTTTTTATTTATTTATTTGTCAGAGAGAGAGAGAGAGCATAAGCAGGCAGAGGCAGAGGGAGAAGCAGGCTCCCTGCTGAGCAAGGAGCCTGATGCAGGACTGGATCCCAGGACCCTGGGATCATGACCAGTCTTTAGTTTTAGATGGATGCCATGATTCAGTGCCTGCTGGTCATATTCTTTTATTCACTGATTCCTTTCATTCTTGAGTGACTATCATGTTCTAGTGTCCGTGTTGAGTACCAAGATCTTAGCATCTGCCTTCATTGAGCTCCTGCTCCTGATAGAGGGAGACCTGAAGTAAGTGCATCTGTGTTCTTGAGAGAGCCTAGTGATTGAAGGAAGGGCTCATCTGCGGGAGCATTTTTACCTAATCACTCGCTAATGGGAACATGAACTCTGGACTCTGCTTTCCGTGCAGCTCCCTGTTTTGTGACCCCCAATGCCACCTCCTTCTATCACTATGTGTGTCTGGAGGGGTTTAAAATGGAGACAAAAGAACCCTTTAGAGAGTAGCAGAGGTAGGACTCTACTTCAAGTATGATTCTTAAATACATAGTTCTTGGCCAATCCTTCGTCTCGCTATACAATGTTGATCTACTTCTCTATCGATACATTCATCATCTCCAGACATATTTTAAAAGTCACCAAATCTGTAACAAATCTCTATTTCTAATTAAAGAGACTCTGTCAATCATTCAATAGATATTTATTGGTTGTCCGCTATTTGCCAAATGTTGGGATTCTACAGTCTTCTCTACTAACTTGTATGTGGTTTTTGTTGGTTTTTGTTTAAATATTGGCCAGGTAGGCACTAATAATTACAAAGTCTGACCTCCAATCCCGATATCAGGTATGCCAATAATTAGCTGTGTAATCTTGGACAATTTATTTCCTTGGGTCTTGGTTTCTTCTTTTCCAACATGAAGAGAACATCGTAGTGCTAAGGGCTGAGTTGTGTCCCCCCAAAATTCATAGGTTGAAGCCCTGACCCCTAATGTCTTGGAATGTGACCATATATGGAAATAGAGCCTTTATAAAGGGATTAAGTTAAAATAAGGTCATTAAGGTAGGACCTAATCCAAGCTGAGTGGTGTCCTTATAAGAAGAGATTAGCACCCAGACAGGAAGAGAAAAGACTAGATGAGACACAAGAAGGCACCATCTACAAGCCAAGGAGAAAGGTCTTAGGAAAAACCAACTCTGCCAATACCTGATCTTAGACTTCTGGCCTCCAGAACCATGAGGAAACAAATTCCTGTTGTTTAAGCCCCCTAATCTGTGGTAGTTTGTTATGTAGGCCCAGCAAATTAATATTACAGATACCTAAGGTCCCTTTCAATTCTACCATCCCGAGATCATCTCTCCCTTCAAGGGAAGTAAGCAATATGAAATACTCTAAGTAAAAATAGTAGTGCTTTTATAATGTATTGCATCTCATTAGTTCTCAATTAACTGATGAACACTAGCACACCAACTCCTATATAAAGAAATTTTTTAAATTCGTTTTGAAGGATTAATTGCTCTGTGGTGAGAACAACCTTTAAGTACACAGATTTTAAAATGTTTGTTTCTCTGTAAACCACTGTGTTAAACAGTCCCTGAAATGTTCCTTCCATACATTTCTAGAGTGAAATTTATCAAAGCGGCAGGTTCCTGGTAGAGCCTGTGAGAGCGATTGAAGGGAGAGCAAGTGTCCAGGGTAGAACCTCTGTGGCCGAAGGGGAAAGAGTGTGGTCCTCCCGGACCTCCAGGGAGGCTCATATGCCCTGAAAACACTGATCAGTCATAGCTAGCTGAGGTTTCTGGTTGTTTGGGGGAGGGCTGGTTGCTTTTTTAACACTGGATTTGTCTCCCATATTTGAGAGTGGTTCCGCGATAATGCCCCGAGGAATCTGAACTTAAACAAAAGATACCTCCATCCTTATCCTGAGCGTCAGCTTGCGGGGTTCTGAATGCTTGGACTTGCTGGTTTTGACAGACCAACAAACTTCCACAAAAGTGAAAAAACTAATTGTGAGACAAAGACCTATAAATCTGAAGGAAAGGGAGGGTGGCCTGGGCAAGGGTTGTGGGGGTGACATTTTTCTTTTATTAACTGCGAGACAGGAAATGAGGCTTAAAGTATTGAAGGGATGATGAAGGAGAGGGGAAAGAGGGATCAGGTAAATGGATTGCAAAAACAACCACAGCAAAGGTTAAAGGGTGCGTGCTGAGAAATTGGTTTTAGCAACTGATTCTGTTACACTGAAACGGGAGCCAATAATCTGAGATAGTCCAATATTAACTTGTAATGATCTTAATTGGTATGCTATCCCAAGGCAGACCATCAGAAAACACGATTTTCTTCTCATTCCCCAAACCTACATTAATATCTTCGGATGACCTTGGGCAAATGACCATGGTAAGAGCATTATTACTTGGTGATCATTCCTGAAAACCATCACTTCATTATTCCTTTGTTTCAGGCCTTCCCAAATGTCATGACTACCCCTCCCAGGAGAACGGTAGGTGTAGGGAAACAGCAGGAGCAGTGCTGTGTACCCTCTACTGTGTGAGAGGGGTTGCATGCCTTTGTGATTGTTTGTCCTGATGGCGAGACTCAGGGATTTCCGGGGAAAGGGTGTTCCAGAAAGGACCGTGGGTTTGGGTTATGTCACTATGGTAATAGGGCCAGCTCTATTAGCTGGTCATTTAAAAACTTGCACCAAACTTGATGGCCTTCCAGTGAAATACTTCATTTAATTTCCCCATAATCCATTCCCTCTCCTGCCCATCACACCTTTAATAACCCGACGTCATATGCTCATTAATCTTCCTCCCTCTACATCATAGAGTTTTACATTTTAATATTAGAGCCAGTCATCTTGTTAGTTTGATTTATTGTTTTCCTCTTTCAAAAAGTCCACACTCTCTTTCTATGTACTATAAATAACAAGACTTGGCTCCGGATTGAATAACGGAGCTGTAATTCAGGCTTGGGACTTAGCTGCCATTCCTAAAGCCTCGAGCTGCACCCCTGGGGACAGTGATGTCAGTAGAGGCTGGTGATTGAATTATAGCCCTGCAGTCAATCAGGGATGGTACGCTATTCAAAGTATTTCTACAAACGACAAGTTATTAGTGCTTTGAGATGAAAGTTAAAACTATAGTAGATCAGATGTTAGTTTAATGAGAATAGCTTTTTTTTCCCTCCTATTTAATGAGGTAGGAGCTTTTTTTTTCCTTCTATTTCTCAAATAAATCATGAGTGATAAAAAAGAGAAAGCTCTTAGGTAACAAGCTTTATCGTTTTGTTACTATTATTTATAATATTGCACAGCTTTGCAAAGCACATTCAGTTTTTTGAGTAGTGAAAAAAAGTACAAAGAATGAAACCAAAGGAAGGAAGGAGGGAAAGAAAGGCTAGAAAGAGGGAACTTATTTGACTACTCTCCTAAAGTTCCAATCACCTCATAATTGAATTTCATAATTTTAGACACTGTTGAAGAGCTGTGAATGTGAACACATGGCAAATGGTAAATGACAAAATAAAATCAAACAACTAAATTATAAGCTTTAAGATGTCAGGTCAAATAGGGCTATGTATCTTGGTTATTAATGCCTCAGGAAAATAGACCATAGTTGCAGAATATTGTAAAATCCTGGGAAACTCCCAAAAGCTATATCTTTGGATACTTCTTTCTTAAACACTAACAGGATGTTCCATTTTAATTTCTCCAACAGGAAGATTTGTGATAATAAATGTTATAAGAAGAGATTATGTCAGAAATATGACACAATCAGCTTCCATCTGCAGAAAAAGGCTCATAACTGAATCACTCTCCTGAAAATGGAGCCTCATCTTGGGCAGGGATCCTTACTCATGGGTCTATCTGAGAATCAATGAAAACTATACACCTTGCTCCAGAAAAAAAAAAATGACATCAACAAACAACACTTCTCCCTCTCTCTTTCTCACACACACACACACACACACACACACACACACTCTCAGTTTAGCACATTTCAGGGGATTCATGGCCTCAGGATAGAAACCCTTGTCCAGTGGGGTAAACTATGTTTTAAAAAGAAAACAAATCTTCCTCCAGTTTATACATAGATAACATCTAATTTTGATCAATTAACCAAATACTTAATGCTTGATTTGAAGATCAGAATCAAGCTTATTTCCATGGGGAGCTCAACTTTATTTTGCTCTAAAAAATTATCTCATTTTAGACGACCAAAATGCTTCATATGAGGCCTGTTTTTTGGATGCCGTTCTTAATCTGTGTTAGGAAAGGGTTCTTGATAGGGAAGGGTAACATAATAATCTAAGAATTAGTGTCTTTTTATTGCCAGTGTTCTAGTGAAATAAATCACAGAAATAATTATTGTTATTATATTCATAATGAAACAATAGATGTAATTGGAAATAGTCTCTGGGTCCAAACTTGTTACCAGGAAATGAGCATACTTATAACTCAATCCAATAATACAAGCACTTTAGATAAGAAGCCTTTGATAAGAACCTCATATTGTACAGTGCACGTTATAAGCTTATTAACTCATACTAACATGTCCAGAGGCAAAAGTAATGCAGGCAAAACCATAATATGTTTCTTTCACAAACCTTGCCTTTCCCCCCACAATTCATTTGAGCCACACTACTTTCCTTCGTTGCCTCAAAAGCTTCCAACAATTAGTAAAAATACCTAATTTTATCTTTATTTTTTTGTTTCATTGCCCTTTCCAACATACGTGTGTGTGTACAGATCACAAAGGTGCCAAGGGTGATGTAGGCTGAGGCAGTTTTTCTGCGGCCTTAGTTAAGTAACATAAGAAGCAGCCCATGAGGGGCACCCGGGTGGCTCAGTCATTAAGTGTCTGCCTTCAGCTCAGGTCATGAACCCAGGGTCCTGGGATTGAGTCCTGCGTCAGGCTCCCTGCTCAGCAGGGAATCTGCTTCTTCCTCTCTCACTCCCCCTGCTTGTGTTGTGTTTCTTGCTGTCTCTCTCTCTGTCAGGTAAATAAATAAATAATCTTTAAAAAAAAAAAAAAAAAAAGAATAAGAAGAAACAGTCCATGAGCCAGCAAGTAAGCCATGGGTGTGACCAGATGACCGCTTGGAGTCCCTTCCCCACATCATCCGAGGTCTTTGAGACACACAGTGACAGAACGCCTTGACGCTTTTCCTCAGCTATGACTCATAGGGCAGCAGTGCCCAGGGGTTACTTCATCAAGTTTTCCTTCTTCGCCTGGGCTCAGAGTCATTTTAAGTTTCATTCAAGATGGAGGAGTTTTTAAAGGCAACTAACTCTGCCAAACCAACTATCACAGTGAATTGAGAGTTCTCAGTTTAAAATAAAGTGGAAAACACTTCATTCCTGTGGCAAAAAACGTCCCCATCTAGTAAATGTCAAAGATAATCTGCGCTCACCCTTGAGTGAGCCAAGTTGAAGCCCTTACATTTCGCCTGATTCTAAGGCATCTTGGAATTCCCAGTGTGCGTACCCAAATAACCCAAAGTTGTTCTCCTGCCTTTCAGGGATTAAAACCTAGTCTATTAAAAAAAAAAATGCACATGAAAACAATCAAACAAGAATTCAGGCAGTAAGTTGGGACATTTTATCCTTGATTCTAAGGTCCAAGGAATTGTCCCACACTTACCACTCTTGCAAATGAGCAGCCCTGTTCAGAATCACAGTATCAGGATGGTGGTTAAATCTATCACGTTCCTTGGAAATTTATGGGGATTCCTTGACACCTGTGTTTAAAGAACACCCATCAGAATTGCCCTTTTTTCTTCAAAGTGATTCTTTGCCCCTGGAATTGCCTTTTGCCATTCTATTCAATTTAGTCCAAGTTTTCTTTTTGAAAGTATCACATACATGTTGGCATTGATTATGTCTCTAGGCAAACTCTGGGAAGCATCTATCAAAATCCTTATAGGAGACTCAGAGTCAATTCCATCACACATCACCTGAATGTTTATGCAAAGTCCCATGTATAGCATTTTTATATATGCTTCCTTATGAAAGCTTCACAAACCTGGTAGCAGTATTAATTTCTTTACAGATATGGAAAATCACAGAGAGGAAGCTGAAACTTCTGTACTCATTTGGCAGATACTTATAACGTGAACTCTTCCATGTTCTCTAGTTCTTTTTCCATTTACCCTTTTAACTACACTATTTCCTCCCATACTCTGGAACAGTCGGAGAAAATTAAATCCAGAGCCATTTTCACCTGAAATCATAGTTTGATGCTGAATTGTTCTTTATTTGTTTGTTTGTTTCCAAATTACATTATAGACTTATCTTTCTAGCAATGTGCAAACCTCTCCAAGTATTGCACAAAGAAAAATGCTAGTTAACATATATAATCACGATTTCAACGCATGGCAAAGTTGGCCAGAGAGTAAGAGCATTCCTCAGATGTCAGAAACGATGAGAAAGCACAAATCCTCAGGGGTAAGTAAACACTGGAACCAGCATTTGCCTGGGAGATACATGCCAATCGTTAGTGCTTTCAGAAGGGCAGACTTCAGGTCACAGACATCAACTTAAAAGCCAAGATCTCTAGGGATCAGTTTTATCAGTGGGGGAAGTAGGAGAAACCCCATCCCAGGGAGGGAGACGATGCCAGTCTATGCCTCCCTCTGTCTCTCCACTGTGTCTCCTCCTGTGTCTCTCCTAACCTCGAGCCACACTCACTGAGGACTGATGTGGGGGCCTGACTTTATACCACCTATGTAGTCAAAAAACAAAAATACCCTAAACCAACACTATAGTTTAAAATAGTCTCCGGTGATAGTGCCCTCATGTACTCAACAAAGGCAAAAGAAAGTCTGCTCTGGAGGAATGCACTTTAAAAAATAGGCCAGGGCCGCCTGGGTGGCTTAGTCAGTTAAGCATCTGCCTTTGGCTCAGGTCATGATCCCAGGGGCCTGGGATCCAGCCCCACTTCGGGCTCCCTGCTTGGCGGGAAGCCTGCTTCTCCCTCTCCCACTTCCCATGGTTGTGTTCCCTCTGTTACTGTGTCTCTCTCTGTTAAATAAATAAAATCTTAAAAATAAATAAATAAATAAATAAATATTTAAAAAAATAGGCCACATCAAGGTCAGGCTCAAAAGAAGTTCACAATCCAAGCCTACTGTTAGAAGCATACAATTAGAGGCATACTGTAACATACAATAATTCACACAAGTACTGTCCACACAAATACTGTCCTTGAGCCAAGAGACAAATATAGAACATGGCACCCAGCAACTGGAAAAATACTTAGGAATCAATCTAACAAATATGTACAAGACTTTGCTGAAAAACTATACAACTTTATTGAAAGACATTAAAGATTTCTCTGTTACTGTTTATTATTGTCATTTTATTTTTCCTATTTTCCGTGGGTCAAGTATTCATAAAAAGAAAAAAAGGTTTGTCTCTGCTTCATGACGTCTAGACCCTTAGCTAGGAAGACCTGAAGTCTGGGAGTGACCCTACAGTTGAAAACTGGAATCGGCTGAGAATTTGCTTACTCACACGCCTGGTCCCTGAGTTGAAAGGATTTGAAGTTAGAATTGCTGATGGCAGAACGTACATGTATGGGGTTCCCCATTTACTTAGCTTCCCAGCAGCATGGTAGCCTCATGGGAGGTGTCATATTCATCTTCTTCCACTGCAAGTGGAATTTTGATTGAGATTACATTGAGTCCATAATTCAATATGGAGAGAATGGATGGTTCTATAAGACTGAGACTTGCAGTAACTCATAAAGTTACAGTAAACACGATAGCATACAATTGTGTTCCATTGCCTACTTGTTTTTCCGTGGGACAATTGTATGCTATTGTGTTTACTGTAACTTTATGAGTCTTTATATTTACTAGAGCAAGTCTTTCTCCTTCCTTTTCTTTCCTAAGAGTGTCTTGACTTTTTGCACATCTATGTAAGTTTTAGAATCAGCTTATTGAGTTACACACACACACACACACCTTATTGTAATTTTGATTGAGATTACATTGAGTCCATAATTCAATATGGAGGGAATGGATGGTTCTATAAGACTGAGACCAGGAAGAAAATCATGAATATATGGACACTTGATTTCTGGGGGAAAGCGTAACACTGCTGCTCAGTTGGGGAAAGTTCTTACTTTTTAATAAATGATGCAGGAAAAACAGCTACCCATATAGAAAATTAGAAAATAGGACCCTGTAACTCACACCATACCAAAAGCTACTTCCAAAAGAATTAAAAACCTCCCTAAGAAATGCAAATCATAAAGGTTCAAGAAGATCACATATAATAATTTAGAAGATAATTTTAGATAAAAAAGATTTTAGAAAGAGATGTTTTCATAACTTCGTGGTATGATATAACTTCCTAAGATAAAAAAGCACCAACTTTATAAACAGAAAATTGGTAAATTTGATAACGTTATAATCAAAAAAGTAGTTCATCATAAGATATTATAAGTGAAGTTAAAAAGTCAGAGAGTAGAAAAGGTATTTTCTACTTCTATTAACCACAAACTTGTATCCAGAATACATAAAGAACTTCTACAAATCATTAATGAAGGGACAGTTCAACCAAAGAAAAATGAGCAAAGGACTTGAAAAGGAATTTCCAAAAGAGAAAATTGAGATGTCCAACAAACATCTGAATGACTTTCTCTTCATCAAGTAATTAAGAAATGGAAATTTAAAACACAATGAGATGTTATTTCACATTCACTGGATCAGCAAAAATTAAGAACTCTGACCATATTAAGTATTGGCAAAAATATGTAGCAATGAAGACTCTTAGAAATCGCTGGTAAAGGGTGAATTGTTATAAGCACTTTGAAAAAAACTGGGATTACATAGAAAAGCTCAATTTGCATATAGACCATATAAGCCAGCGATTTTCCTCGTAGATTTTACCATGAGACACACAAGAAGCTATTCAGAGCATCACTGGCTGTCAGAGCCCAAAAATAAAAAAGGAGCCCACCAATGTCTACCAACAGTAGAGTAAAAATTATAGTATATTCATAACAGAGAATATCATACAACAATAGAAATGAACAAACTGTGGCTTTAATATGAATGATATCAATGTAATTCTGAATGAAAAAAAAGACTCGCAGGAAATGTTTACAGTATATAGTAGAATTCCATTTATTTAAAATGCAAAACCAAAGCAAAAACAGTACATTGTTTACGTATATCCATATGTGTTGCAACTACAAAGAAAAGCAAGAGAATGATTCACTTAAAATTGAGGCTAGAATTGCTATTGATGAAAGGGAAGAAGATGGAATCAGAGAGGCACCCAGAAGGCTTGAAATGGACTGACAATATTATATTTCTTGAGCTAAGTGGTGGATAGATGACTATTCATTGTTTTTTAAGATTTTATTTATTTATTTGACAGAGAGAGATACAGTGAGAGAGTGAACACAACCAGGGGGAATGGGAGCAGGAGAAGCAGACTTCCTGCTGAGCAGAGAGCCTGATGTGGGGCTCGATCCCAGGACCCCGGGATCATGACCTGAGCTGAAGGCAGGCGCTTAACAACTGAGCCACCCAGGTGCCCCGAGTATTCATGTTATTAGTCTTCAGATTCCATGTGTATCTTATGCAAACTCTTTTACATAGACATATTTCACAATAAAAATTTTTAAATTTATATTATATACTACTACTATTATATATACTATATTAAATATGAAACTATTACCTGGTCTATGGCCACACAGAACAGACCTTGAACAGTTTAGAAGGCACCTCTGCAGTTCCATAGTAGTTTAGAAGGCACCTCTGCAGTTCCATAGTTAGAAAGATATTTCAAAGTGTAGCCTAAGAGATAGACTTCAAAGACTTCAACAAAGTGGAGAGAAATTTCCAGATTATAGAAATTTCCACAAAAAGATTATTTCATATGCATCTATAGTTTTTTAAAAGCTGTAGCTATCTACAAAACTCCTCTCATTCCTGAGCATATGCATAGCACAGGGACAAAGCCCAGAGACAGTCAAGGATCTGGCGAGGGGCGAGAGCAGTGTGGTGAAGGTGAGGAGTCCTCTTTTATATCCCAGCCCCACAGCGATCTGCCCTATGTGAGCAAATTAGAAACAGCAGCTGTATCCATTGTAGAAATACAGCTAGTGATGACACTTTAAAAGTATGCACTCTGAGCAACTGCCGCCGTGACAGTGAGAATTGCCACAATTCAGATATCCATCTCATTACGAGGATGGACGGTTCAAATGGGAGGCAGAGCATCCTGGGACACTGAGGACCCGAAATGATGCAGAACAAGATGATAAAGGAGAGGGTGGTCTGAACAAAACCCCGGCATGTAGCATTCCCGTAACCACACCTGACAAAGGGTTGTGCTGATGGCCTGAGGACGGGGAACTGGAAACAATACCAGATACACTGCGGTACATCGGTATCGGTTTGTTAAGTAAATGTTCTCATAAGTGAGCCTTTGACTGTTTTGCCAGCTGCAAACCTTGCCTGGCAGTAAGCGTTCAATCATTTTCTAACTCCTTTGTGATATTCATTAATTTTCAAGTAAAGAAACCCCTCCAGTGATTTCTACAGAGGTTCTTAAATAGGGTGGATCCAACTGAGGGCTGTTATTAGAATTCTGGATGACAACAAAGGATACGCAGCAACCTTCCTTAGAGAACAGTGCTTGCTTGACCCAAACTCCTTCCTACTTGGGCTGAGTTGCACATAACAGAGTTGCACTTAAAAATTATTTTCAATAGTCTCTTTCCCTAGGTAACTAATTACCTTTCTTTTGCTGCTCTTTCTGCTTCTCTACTAATGACCACTAAAATCTGACAGATTCAAAATTTTGAAAGTCATCCAACTATTTAACTCAGCCCTAGATTTTTTTCAGAGAAACAGAAACTTCCAGATGTAGATCATTTATTTAAGTTCCATATCATTCCTCTAAATTGACATGCAGCCAACTCACAATTATCCCCAATAACAGAGACCAGGTATAGCAGATATAACTTAATTCGACTGATAACCAAGAAGGTTTATTTGCCTTCTCCCTTATCAAACTTTTGCCAGAGTTACTAGCCAGTTCCTGAAAGGACTGGCTCAAATTTCATCTTCTTTTACTTATCTTACAATCATTCTACTGAGGGCTAATGAGTTGCCAGAGTCGGGCAATAGAAGGGCGTCGTCCAGGGGTGCCTAGAGGGCTCACTAGATCAAGCGTCTGACTTGATCTTGGCTCAGGTCTTGATCTCAGTGTCATGAGTTCAAGCCCTGTTTTGGGCTCCACACTGGGGATGGAGAAGGAGGTCCAAAGGGAAGAAGAAAATCATATAATCCCTTAATGGGATAAACACCTCTGAGTTGAAATTGAACATGTTTTCTCCTTGATGGGTAAGGTTAATTTAGAAACTGTGTTTTTACTCTGGATATTATGCCTGAGGTGACCTGATGTCCCACCACTGCCACTCCTGCCAATAATCTATCAGGGGGCACCTGGGTGGCTAAGTTGGTGAGGCATCTGACTCTTGATTTGGGCTTAGGTCATGATTTCAGGGTTGTGAGATCAAGCCCTGCATCAGGCTCTGCACTCAGTGGGGAGTCTGCTTGAAATTCGTTCTCCCTCTGCGTGCTCTCTCTCTCTCTCAAATAAAATAAATCTTTAAGAAAAATACTATGTCATGTCCTTTGTTTTATCCTTGTTCCCTCCTTTTTTTTTTCTGCTCACCACCAGCTAGACCTCTTTTTTCTAGGGCTTCATTTTCCTGAATTCTTCATTATAGCAGAAAGCATGTAAGTTCCACAGGAGTAAGTGCAGACTCCAAAGATTAGCTGAGGGCCCCCAGGAATGGGGAGCATCTCCTAGCCGCATCCTTTTCCACCTCCCCTGAGAAGATTCTCCCCCCTTCCCTGTGGTGCCAGGGAAAAAAACTAACTTCTGCTCTGCATCAGCCATATGCCAGACATTAGTGGCTATCCTACATCCATCTCCTACTCAGTCTTGCCTTCAGCTAAATGCAATATTGGTTTATTATGTCTATTTTACAACAGCTTCAAAGAGATTAAGTTTTATTCTGCTACTAAGTAGCAGGGGCAAGATAGACATCCAAGCTCTTATTGTTTTTACCACAAAAATGCTACCAGGCACAAGATACGGTTTTTTTTGCCGTATTCTCACTTTCAATCTATAATTTCATCAATGTATTATATTTCCTACATTGATCCCCATGTTGACGGAGAAAATTTACAAATTTGAGAACATTAAAATCTTAATTGTAAGATTAAATAGAAGGAAATTATAGCTTGAAGATTTTAATGGATACTGGAATCAACCTGGTTTCATTGAAATTACCTGAAGGGAATTTCAGAGAAATGTAATGATTTTGTGCATTTACTTCTAGTTAAGGATGGAGGCTCATTGCATTATCTCGGTTTCCTCCAAAACTCTATTAGACTGACAGCAAAGGATTTTTCTTAAGTCATTTAACCCATGGGTGGGACCAAGGGAATAGAGGAGAAGAGAGAAGCAACAAAATTTTGGTTGCTAGAAAGAAAACAAATGAGTGCAACAGACTTAGCAAACCCCAAAAAAGTTAACCGCTAAGTCAGCAGCAGGGGGAGCCAAGAAGAAACCATATTTATGCCACAGAACATCCAAGAGCATAAATTGGCAGCATCTAGGACTTCTGGAAACAGGGGTGAAGGTAGGGCTAATAAAAGGAGCACTGATTGACAGTCCTCAAGAGATTTCCAAAGAGCTACTCTGAAATGAAGAGCCAGGTGACTGCTACTCCTTCCCATGGAAGAAAACGAATGTTTATCCTCCAGCGAAGGTAAAACAGAGGCTCTCTGAGCTGAAGGACACCATCCCAGGTAATGTTGGGGAGACATTGAAATCAGGTTATGTAAAAGTATTATTAAGAGCCTCCACACTCCATCTTTCTTTCCACATTTGCCTTCCAGAAATCTGGACTATTCCTCCAATAAGATATTATAATGGCCTTCCCTAAGGAATCTGAACACCTTAAGGGAAAAAAAGAGTCCAAAGCTATTGACATTGGAGCTGCCCCAGTGAAACAACCCAGACAGATCTCCCTGATGTCAGCCCACAGTTGGCTGCAGCAACATGTTCAGAGGCTCCAATTAGCTCTGTAGCACTATACCCTAAATATGAGCAAAGGCACAATTTGCCAAACCTTAAGAAATGCACTTAATGTGAAAAACAGGAGGGCCAAATAAATCAACATTTAAAAATCATGTGGAGGTAAAAACAATGCAAGGAAATTTCATAAAAGATACTGTGCAAATTCTTAGAAAGATAAGATATTGCATCCACTAAACAAGAATGGTATAACATTAAAAATCAAAGAATATAAAAAAGCCCAAAGGAATTAGAGAGAAGATAGTCTATGTAAAAGAAAAAAAAAAGGCCAGGGAAAGGTTGAAAAATAAAGTTGACAAAACTACAGAAAGAGCCCAAAGGACAAAGAGAATAGGATCAGAAAGATAAGAAATTAGAAATAATCCCACACTTGAATAATAACAGTTCCAGAGAAAATATGAACCATTCCAGAGAAAGCAAAGAAAATGAAAAAGGTAAATCAAGGAAATAGTTTAAGAAAATAGTACAGACCAATGAATAAAGTTCCAATAGAAAGGATTCTCTGTGTGCTTATAACAATGGATGAAATCAGACCTGTGCCACAGGGCACGGTGTGACAGTCCTGTGATGTACCCCTCAGAGCTCCCTCCAGGAAGGAAGGACTTATTCCTCTTGCTGCAGGGAATGCCTTCAGCTGGGAAGTGCTGCAGCAGAAGAAAATTGCCTTCTCTAAGGTCCTCTCTCCTTCCAGGGTGGCCCATATCCAGTCAACACAAGGACATAAAGGACCACCCTCCTCGTCCCCCCAGGACAACTGTAAAGGGCCATCCCATTTGTAAAGCCACTACAAACCCACCTCCATGGAGGTTTCTCTGAGATCACATCACAACTCAATGTCTCCCTCCTCCTTTCTGACTTCCCTTCCTCCCCTCCATAGGTGTTGGCCTCAAGAGTACTCCCCAGTAAACCTTCCCCCATCCTCATCTCCAGAGTCTGCTTTCTGAAAGTCCAGCCTGTAATACACATCATTGTGAATTTTCAAAATACCTGAGATTTTTTTTTAAAAAAGAAAAAAAGAATAAATCCTAAAAGCTCTCTAATTGGGGTTAAAGAGGTGGAGTAGTTCTCATACAAAGAATCAAGTATAAAAATAGCTTTGGATTCTCAATAAATGCTGAAAACTAGTAGACACTGGAGAAAAATTTTAAATTAAGAAAGAGAAGGAAAAAAAAAACCCACTTCAAACCTGAAATTTTATACCCAGCCAAAACCTAAATGAAGTGTGATGATAGAATAAAGACATACCTAGTCTCATAGACTTTACCACTCATGGACTTTTTCTCATGAAAAATTGGAGCATATGCATAAGTAAAATGAAGGAATAAGCCAAAAAAAAATGAGGAAAATATGGAATCCAGGAAATGGGGGTTACAACCTGGGAAAGCAACAAAGAAAATCCCCCAGGATGACAGAATGATGGTGAAGGAGATCCCCAGATGACAGCTGGCTGGAGAGAAACCTAAAGATCAGACAAACTCAATAGGGTAGGTCAGAAGACGGCTGAGATTGGTTTGGTCAGATAAAGCAGACAGACTCTCAGTATGTTAGAATCTACCTAGAGGACATTTACGCTGCTGAAGGAGTTGGGGGATAAATTAGTGGTGTGCATATGGAAAACTAAGACATGAAGGGGAAAAACAGGTTCCAAGGAAACCAAAGATGTGGGAGAAAGGAAAAGTAATAATAAAACTTTGCAGGGGCGCCTGGGTGGCTCAGTCGTTAAGCCTCTGCCTTCGGCTCAGGTCATGATCCCAGGGTCCTGGGATTGAGCCCCGCATCGGGCTCTCTGCTCAGCAGGGAACCTGCTTCTCCTGCTACCATTCCCTCTGCTTGTGTTCCCTCTCTCGCTGTGTTTCTCTCTGTCAAATAAATAAAATCTCTAAAAAAAAAACAAAAAAACTTTGCATAGTTTTCAATTGTGGTGATGTAATAAAAACATAAATAAAAATATTTCCTGACAGCGGCACCTAGCTGGCTCAGTAAAGCATGCCACTCACTATGTCAGGGTTGTGAGTTCAAGTCCCACACTGGGTGCAGAGATTACTTAAACATAAAATCTTTAGAAAAAAAATAGTTACTGACAGACCTAATTTAACCAAAACCAGAGCTAACTATACTGGGAGGACAGAGTGTATGTGTGTGTGTGAGCGTGTGTGTGAGCGTGTGTGTGTGTGTGTGTGTGTGTGTGTGTGTGTGTGAGCACACACGCATGCGCACATGAATGTGTTGGGAAGTGGGGAGAAGGGTATGCGAAAAGAGATCAAACCTTTCATTTTTCATAATGGGACTGTAATAGAAATGTCTAAAACTAGAAAATCAACTGGAAACACTATAGCATGTTATACAGAAATACAAAAATACAGACAAAAAGTTATTTACAAGTTGAATGTGCCTTCACTCTGGGAGCAGGAAGTGATTTGTGGGAGAGGTGGTAATGCCCACAAATAAAAGTAAAACCCAAATTCAAAAATGAAGAATTCTTTGGTTTTGAATTTATTTGTTAGCTTTAGTCTACCAAGAAACCTCACTATGTCACCACAGGTTTAATTTGAGTGCCCTTGATTTTGGGGTTTGTGCTAGTAGCAATGTGGGCACTACTTCATCTTTCTGGGGATTTTTACTGGCTCAAGGAAAATGGCAGAAAGAAATCATCGCAAACTAGTTTGTAGGATCAAGCGCTTCTTTTATGCAGACCCCATGTAGACTCCTTCCCCAGATGTCATTGGGCCAAGTGGTCTTCAGAGTGTACACTTTGAAGCACAAGATGGTATTTTTGTATACATACAGTGTACTTAAGTTATGGTAATTTTTAATCAAGGACGAAAAGGTGGTCACATCTGATTTTGGAATTAGTGCTACAGAAGGAAAATTTCTCCGTCAAGGCAACCTAATCTGCACACTTAAACTTCCTGAGCCCAACAGGAAACGCAGGCTGCTTCTAGGTGAGAAATCCCATGAGCTCATTTGGGTGGCTTTGGGGGACAATGGGACACTGATGCAGAAAGGTAATGCAAAATGGAACTCCCACCTCCTCCCCAATACTACACAATGGGACCACTGCACCTTCCCCATCCCCAGTAGAGACAATGCGCTGAATCAGCTGCTGGGGTGAATGGACCTGGTAGGAGCTCTCCTGAGAGAGGAGACAACAAGCCTCAGGTTGTTGAAGAAACCCTACGGAGGCCCTGAAAGGTCTTCACCAAATGCCCCACAGCTTAGCACTAGGGCCAAGCATGGTGTCTGGCACACAGAAAACACTTGATAAAAACATGCTGGGTGATGGGATGGCAAGTGTAAGCAATAAGTGCTAGGCCACCTTCTGGAGACGTAAGAAAGAAGTTGGCAGACTAGTCAAAGTTGGTTTCTTAAAATCCATTTAAGAAGAAAACTCTCCTCCAGCCTCACGAGCAGCAACACAAGCCATTTTTTTCTCTTCTAAAACTGGAATGGCCTAGAAAAGAAGGGCTCCTCAAAGTATAGGAAGTCATCAGAAACTGGGACAACCAGCTTGTGGAAAGGCGGCGGGTGGGACTGGAAATTCCCAGGTGAGGGGTGAGCTTCGCTGGATCTAAAGATGACAACAGAGCCCCATCATGGAGCATGCATGTGCTCTTGATTGCTGTGGGTGTTTGAGGAAGTGTCAAGGAGCAACGGCCAATGTCTGCTGAGCACAGGTACTGACTATGTTCCGGGTACTATCCAAAGAGCTGTAGTTGTGTTTCTGTATTTCATCATAGCAACAGAGATGTGTTACATAACCCCGGGGGCCCCCTTTCACACTGTGAAATGCCAGGGCCCCTCACAGCGCAATGTCCTGGGGGCTTTTTGTAGAAGATTCAGGGAGGGGTGTTTGTTCTCAGAAAGGTCATCGCTCTTGACCAAGTAGTTTGTGGCAACCACCGACCCTTGAGGGTTGCAGACTACAGTGTGGGTCGTATACTCTGAAGCTGTTGCACACAGAGATCGCTTTATCGGCCTCATTTTATGGTGAAGAAACTAACGCCTGAACGGAATACGTAGCTCACCCAAGGTGACCCAGCTTGTGAAGTGAGGGGCATGTATCCAAATTCAGGCAGTCCCCATCCTATTTAACTTGTGTTTTAACAACCACGTGTTCCTCCTTAAAAAGGGGACGGGGGCTGGTAAGAGAGGAGAAAAGTAACAAGAATAAAGGTAACAGAATGGAAAGATGAGGAAGGAAAAGGAAAGAGAAAAGAGGGAAAAGCATTTGCTTCATGTACTAACCGCAGATGTGGTTCCATAGATTGTGCTGGAGAATTACGATCAGATCATTTTCCTCACAAGGGATCGCTTTCTCTCACGTGAGTGCTGTTCTGCCCCAGGATAAGACCTTGGCTGAGGGGAACTTTGTCAGGAAGCACCTTCTCATGTAGTGAAAGTGGGGTTTGGTTTCTCCTGTTTGTAAGGGGCAGCATCACTATCAGAGACCCCATATCCCGGCCCGCTGTAGGGGATGGGCCTCCGCACTTCACCTTAACTTCAGGGTCTGCTGCTCCAAAAGAAGGCTCTCGCACACCTGCAGGGGAGAAATGTGATCCCATCCTCCCCCAAGTGGAGAGTGGGAACTGGAACTCCAGCAACCTGAAAAAGATAGTTTGTGGGTGGAGGGGATGGACCTTAGTGGGAGGAAGTGAGCGAAAGGACCCCCGATCGCCCTGCTTGCTGTCAGACACACCTCATCCTACAGGGAGGTCATTGCCAGGCTCATGAAATGGCTTTGCCCGTGCTCTTTACTTTGGTGGCAGAAACATGACTGGCTTTGTGAAGTAAGAAATGGGGCTCATTTTCCTGCATGTTTGATTAAGTCTGCATATTCTGAACAATACCTGTTACTATATAGCAGTGTCCGTGTTAAGTGGGCAAGCTCAGAGTTCCTTGGAGGTTCCGCTCCCTCAAGAGGTGGGTTCCTCCCACCACCCTGAGGAATGAGATGAGAAGGGGCCGTGCTGGAGCAAAAGGACAAGGGAAATGGCAACGCGACTGGTCACCTGCAAAGCACTCGTTCCCAATCAGGAAACAGCCAGTGGTGTGTTTCTTGTGCTCACAAACATTTCCTGGTTCAGGGCACATGAGTGTCCTGGAACAAAATCCATGTCCTCCACATTGTCCAGGTGAGAATATGACCTTTGGTTTGGCCATTGTCTCTAGGATAGCTCTCTTCTCACCGTGAAGGAAGAATGTTCTACTTGCAAAAAAACGGTTTACTTCACGTCGAGAAAAGCACCATATAATTAACCAACCAAGATGTTTACTGAGTAACTGGAATGTGGGACACGCTCACACTTAATGCCAGAGACACACTCCAGCCTCCACAGAGCTCGCAGACTAACTAGGAGGACAGGCCCCCAGATATACCAAATAATAATAAGCAAACAACAACAACAATAGCTAACACATACTGAGAGTATGTTCCAGGCCCTAAACTTTACATACATTACTCTCAATTAATCTCACTTAATTCCTACAGCAGCCTTGCAAATACAATTTACCCATGAAATGCAATTATTGTTTCCATTTTACAGAAGAGGAAACCAAACCACAGAGAGTTAAGTGACTTTGCTCCAAGTCATACAACTAAGAAATGTCAGAGCTAGGATCAAACTCAGGCAGGCTGGCTCCAGACTTTGGTCTACAGTTTACGTAGCCCCTCCGCAGCCTCTTCAGAGGTTGGCGTGAGTACTTTGGGTGGGGAAAAAAAAAAGTTATGATAAAAATAGTCAATAATATATATATATACACATATATATACACATATATATTACATATTTATAAAGATAGTTAATATGATGAAAATAGTCAATTGTAGTTTAAATGTCTTTTTGTTAATCATTTTATTGTCAAAGATGGGAGAGGAGATTCCACAAGGTCAAAATTCAAGCCCTGCTGATCTATTCAGGAATCCCTGATTACTTACAGTCCATTCATTCTTTAAGAAGCCTTCCGTCCTTCAGGCTTGCTTGAACAGTTGGAGGTTGGCCTCCATGATTTGCATTTTCAGGAGGTCCTAAAGACTCCTGTGTGGCCAGGGTCTGATGGCTTTCAGTTGTCACCAAGAGTCCCCACTGATTCATTCACTCAATCAGATAGCAAATAGAACTTCTAGCCAAGTCTCTGCACATGGACAAGTAGCCCACAAGGGAAGAGCAGAGCAAGCTACATAATTTGCAGGGTCCAAGGCAGAGTAAAATGTGGGGTCCTCTGCTCTAAAAGCTGTTAATGGTACTTAAAAGTTTGAGTTACTAGTATCAATTTTACTGTTCATCTTCGTATTGTAGAATGTTAGTTTTAAATGCAAATATAAGAGCATTTAACTCCCATGCAGAATTGCCAAAATTACTTAATTTGTGTCTGTAGTGTATGTATGCACATACATGAAATTCTTTCCAGATCAGTAGAGACCCTGCACAAAACTAACTCAACTCATTTTGTTTCACTTCTTTGTAAAGAAGTGCACATTCTACCTAAACTCTCTCCCTACAAATTACTGATGAGTATAGAAGATGAAAAGAAAAGGAACTATGGGTTGCTCTTTCTCCTTCCTCTTATGTCACCATTTGCAGCATAATACAGGAAAATAACAGTTTTAAAAAAAGGATATGATAAGAGTTCCTCGGTTGTTCATGTTTCTTAGAACGCTACAGTCTTTTCCCATGTACAGAGTTCTGGTTCACCCAGTAAGTATGGCAACTTAGGGCTCGCAGTGTCCTCACTTATTTGTAGACATAATACTTAACCTTGTACTTGATTTGAGTCCCGCTGAACTCCCATGCATCATGCATCTATCAGCATTAGGTGCTTATAGGACATCACAAGTACTGTGAGAGAATCAGGGTGGAAATGTTGGTGGCACGGCAGACACGCTGCATTGTGCTAATCTCCTCTGTTGACAGGGAGGCTTCACTGACCATTGGAATTCGCTTAAAAAACACAAGTTCAAAGATAAAATTATTGAGACTATCAAGTCTGTGACAACATAGTATTATAACCCAAGCAGGCCCTTTTGAGCATGGGAACTACAAAGGTGTCATACCCAAGAAGCAGCCTTGAGCAAGAGTTAGATAACTTTAGTGTTGGCCGCTAGAAAGGGGGTCAGGCTTGGTGTGAGAAAGTTTCCAGCTCCCTAGGCACAAACAGAAATAATTCTATTGAGGGTGCAGCTGCCCAAGTCAGAAGGAGGGCAGCAGTGGGTGTGTGTGTAAGAAAGATCTAAAATGATATGGACTTCAGGTTACTATGATTTGCTTTGTTGAAAATACATTTTGTTTGCCTTTATATGTGTATAAATTCCTTTCTGATAATATATATGTGTACACAGTGGCCCAGGTGGGACTCCGTGTCCGCTGAGTGAAGAAACATTTCTGAAGTTTGATCAGTGAGAGCTTAACTCATTTCAATGAAGTAACACAGGCTTTCATGCCATGGGCTCATCTAAAACTGAGACGGAGTCTTCATTGGGCCCACTTCATGTGCTTTTTCAAATGTGTCCATTTCCAACTGCCTCCCAAGTCCTTGGCCCAGTTACTCACTAGAGAGTCGCAGCAGACCAGATCATCTCTGAATTTCACCAGTTATCTCAAACTCTCCTAAAATAAGGACGGGCTGGGGCATGGCCTCTGTGGCACTTCCCTGGGGGGTGGGTGGGAGTCTTAAGCCCAAGGCCAAGTCAATCAGATGCCTGGAGGCTCTGACTCCTCCCACCACACCTGGCCCCAGATTAAGCACTGTGCTGTGGGGCACTGTGTGCCACTGGTTTGACTTCCCCGCAGATACACAGAGGGGATAACACAACCCAGGAGGGTGGAGGAGCCAATTCCTTGTGGTGCAAATTTTGACCAATTAGAGACAAAAGACAGCAAGGGCCAACAGATAAATTCTTTTCCTGAACTGAAAGACCTATCCCAAGGTAAATTTTTCCAAGAATTCTATTTAGAAATGAATTCGCAGGACATGCCACCACTGTGTGTTTTCTTGTGACCAGCTTTGCTAATATACCTTGTATTTGCTGTCCCTCCTTCCCTGCTTCATTTCTCTTTACTCTTCACCTACAGTAAAGCATTACCTAAGCTTTGCCTGGTCTCTATCTATAGGAAATCAAGATCAAAACACTAATCAACAGCAAAATCCACCTCTTATCACCTGGTACAGGAGTCCCCTAGCTAAATGATTGGCACCGAAGATGGGTATTGGGGAATTCAAAACGAAACAACTACCTGAACGCTTAAACTTTATATCTTTTGAGTCATCTCCTTTACGTGTTATGGATGACCTACTATGAGCCAGTTACTAGAGATAGAGGGAACAAGAGAATTGTAATTCTTGTGAAAGCTCACAAGAATTTCGTCTAGTGGGAAAGATGAAGGAAGGAAGGAA
>CM053608.1:63777428-63823654 GCA_028646535.1 Procyon lotor | reverse complement strand
AATCTAACAAAGCAAGTATTGTGATATGTGAATGAAGACATAAATGTGTCTCACATATGTCATGAAGACATAAATGGTGCCCAGATGGAGACATTGGAAGGCATGGGTGTGGACTGTCCAGTGGTCAATGGTCAAAAGAGTCTTTTTGAAGAGGCAATGGTTAAGCTGAGACTGAACAGGCAAGAGGAAGCGTGTGACAAAGATCCGAGGATGGGGAGCTTTTCCGAAGACGATGGGCCAAGTCTCAGAGGCAGAAACAAAGTTAAAAGTGCCAAGAAACTAAAAGATCCACAGGGTTGAAAGAGCAAGAGAGCAGCAAAGGCACCAGACAGCTCTGGGAACTTGGCTCAGCAGAAACTCACGCTGGGCCATATCAGCCACAATAAGGGGTTTGGAATTTTATCTCATTCCCCTTGTTTTTGAAAATACCATCAAACATCATGATTTACATTATATTTTAACCCCAAACCATCTTCAATGAGATACTTGATCTACAAAGTGTTAAATTTAAGGAGTCACACGTTTAGCACAATGTGACTGGGGAGAGTGGCTGAAAGCAGGCGAAATGGAAAAACAAAACAAAACTCTGAGCAGTCAGAAATTTGAATTCCGAAACAGAAGTCATCGTTCTATTTCTTTTGTGACAGTTTGAAAATGTAAGATATTCACCAACACTGAAAGCGAAATCCTCTCCTAACCACACCCCAGGATCCTGTGCCCCCCATGGTCCAAACATTTCCGTCTCCCTGCAACAGAAAACCTTCCTTTCTCAAATGGCCATGCATCTTCACCATCAATGGTCACTAAACGAACTGAGTGTGACTCAACTAAAGCAGGCCTTCTCAAAGTCTTCAAACAACCACACAGTCTGAGCTCTAATCCCTTGGATTAGAGACTCTAAATCCAGCCCTTTGATTTAGACGCTGCCTCCACGCTTACTTGAGAATGCAGGATGAGAGGAACCATTTAGAAATGTCAGTCCCCCACTGAAACATAAAACTGACAGCCTCCTCATCTGTCTCGTCCCTTCAGTTAGCATTGCTTCTCTAGCAATGCCACTTGGAAAACTCAGGGACTATCCTTTTGTACAGTACAGCCCCCCCCTTCAGTAAGCCTCCCCTAGATTAATTGGCACTACCACAGCCCTTCACAGCTGTATACAAGATGTTGAGGAGTGCAGCGGAGAGAGGGCGATTATGGTTGCCTGCACACTGTCATTGCTTAGTAAGAACAGACTCCCCTCCTTCAGAAATGGCATGATAATGAAATGTAATAGCAGAGCCTCTTGGCAATCAATGCCATGGTGGAAATAAGTGCATATCTCAGTGACAATAACAAAGATGAAATGTGAAACAACAAAGCCCTTTCTCTCTTGGCCAGAACTCTGGAGAGCAGCTCATTACTCTAACCTTTCCACCTTCACTGGATGCACAATTAGAAACATGCATTTCCATGGGCATTAAATCTACTTGCTCGCTCACTCTGCCCTCATTAGAACACTCAACGGGGCCCAATTAGCCAGACGGCCACAAACAGATGTTTGTGACTTGGGAAAACAGAAAGAGAAACTTTTTGGAGCCCACAGATCGTGGAGAAAATCTGGCACACCCCTTCTTATTAATTACCTGAAATCTAGAGTTTTCCTTTTGACATGAACCTACAATCTTTGTTTTGATAGGAAAACCTTATGGCCAGAAACATGGAGCTCTACTGTAACATATTTCTTGTGGATCATGGAATGTTTTTAAAAATTTAGTCAACCTTTTAAAATTGAGAGACTTTGCAGATGGTTTGCATCCCTTGAAAAGATGTCAGAAGTTTTGGCCACAGTGAGCCAGGCCACTTTCCCACTTGGCCACCTGTGGTTGAAGGTGACTGGTGTCTGCCAGTCAAGATGTCCTCCACATCACCACCATCCCCACCATTCTACTCACCTCCTGGCCCTGGCCCACTTCTCTAGTTCGTGTTGCCCACTTTGTACCCATGGGAGTAGAATCACAGCTCTGCAACTTACTATCTTGGGCAACTTAACTTCTCTGGGCCTAAGTTTTGTTTTGTTTTCTTTTTGTTAACATAGGAAGGGGTTACATGGGCAAAATGGGTGAAGGGGAGTGGAAGGTGCTAACTTCCAGTTATGGAATGAGTATGTCATGGAGATCAAAGGTACAGCATAGGACATATAGTCGATGATATTGTAACAGTATTGTGTGGTGACAGATGGTAGTTACACATGTGGTGAGCATAGCATCACATAGAGGGAAGTTGAATCACTGTGTTGTACACCTGAAACTAACATTGTGTGTCAACTCTACTTCAATATAAGTAAGTAAGCAAATGAATGAATGAATAATGAAATGAGGCTACGATATTCACCTACGAGGTAGCGGTGAGAATTAAATGAGTTAAAACATATACACTGTTAAGAATTACCCCTGACATGTAACTACTCAGTCAACTTAGCCATTCCTTGGTCATCACTGTTGTCATTAGCATCGTCATCATCACCACTTGTTCTGGGGAACATAACCCAATCTGGTTTCTTCATTCCTTCAAAGGAGAAATCAATGCAATGTAGTTACCACCAACAGCACCATCTATCACAAAGATGGTCTGAGGGCAATTTTTATCCCGAATACCACACCAATCATTTGTATTATAATTCTACTGTGAGGTGAACACTTGACTAGACACAGGGCAAAAAATACAAAAGTTATCTCACAACGTACATATGAGGCAGGCAACAAGAGTGTATGAAGATGCCTAGCATATATGGAGGAAGTGAACAAGCACTTCAGAAGTTCAGAAGTTCCTACTGAACGAGGAACAACAGAAAAGCAATGGCCTCGGGGCTGCTGGGGCGATAAAGGTAACTTGTTTTGGAGGCTCTCTCAGGCTCAGACTTTAATGTATTTCTGCCTAGTACCTAAGCAAGGAAACTACTATGTGAGCAGGAATCAAGCTTTTCTCCAGCAGAGGTCATTCACCTTCCTGGGCCTGCCCACCTCCACACGATGCCTTCCATGTAGTTTTCACAGGCCATCCAGCAAGAGGGGACGATGAAGAAGCAACTCACTAAAATGCAGCTAATTGGAGGAGTACTTTCCTGGGTCTCAGTTAATTCAGATGACTGGTTCATATCACACTAATTAAGGTTTCAGGTTAGATACCCCTTTTTGCAAATGGGTGGGTGTTTTTTGGTCATCACCATTATGGGAGCATGCTATCCACAGTGGGTGGGCAGGAGCAGAGGGTGTGAAATGGCCTGTAAATGCTCAGTGAAGTCAGGCACGACTAATGTCTGTACCAAAATCCCAAGGGCAACCCCACTGGAAAACACCAAGTGACTCATTATTATTCCTGTTCAAACAGCGCATGAGCTAAATCATCCCGGAAGCATAACAAATGCATGCTGATAAACCATGGTTAGATAATACTTGACCCCATCACAAACACCATCGTCAGAAAGTAGTTCAGCTAAATTTTCATTTGAAGAGTATAGGTGGTGGCAACAGCAACATCTATTCAAGATGAACCTCTGTAACTTCATCTGAATCAGCACATATGATTTGCAGTTTCTCTTAGTGACTCCAATTCCCCCTTTACATGGAAATATGACCAAAATCTTAATAGGTATTAACTCCTATTCTGGGTGCTGGGATAGATGTTAGTAAACCAGATAGGTGAGGGTGATGTTCTTATCAGGCTCCCATTCTAGAAAGAGAAGGCAAACAGTGACCTAGTAAATTATGAAAAATAGAACTTCAGGTGAAGAGGAGGGCCACGAATGCAATAAATCTTTCTAGCTATGATAGGGTACTGTGGGATAGGGAGCCTTACATGGAATAGTCAGAAACAGCCTCCCTGAAAAGGTATCACTGAAGCTGATTTCTGGGTGGTAAGAAGGAACTCACCGTGTGAAGACGCATGTTGGAAAGAGCATCCCAGGCAGAGATAATAGCAAGAACAAAGGTCTTTAGGGTGAGATGAAGCAGACATGTTTCAGGAAGAAAAAGAATCCAATGTGGTTGAGCCAGGGGAAAGAGAGTATAAGATAGAGTTGAGAGGTAAGTTGGGAACGGTTCAAAAGAACATTAAATACCATAGAGAGATGTCTGCATTTTATTCAAGGTGCAGTGGGAAGCCACGTGAGAAAGGTTTGCAGTGTGAACCAGTGGATTGTAGGGCCTAAGAGTAGAAGCCAGGATACCAGTTCAAAAGCTCTTGAACAACATTTTAGATGAAATGACTCCTAAAATCCATTTCGTCTTTAAAATTCTATCTTTGGTCCAGTGGTATCATAAGAGGTGATGACTACGAGACAGAGCCTAGAAAACAAAGAGTCTTGGTATGACATGACCGCCAAAGGCCCATTTGCTGGAGGGATCTTTTTTCCACCAAAGATAACAATTGTCCAGAGAGACCACAGGGTCCTGTCCCTGCAGTCTTCTGTCCTCATCCTCTGCAATCTTGTCAGATCCCTGTCACGAGGAACCCCCAGTGGTACCAGTGTATTCTTGTAATGCTTTAGAACCAGAAGGCCTTACATTTTATGTTTTAACCACAAACATTTCTAATTGCTTACATTGGACACGAAATGTAGACGATATTGATTTTTTCCACTGTGATTGTTACGCAATTTGGTTTTTTCAAAGCTTTTCCCTTAATGGTAACTTTGAACAAGACATACATTTTCTAAAATGCACTCTCCCCCTCCCCCAACAGCAGATGATCCACATTCACCAAGAAACAGCATCTGGCAACCATTACTGCCCTGGGTTCGCAGCTGCTCCTAGAGGAGTTAAAAGGACTGTGAGGGAGGACATGGAAATCAATTTTTAACTCTTATTTTAATTATTGGTTGCTTTGGTTTAATACTCGGTTACTTTTCATAAACATCTTGCATTAGGTAGGCAGCAGATCTTTCCCTGATTAAAGGGCCCAACTTCTTAATTTATGCTTCCACCCAAATGACTGGCTTTCATTCCAAACAGAACTTGGCTTCCTCGGGGTACCTGCCTAAGCTTTCAAACTTTCTTCCATGTGGATATTTGGTTATTCTGGAGGGAGATATTCTAACTCCTCCACCCGGGTCCCATAAGCTCCCATCATATAACAAAACAGACTTCCCTGGGACTAACTGCCTCCTGTAGAGAGCAAAATGATCATTGGTGCTTGCTACATAGTTTTGTTATTGGGAGAAAACTCTAAAGAAATTCTTTAATGTTGACATTTGCTTTAGCGGTGCCTGGATGGCTCAGGCAGTTAAGTATCTGCCTTTGACTCAGGTTACAATTCCAGGGTCCTGGATCAAGCCCCGCATCGGGCTCTCTGCCCATCAGAGAGCCTGCTTCTCCCTCTGCTGTTCCCCCTGCTTGTGCTCTCTCATTCTCTCTGTCAAATAAATAAATAAAATCTTAAAGAAAGAAAGAAAGAAAGAAAGAAAGAAAGAAAGAAAGAAAGAAAGAAAGAAAGGAAGGAAGGAAGGAAGGAAGGAAGGAAGGAAGGAAGGAAGGAAGGAAGGAAGGAAGGAAGGAAGAAAAAGAAAGGAAGGAAGAAAAAGAAAGAAAGAAAGAAAAAGAAAGAAAGAAAGAAAAAAGAAAGAAAGAAAGAAAGAAAGAAAGAAAGAAAGAAAGAAAGAAAGAAAGAAAGAAAGAAAGAAAGAAAGAAAGAAAGTCATCAGAGGACACTGAGATGCCAGCCTAAAACCCTAATAACATGAACCAGCTGAATAAGGTTCAGCAATTGCCTTCTTCTGCCCTCATTATACAGGAAAATACAGTCCTATTTTATGTGAGCTGTTTTAGTTAGGTTTTCATATCTGACATACTTTGGATCCACATCATCAGCCATGGATTCCAGGAAGATGCAGAGCCTCTTTCTTCCCAGGATCCAGACTGACATCTCTACAGAATGTTATAACTTGTAGACCAACATTTACTGTTTCTTGGTACAAAACATGGATATTGTCTGTGACAAGTTAGACATTGTGTTGGTCAGGGTCCAGTCAGAAAACTAGAACCCATGTAAGGGAGTTTGTAGGAAGGATTAACATCAGGAACTAGGTCCATTGGCATTGGAACTGCTGAAAAGCCTAGCACATATAGTGAGAGAACCTGGTCAGAACCCAAGTAGGATGCCACCACCAGCCTCAGGGCTGGGGGCACCCAGGAAAGGGAGCCAGAGCTTCTCAACAGAAAGCAGCACCATGGACGAAGCTCCCCATAGAAGCTGAGACCATGAGGGGGCTATGTATCAAGAAGGAGCTGGAACCACAGACAGAACACAAGCAGGGCCTCAGGGGTCATCTGAAAGGAAGATCGAGAATAACTGCCCCGACTTCACCCTTCCTCCTACATCTCAGTCACCCTCCCGCGCCTTCCATAGGCAGAACCGCCCTGAAGTCAGTTGATAAGGGAGCCTTAGAAAGGTAGTTTTCAGGAGCCAGCCCCTCAGAGGACAGAGCAGAGTGGGAAGAGCAGAGCACGAATCTGAAAGCAAACAGCTAATGACCAACACCACCTTTTGGGACTATTGACAGTGAAGTGTGCATCATAATTCCTGGATGACTTCTTTACCCAAAGACTTTTTTGGCCTCCTACACATGCTCCAGTGAACTTATAATCATCATAAAATGTTCGTTACATGGGATGCCAGGAGTGGGGGTTTCCCTGAGAGAAAAACCTATACTTTTCTTAATATTTTTAAGTGCAAAAACACAAGGAAGTTGCATTCTAAACAACTGCAGGATTGAATTGTGGAACAAAGCAAAAAAAGAGCAAATGACCTAGGAGAATAATTGCCATCATAATAGCTGCTTTGATTATACTGAAATCATAAGGAAAGAATTCCTCCTCAGCCTGATTCCATGATTATGCTCTTTGAACACAAGAAAGACCCAATCCCCATGCTTTCTACCACAGTGAAGAAGGAAGAGAGGCATGAGGAAGGGCAGGGATTTCAACATCACTGTCTGCAGACCAATTAGCATTACAATTTGTGGAGCTGAAAAAAGGCTCACATAAAGTCAGATTATATTGATAAGTGTCTTGAAATCCATGAAGCACTACAGAATACCAATAGATAGATAGATACATACATACATGCATGCATGCATGCATGCATGCATAGTTGCGTAGATATAGGTACAGAGATGTATTCTATCCTCCCATTTAATTTTGTGACCTTCCATCAAACATCTCTGAAAAATGGGCATTCCACCTTGGTGTGAATCTTCGCAGTTATAGAACGCTCAGGGTTTTACATGGCTGTATGTGGTGCAACCAGATGGCTCTGATCACTAGAAAGCCAAGAGTCTTTCTCCCGTTTTCCTCTACCCTTTGCTGCTCCTCCTGTCCTCTTTCTTCCACTTTATCCTTCACTGAAGTAGGTGAAACCTGCTATTATGCCCCCCCAGGCTCCAAGCTAAAGTAACTCATCCCTCTCAAACAGAGCCACTCTTCAACCAAAGAACCTCTCAGATCTTCTTCTTAACAATGCTCTTCTTAAAATCTGGCACCTAGAACTGGACTCAATTCCATAGTTGTTGGGTGGCTAAGACAGAGCGAGGCTCACTTTTCATCTGGATACCTCTATCTTTAGAATCTCAGACTATATTGACCCTTTCATCATACATGGTTCTTTTCCACAGGAACTGAGGTCATGCTCACAAGCACTTAAGAGTGCTTGAAAATAGAGCATTCAGCAAGCACAGTCTGTTATTGCTGTCATTTTTCTATTATTTTCTGGATGATCATGGCCTATTATTATTTTTATTATTGACTGCTGTCAAGTGAAGTGCCATCATGCAGTAGCTATGTTATTGGTTTTTGAATGCAAATGTGTAATTGTTCATTATTAAATTTTAGCACATGGTTTTAGCCCCTTTTTCTAGCCTGTCATTTCAATATTTATTCCCCCTTGGGACTGGAGCATCATTCCAGCTCTAGGTTTGCCACAGATCTGATCAGAAGTCTTCAGTGGTTTCACAGATGGGGAAGAGACAGAGCCCCTCGTACTGGGCCTAGTACTTCTCTCGTGGCTGCCATTGATCCATTAGTCAACCCTCCTTGGGAGGAATTGTTCAAGCAATGATCAACGGACCAAGATAAACAACCATTTATCTACAAGTCTCCATATTATATGTGAAGAAATCCCCAAGGATTGGCTAGCTTAGGGACCAAGCCAGTTTTTGATAGCTGTAGGAATACTATGACGCATGAATTACACAATGGCTGAATAGTTGAGATCCTATTTGGAAAACAGTTCTAGCAAATTAAATTAAGAAAACCACATTAACCTCACTATAAAAAAATTGAGTTAGTTTTGGAAAGCTATTTTTATTAAACTCTGGGTCCCAGTTATTTATTGTTTGTCGTTCTGTTTATAAGTCATCTGCTTAACTAGCTAAACTGGAATTTTCCTAGGAGTATATCGATATTTTTCTTTTTGAAAATGAGGACATTTCTCTCCTATCTCAAGTATCCTCATACCTCTTCCATTTTGCGTTTGCCAAAATTTTACAGAGGAAACCATGGAATTCAGTATCTCTGGAAAGTTGCTTACACGGATTTCTGTATGTGGAACACAAAGATGGTTTAAAAGGAGAGCATTGTTCAAAACAAGATAATATGGGTGCCTGGGTGGCATCACTGGTTAAGTATTTGACTCTTGGTTTCCACTCAGGTCATGATTTCATAGCCTTGAGATCAAGCCCCACATCAAGCTCCAAGCTCAGCCTGGAGTCTCCTTGAGATTCTCTCTTGCCTTCTGCCCCTCCCACTCAGGCACTCTCTTGTGTGCTCTCTCTCTCTCTTTCTCTCTCTGAGATAAATAAGCCATTAAAAAAAAAAAAAAACCAAGGTAATATATCTGATCTATTACTGGAATAATCCTAACAAGATGAAGCTACTTACCATGTAATTTTTTAAATGATCATCCATGTTGATAGAAATTTCTAGGTATTTTTCCCAAACTGCTAACAAAAATTTTTTCCTAAGCAAATGTTTGGTGGCTTTACAAGATACAAGTTTTTAGTTTGAAATTCCAGGATGTATTTTATTAGTTGGTTGCATTTGGCCACTCATAGCAAGATATATAAGTGAAAAAAACGCAGTTGCAATATATACTTGGCGTTGGAGCTGAATGTAGGTTCACTGTTTATTTCCAAGCTCTTCAAGGCATGGATATGTAGCAATTTGGCCAGAACACAAAGAGAGGAAATTATAATATCCCAATTCCCTAGCTATCTTATGATTTCAAATTTCTCAGAGGAAATCACAGGATCATGAGCCTCTTTGAGGTTCATTCTGAGTTGTCATGTTTCTATCTCTTAAACCTGAGGTGAGGAAGACAACAGCAAAGGGTATTTACACCCTCAGTCTCTTCAGGTGGGTTCATATTGTGCTCAGACTAGTAAAAACAAATGTTATAAAAATAATACTTATGGATAATTCTACATTTCCATGATCCAAACTTAGCATAAGAAGAAAATTAACACCAGTTACCTTGGAATAAGCACTTCTGTGATGTCTTCCTTAATTGCACAAAAACTCAATGAGGTAGATATTATGACCATGTTGGCATCTAGGCTAGGAAACTGATGCCGGGGCAAACTGTGTTCATGGGCTCAAGATTGGTCTGTGATGTAACCCACCCAACCTAATGTCCAAGCCTAATTGTTTAACCTTTGTATTATGATGCTTCCTGAAGACCTGATCAAGTTACCAGGCATGACTAGGAACTTGATAATGCATCTAGTTAGTAGGGAGAGAGGAGATAATGGGTGTGGGGGGGTGGGGCGGAATCTAGGAGAAACCGTTACGTGACTCCATTAAGGCAGAGTGATGGAGGTTTTCTTGAGGCTTTACAAGTTCTGGTGGGACTGGGGACCACTCTCCACATCCCAGCAGGAGACATTCTTATTGGAAAATCTTGCCCACCACTTGATGCTAAGATATAGGAGGTGTCATTGACAAAACTTGCCCTGAAATTGGGTTTGATGTTGAAAGTCTGTCAGTAAGGACTCAACTGGCTGGCTGTTGTAGTCATTGGGTTTAGATTTACTCCACACTTAGGAGTTACATTTTTATTTCAAGGAAAGTCCTGTCTGCATTCTGAAGAGAACTCATTCTGAGTCTAGAGACCACACCTGCAAATACAAAATCCACTTACTATCGGTCCTGATATGTTTTTACTTGTTTTCCTGCAAGAATCCATCAAAAACACACCTACCATGGGCCATATGCAGACATACATGGCTCCTCTAGCCACCACTGATTCCTACCGTACCTCAGTTTACCTCACATTGGGCTCATGTTACTGACAGAAAAATCACTCCCCACTTCAGTGTGGAACACTGTCAGACACAACCTTATGATTGGCAGATGAGCTCATATGTTGCTCTCTAGCCCAAATCAGCACTTTCCCCATACCTCTCCTGTAAGCCAGACTTTCATTTGGCTTTGGCTGTGAAGCATAATTAAGGTTTGAGAAAGGCAAGATGGTCTTGCCAACTCAGCTGCTCTGGAGAGCAGGCAATCCCCAAGCTATTAGCACAGAGGAGCGAGAGGTATCCATCCAGCAACACCCAGGGAGGCAGGAATTGCCAGGCCAGAGGCTTTTAGTCTCTTTGTCTGTAAGCTGTGGTTAGAGATTGCATGTGATACCATGGCAACCCAGTGCATACAGGGCCATATACATGTTAGTGGGTATGTATGTGCACACCCACACACACATTGAAACCCCACTTGTATTTGCTATTCTGTTTCATTTGTTAAAACATGTCAGTCAATGTATTAGTTTATTATGGCTGCTGTAACAAATGGCCAAAAACTTAGTGGCTCAATGCCATGTAACTATAGTATCTCATAGCTCTGAAACTTAGAATTCCAAAATCAGGTCTCAGTGGGCTAAGGTCAAGGTATCAGCAGGGCTGGTTCTCCCCAGAGGCTCTGAAAGAAGGATCCATTTCCTTGCCTTTTCCAGCTTGCAGAGGTCACCTGCATTCCATGACTCATGGCTCCTTCCAACAACTTCTTTAAGAAGTTCTGCTGTCATATCTATTTCTTCTTTGATCCTCTTGCCTCCCTCTTAAAAGAATGCTTGTAATTACACTAGAACCCCCTGAGATAATCCAGAATAATCACCCTATCTGAAGATCCTTAATCATATGTACAAATTTTTTTTAGCCACCCCAGGTAACATATACACAGGTTCTGGAGGGGTTGGGATATGGACATCTTTGGGAGTGGGGGTGGGCATTATTATTCAAACTGCCACTGCCATGAATAATAAATTGATTTTTCATTAATGGGTCTCACACTGCAGTGTGAAAATCAGTAGTCTAATGTATGTCAGCAGGCATCTGGGATGGGGGGGATTAGTGAAACTGTTACCTGCCTGTAGTAACAAAGGCAAACAGGCAGGTAAAAAGCACCCCTGGCCCAATGTTACAGATTATGCCCAGTCTATCCCTTCCTTCTCCAGTCATCGCTCACTAGTGAACTAGGCACTATTGTTCCCATTTTAAAGATTTGAAGACAGCCTCTCTAGAAAGGCTAGATAACTGCCCTAAGACCACACAGCTAGAATGGGGCCTGCCCATTTTCAAACCTGAGTCTCTGTGCCACTAGCCCCAAGTCCATTCCACCACCTCTTGTGGTAGTCTCTCTCATGAGTGCCTTACCCTGCCTCCCAAAGCCCAGCCTCAAGTCTTCACTCCAACCCACCAGCTCACCATGTATGGAAGCCCTCTTCCCTGGTGGGGCTCCTTTCCTGGGAATTCCAGAGGTCTGACGCTGCCACTCTCTTGTTCCATAGACCCCTCTACTTGAACACTACTAATTCTCTGTCTCCTTGACTCCAACACAAGCGTAGTTCCTGCATGTTTTATATAAGTTAGAGTCAACTAGCTTTTTTTTGGGGGGGGGGAGTCAACTAGCTTTTAATTCCATCTCAATAGCCCCCAAAACTGGCAAAGCTGAAACTTAAGGCAGGAATGAGGCAAAGTTGAGCACAGTAACCTATGGAATTATATCTCCAGGTTTATTTCTAGGCGTTCAAATGGACTTGGAGAAGAACACTCTGGCAATCCTTCTGCAAAACTTCTAAAGACTACTAACTGTTGAACAAAGTCAAGGCTGGGAGATGATGAATAAAATGGCATGTTGTGCCTTAGACTACATGTCAGGTGACCCCGGGGGCTGGTGGCTGGAGTGCTGAAGTGGAACTCGGGAACGCTCTGCTCTAGCCCCAGTCGGCCACGAAGCAGCTGTGTGACCTTGGACTTACGGATTTAAACCCTGTAGCCTTCAGAGAGGAGATATGGTGCAAAGGTTACAGCTGTGCTTTCCGCAGCCAGACCCAATTTGTGTTCCCGACCCCAAAGGGGCCCTGTTCGAATGTATTCATTAGCCAATAAACAGATTGCCATGGAAAACATTTCCCCTGTCATTTTCATGTGTCTCCCTGATATAAAGAGAAAGCTAACACAGCGTGTATGTCAAAGAGGTCGTCATGGTTTAAAGTGTGATGGAGGCCCCTCTGGAGACTGCTGTCTGGGCACTGAGCCTGCCCCCAACAGCCCACCAGATCACCATTGCTCAGAATCCTTAATCATATCAACACCCCCCTAGAGAAGCCAATTTCTCACTCTTTCTCATTCTTAAAACAGAATGCTGCTTCATGAGATGAAAACTGTTTGTTTCCAAAAATTTGAATTAAAATTGAGAAAACTGTACATATCAGAAAACAAAGATATGCTGTAGGAGAGCACAAAGGAGCCCAAGAAGCCAGCAGCAGGGCACACATGATTTATGGGCAAAAGGTCTGGCGCATAGTAGGTGTTCAACAGATTTCTATTAAATGAGCGAGCTTACAATGTGATAGGTCCCGCCAGCCAAGAGATCAAAGTTTCCCAGCTAGAAAAAGTCACGGACATATCATGGAATAGGACTAGAGTGATTAGGAGGCCCTGATAGGATGTCACTGGGAAGTATATGGTCTTCTGGGCAGTTTTTGAAAAGAAGTTAAAAATAACTTCTTCTAGAAGCAGCGCTGCCAGCTTCTGTGTACCCCAATTGCCTTCCCCTGACAGATAAGGAAGAAGAGTGGGAAGGAAAGAAAGACAAAATATATCCATCAAAGGATCACCCTAGAGCGCTTGGCCATCCTACAACATGTTGCAAAGGTTTTAGGTTCTTAAGATAAATGGAGTAGAAAAGCATTCAACCTCCTCTCCATATTGTTTTTCTCACCTACGCCTCCAGCATAGTGTGTGGATAACCTGACCACAAAAAAGAAAGAAACTAAGTTAAGCTATTGGAGAAGCCAGAAGGATTAGCCAATAAGGAAAGGGAGTCTTGCTTAAGTCCTGTTTTAGAAGGAAAGAGAGTTGAGAGCTGAAAAGGGGGGCGAAGAGAGAGAGAGAAAGGAGAGAGTGTTATTTCATCCTAGAAACAAAACTCATAGAAACGGGATCAAGAGGGGAAAACTGAGTGATAGGTTGGAAATTTGCTAATAATGAGAAGTCTGTTTCCCTAGAGACAAGCCATCATCTCAGGGCAGATTGGACCATGCTTGGGATGCTGTTTTGTAGAGAACTTGTTCTTCCCTCAGCTCATTTCAGTGACAATGAGCATTTCTAGTTGAGTGCGAGAAGACATGAAGGGCATCTTTTATTTTCCTAAGAGGAAATTGAACCTGTGCATTGTAAGACTTCAGCATGTGCCTGTGTATGAAAAAATATGAGCCAAACGCTTTTGAAGAGAAACAGAAATATGCTGCCCTTGTGACAGAGAAGTGTCCAAGAACAAAGACAGAGGTACTCCGGCATGCCATTCCTACCCTACGGATTCTTTGTTGTGATACATTTTATGACCAACTTTAAAGACATTGACCTGTTGATCTCGTTCTGGTTTTCATTCGCTACATCCTTCTTAACATAAGAAAAAGTCCCTCAGGATAAGCAGGATTTTCATTTCTTAAAAAAGAAAAAAAAAAAAAAAACTACACAGAGCCACAATTTCCTAACAGCCCTCCTCCCGCCATGTGTTTAAAAAGGGGGAAATGGCATCAGGCAATGAAGTTGAGAGTATGGCAAGGGTCCCACCCATGTTTTGTCCCGTGGGTAGAATCAGAGACCAAATCCATCAAGATGCCTCAAGTAGCCTTCCCAGATGCCCTCTACTTGGGTGAAGACTGGATTATGCTAAGAAGTCACTCTTCCAGTGAACACAATTTCTAATTAACACTGAAAATGCATGGTTGCTAAGTTTGTGGTGAGGAAAGGCCAACTCCTCATTCTTCTTAGCTAGAGCTAGATTAAGCTATGAGAGGGGGACAGGATAATTGCTCACGGTGGGGCATGGTGTTTTCTCCTGCACAAACATGTAATTAGGCTGTCTTAACCTCCTGGTTTAGCAATAAACACCACTTCACAGACTAATTTACAGTCAAGAGTCACAGAAGGCTGTGGCATAAACTCTCAGTGCCACAGGCCCTACAGTTCAGTGAAAAGAGAGCAGCTTCACTATTTCAAGTCAGCAAAAATCCTTTTGCACTTACCACAAATGAAAATGAGATTGAAAATAAGGGCTGTGTAAAGGCTATGCATTCAAAACACTGAACACACCAGCTAATAAAAAATACATTTGTGACTGGTTGTAAAAAGAGAGAATGTAATGGGCTATACCCTAGAAATATCTTTTAGTTACAATATTTGGGAAGACAGAGGTCTCCATAATATTGACTTTGCTAACACGTCTACATTTTTCTGTCTACCATAATTACACATCAGTTAGCGACACCTCACTTCTGTAGCTGCCAACAGGCCTTGATTCAAGCAGTGGGAGGTGTGCTGGCTACAGCCCGGCACCAGATAATATTTGCCTGGCAAATACCATTGGCTTGGGCCAGTGGGGGTCGGGGGGGAGTACCCTTATAAGGAGACTGCTCCTTCATGGCTGCATTATTCTTCCCATCGGCACCCCCAGCAATGGGGTGATTTTCTGGAGGGATGTGGGAATTCTTCAGTTGCCTACTTTGCATTCTTTAAGCATGGAACACAACACAGATCCAGAGGTCAAAGAAGCAGAGACACCCTTCTGTGGGAATTGTGTTTTCTTCCACCCAAAGCAGCCCATCTAGAGACAGAGAGGCCACGATTTGACACTGATTGGACATCAGGAACAACCAGAGAAGGACTGTGGGCTGGGGAAGTTTTAGATGTGATGTATGTAGTGTGAGTGAGTGAGAAAGGAGCAGACACAGAGACGGAAAAGAGAAGCCTGGAGAGTGGTCAACAGGGCAAGAGACGAGACAATCAGATAAATGGTTTTATCCACAGACAAATCTGGATTATTTGTACATTATTTTTCTGTTTCTCTACTCAAAGTATGAGGAAATAAAATAGGTCATTGGGTCACATTTTTTCCAAGTCTTTTTCCTTCACCCAGTCTGTTCAGAGGAGATTTGTAAGGCCAAGTACTGTGCTTTTACTAGCATTAGTCCATAGGATCCAAAAGTGCCCATGGTAGGTACACAGTCCTTATCTAGTGAGTGAGTCAGTGAGTAGAAGAATGAATGAATGAATGAATGAATGAATGAATGAATGAAATACCCTGTTGAAAGACTTAGAAACAAACAGGCTAATCTTATATTTCCAAGATGTATGATAACTACAAAATCCCATTTTTATGCTTTTACTAATAAGGGAAATAGGATTGGTAAATCAATTCCAATAAGAATAATTCAGATAATGGGATGCCTGGGTGGCTCAGTCAGTTAAGCATCTGCCTTCAGCTCAGGTCATGATCCCAGGGTCCTGGGATCAAGCCCCGCATCGGGCTCCCTGCTCAGTGCAAAGCCTGCTTCTCCCTCACCAACTCCCCCTGTTTGTACTCCCTCTCTTGCTCTGTCTCTCTCTGTCAAATAAATCTTAAAAAAAAAAAAAAAAGAGATGTATCTTTATACAGACTTTATATGGTCAAAAAGACTATAATTTGTAGTCAGGAATTCCAGTAATTTTTTTATAAAAAAAATTTTTTTGTCATTAAGAAGAAAATTGCATAGGTATTTTTCCTGACGTTTCTAGAGAAAACGACTGGAATGAAATACATCAAAATGCTTTAAACTTCAAAAAGCCAGAAAGGACAATCATTTCAGAAGAAAGATCATTTTAACAAGGTCAAACCCAAGGTCAAACCCCAAATAAGGGATACTTGAGGGCCCTGGTGACATCACATACCCTATTCACTTGCGTGTGCATGTTCACACGTGTGCACATGGACGTCTTAGCCACAGCTTCTTAACAAGTAAGAAATCAGGAAGGCACTTTAAAAACTTGTTGAGAATCACTCACACACCTTTCCCGGGTGAAACATGGCAATGATTTGCAAGGAAACACAAGCACCGCACACAACTGTGGGGAAATGCTCGTAACCCCAGCCCACCGGTTCTCACAGATACCCCCAACTTAACGCGCTGGCTCTGGAGCGGACGTGAGAGCTGAAACAACGCCGAGGGAGTGAACAGTCAGGTCCAAGTGCAAGGACAGCTCCTATTGTGTACGGAAGGAGGAGAATTTATCAAGGTAGAGAGCACCTTAGTAGCTTAATTATGAGTCACTTAATGTCTTTTCATAATCAGTTAATAAATACCTAGACAATAAAATAGAATTTAAGCTTTTAATAGGCCACGTTGGCTTGAACCTAAACAAAGGAATTAGCAGCTCCGGGCATTGTGCAGTAACTGCTCACCGTTTGGTGCCAGGAGAAACAAAGCATTTCAAGTGCATTTTTTGTGCCTCGCCATAATAAACGCTTGTAATATTCCCTCAATTTCTGGAGTGTAAGACGCAGATCTTATTTATCACAGTATGAGACACACCTGGCACGCGGATCAGGAAACAACTGTTTTACTTCATTTCTGTCATCACCTTCCAACAGATTTCTTTCACATTCCAATTTGGATGGGAGGACTTGACTTTCTCTCCATAAGTTCTCCATTAACAGCTTCACAGCAGAAGGCGCCATTGGTCCGTTTCCTCTTGCAGCAATTAATTACCCGGCGCGGCGTGTTTTGACTCCGAAGGCAGCGAACGCCCAAAGTCACGGGCACTGCGTCGTCTCTGCGAGCAACGTCTCCATCGGAGCACAGTGTTCCCGGCCGCGTCGGGAATGGGCAGAACCCCTCGGACAGCCGATGACGAACACGGTGTCAAGTCAGCAGCACAAATTACCGACTTCAACTCCCTTCAGTCACTTTTATTAGTCCTCGTTTGATTTGAGGGAGGCCTTTTTGAAGGTTGTGTCACTTCGGCGGTCGGCACATGAAAGGCACACTGGCTTTCTCGGTTCCTTCCGAGCGGCAGGCCTATCGGGCTGGCAGTCCTGAGCTCCGTGAGCCCCTCGAACAACTATGCACTAATAAACCTTGAAAAGCTTGAATTACACTATAACCCACAAAAATTTTCAAATTAAAAAGGCATATTTAGGGGCCCCCGTGGATAGTGATTTTATTTAGTTTAATTCCCTCTTGTGGCCAATTAGATAGACACCCCTGCACACAGGCACACACTCCGGGAGGGAAAATGGTGGGGGGTGGGGAGAAGTTTAACTTTGGTTTTGAGGGGGAAAAAAGGGGGGCAGTATATCATTCCTACCTAGACAGAAATTATTTTCCCGGCTGTTGTTCTGTAAAGAAACAGGACTGTTAGAAATCAATGAAAGGGTACGCAAGATGGATTTTTATTTGGATTAGTTTTTTAAAGCTGTACTGTACTCCAACGTCTTCCTTATTCAGCCCCAGTGAATTGCCAGATTGAAGAATAAAACCTCCACCTCGGGCACAGAGAATATTCCTTTAGTTCTCTTCCATTATCTTTTGGTCAAAATGACTTCCCCTTCTAAGAAGACTGAGTGCCTGGCTAATGGTAGGTGTATTTGTTTTTGTTTTTTTAATTAAGTGATCTGCACGACCTAAATGCATTTTTTTTTATATCATCTATGCATGAAGCTCATTTACCCAAATGGAACTCAGGTCAACACAGGAGATAAATTTGCTCTGAAAATTGTGCATAGTGTCTCTCATTGCTCGCCACTGCTCTTTCCATCAGAGTTGCAAAATATGCCTCCTTCTCATCTGGTGGCGGGCTCCATGTGCACCATATGAAAAAGGAGTTAATAAAATGCACGTTGGAAATATAAAACAAGGTCAGGGGCGACAGTTTGGCTGAAGGCCTTTCTTTAAGTGTGGAAAACAAAAGAACAAGATTGTTTTAGCAGTTGCAGCTGTGGGAGAGCAGCTGGGGTTGGGGAGTGGCCGCCGAAGTCCCAGCTACCTGTTTCATGTGTCCATCAGAATCATGGTTCTCTCCCTAACACAAAGACTCTACACTGTGGGCGCCCCAAATTTTGGAAAGTCTCAACAGGAAAAAAGAAGAGAGAAAATCCCCATTTTGCCCCCAAAGGGAGCTCTGGGGAGTGAAGGGATGAAGCTGAGGGAGGTGTGGGGTCAGGCTGAGGGTTGGGAGTCGCATGTGACTCCAGATTCTAAAACTCCCATGGCTCTGTGTCCTCCTAGGGCCAGCAGGGATGAATGGTGTTACTGTGTGCACTGCGAAAGCCACCCAGCTTGGAGGCGAGTCAGTGGTAGTTTTTAAAAATAAGTACTTAAGATTCTGTGGTCAGGTCCCTCGGATGCCAACCAAGCCAGAGGAAAGAAAACAACATTGTCAGTCAAGCAGTTGCTTGGTCCACAAGACCTCAAACACAACACTTGACAGATTTGTTTTCTTAATGAATTGACTGGTTACTTTGGCATCACTTGAGAGCCGAGAGGAAAACAGTGAAACTCAATCGGAAGACCTTTATCATTCTAAAATGAAGATAAAAGGGAAAACACTTAATAATGATGTCACGGGACAAAGAGATTAGCCAACAAAACGCATTAATATGTGAACATAAATATGTTATCAGAAGAGCTGCAACCCAGTAAAAGAGACTTTATGGTCTTGATAAAGAATGAGAAAATGGGGTCATCCGAACAGAACAAGCCAGGCTCCCAAAAAGGGATGGGTACTATGAGGGGGGCAGGGGAGCAGCTGGGACCCTGAAAACATAGATGGGCAACGAGGAGACATCATTCCCCACACCATTTTTTAATTCTGTTTTTGGTCCCTTTCTGCAATTGTGAAAAGGAAACAATAATCTCATCTTCCCAGATTCAGTAACACTTCATAGTTCGTGGCACAGAGTAAGTCAACTGAGGTTCAAATACATGCCTTCTCTTCCCGTTCCTGCCTCCAGCTAGCCCTAGAAACACCTTAGCCTAAGTAAACCATCACTCAGGATTGTGCATTCCAGACCAGTTGTTATCTTAGGGAAATCTTACCTGTTAATAGGATTTCCCTATACTGGATGTAGTGAAAGAATGTAGGCCAAGGGGCCCAGAAATTCCACACAAGGGAAAGAGCATTCCACCCTGCCTTCTATCTTCCTTCCATGTTGACTTTCACAGTTCAGACATGACTTGTTTTAACAAAAAAAAAAAAAAAAAAAAAATCACACTAAAAACACTCCCTCTAGATACTTTCTACTATTAAGTATGTTCTCAGACAGCAGCCAGAGTATCATCCAGGGGCTGATTACAAACGCACACACTCACCCCCTATGCCCACCTATTGAATCAGATTCTGTAAGGATTCCTAGGTCATTGTTATGCACATTAAAGTTGGGGGATTTTTTTTTTTTTTAAATACTAATACTGGGACCAAATCTTAGGCCAATTATGTCAGAATCCTGGAGTTGAAAGCCAGGCATCGAGACTTTTTAAACTTCTCCAGATGATTCTAATGTGCGGCCAAGTTTCAGAGCCGCTGATCAAGTCCCATTAGCAAAAATAAACCTTAAGAAATAGGACAATATTCAAACAAGGAATATAGGGTAGACAGGACTACCCTTGAAATAGACCCACTGAAAAAAAAAGTTTTCAAATTATGCTTAGAGACATCTACATTTCTAAAATCCTGGTCATAAAAGGAGAACCGGCAAACGTCTTCATATTTCAACTTTGGCCCTTACACACCTCTTGGGTAACAAGGTACACGGGTGGGCAGAACATTTATTGACATAAGTCCCCGTGTTTATTGATGTTGCTCGTTTTCCACTGATTTTAGAACTCTGTAGGGGAGGTGCCGTGACTTTGAAAAGGCTATTTTTTTTTATAATCAAATAGTTTTACTTAAAGGTTTATGTAACATGCTATACTATTAAACAGTAAATAAAAACCACTGATAAATCCTGGGTCCCCCACAGGTAGTTTGGCACATCCTTAATTATCTGGTTTATGAGCAAATTGCCAGCTCTGCCTTGGTTTTCAGCTTGTTAGATGCAAGCGTGTGCACACACTTCTTACCTGGCAACCTCTAAACCCATTCAGCCTTTAAATGAGGTGGCCAAAACGTGTTGTGGGAGGGGAGAAGGAGGGAGGAGTTGGCGTAAGTCAGAGGGCTCAACTTTGTAGTTGGAGTTTTGCTTTTTTGTTTTTGTTTGCAGCAAAGACTTAATTGGGTGATTTAAAAAAAAAAATGTTGTGAACACTCATAGCCTATGGGCCTGGAAAAGTTACCAATGACAGCTGACGGCATCAAAATAAATGTACTTATGGCGCTGCTGGTTTTTGTTAAATCTAAAATGCCTCTCTCACAGCACCCCTATCTGTGCGCCATTCTACTTCCCAGGCTGGCTCATCCTTGCCTTCCAGGGATTAGACCTTCCAAAGAGGAATATTTTTCTCTATGCCTGCGCTACTCAAACTTAAGCTGAATAACATTCTTCAACGGCATTAGATGACTTTTGTTCATATTTTTATTGTTTTACAAATGTCTGCGCTCAATGAGTCTCCCAAGTGTTTACAATCATCTCTAATCCCAAAACTCCATGAAATCAATGTTTTTCTTCCGAGCCTTAGGGGCCCTGAGCATCTGGAGGGTTGTGCCTCATGGGCTCCCCCTGGTGGCTGTACCACGCCTCTCCCCTGCTAGTCCTATGGCAGGATCCCTCCTAGGATTCACTAAAGACATCAGAAACAAGGAGTGTGAGGCAGAGAAGAGGAGGAAAATCACTGGGCTGTTCAGCCTCTTTGGGAGTCAGTCCTTGTCATAAACTGTCAAGAATTCGCTTCCTCGGTATGAGCGATCTCATCTTTTTTGAGTCAAGTTGTGGGTCTTAGCACCCTTTACTGCCCAGATCCCAGAGCACACACAGAATGCGCATTTATGGATGCCCCCTCTCCCAGGCCACAGGCTCAGGCTGTTTCGACTGGGCAAACCCAGAATTACAAACCACTGCAAACCGCTGCACCCGTTATTGATTAGACAATGTCTGGAGTTGGCAAACATTATTAATATATAGAATGCTATGGAGATTGATTGCTCCACTTTCACTTTTCTTCTTCCTGAGGGCCCCCTATAGGAGAAAGCCCTGCAGCTGTTCTGAATCCCATTGCCAGAAGCACATTATAGCTTGTTTTGATGTTTCACCAGCAAGTTCTGGGCCTCATATGGGCACAAGCCAATGAGAACATCCCACGTTCCAACGAGAGGCCGAGACAATATCACCCTGTCAGGTGTTGTTAGTAAGTCGGGATCATAAAAGATAATAAACTCTCTCCCATCTTTTATGACGGCACACCGAGATCAAACACTTTCCATAGCAGAGCACAAAGCCCCTAGGACCAGTTCTCCCTGACAGATGTTCATCTGCTATCTCGGTATTGACGTGTTACTTAACTTATTGATCCACAGAGGGAAGGAAATAGAAAGACCCCAGGAATATGGTATTGTACAAGCTGCCTTCCAGGGCTGTGAGCTCTAGAAAGAAAGTGGAGACTTTGACGTCATGTTTTAGATATTTACATATTGCCTTTTTATTGTGTTCTTTTCCCCCAATGTTTAAAGAAACAAACAAAAAATAGGTCAATGACAAAGGAATTAAGCAAAAAAAAAAAAACCACCTTTTATTGTTTTTCTTTTATTCAATGAACAATATACTTAGCAGTGGCCAACATTGGTTTATCATCCCTTATTAAGTCAGGGATGCTCACCTGGTGCCCTCCATCCCATGGACACAAAAGCCTGGCTCACCCTAGACTTCATGCGGTTATGAAGAATAGGGTCCACTAAAAGTTCATGGTGCGATGCTACATCACTCAGTCTCAGTTTTTTTGCAAATATGTCTCACCGGTCACTTGCAAAGAATTGTTTTAACTTACTGAAGAGAGTACTTCATTATTGCTTTCTCTTACCAGTGGTTCTCAGTCAGGTATGATTTTGCTCCAGAGAACATTTGGCAATGTGTGGAGACATTTTCTTAGTTGTCACAACTGGGAGAGAAGGGTAGAATGCTACTGGCGTCTAGTGGGTGGAAGCCCAAAGATTCAGCTAAACCTCCTACACTTCACAGGACAGCTCCTCCCGACACCACACACATACACACACACACATGCACATACATGCACGCACACACGCATGCACGTCTAGCCCTAGAATTGTCTAGCCCTAGAATCATCTAGCCCAAATATCAATAGTGCTATTGTTGAAACACCTTGCTCTTAATAACATCTTTTCACATATTGTTTCTTTCTTAATTAGGTCTACACAATATTAAAGTCCAACTATGTATACAAAAAAGTGGAGGAAAAGCCACAACTATCACTCAGAGAGCCTGTCCCACATCATCTCAGCCTGTGGAACTTCAAATTAGACTCTATCAGGAAAGCCAAGACCCGCCTCTGAAAGGTCCCCGTCATCTCCACCTGACCATGCTATGGGGGTCCAACCACCTCGTAGCTTCCACACTTGCATCCTGCAAATTTGGGGATTCAACATACCCAGCGGGCATAACTGCAGCCACCAGAAACCAATCAGGGAAATGCAGATGCTCGTCCAACGTCTGTAAGAAATGTAATATTTGGATCCCTAATTTGAAGCATATCACTAAGCTGAAAACATGTCCCCTTTAAAATGTTCCATGCTGCAAAGTCCTTGGGTCATCTGTTCAGTCATTGTCACTGTGTCAAAGTGTTACCAGCTGTTTACTGGTCCTCTACCTGCACCCTCCACGTCACCCCAAAGAAGCCAATCATGCATTTCTCTGTGTGTGCCCTGGGAGTCTCAGCTGTCACTCAAGCTGGGACCTCTTCAGACTCAGGGGGCTGGAACCTCAAGTTCTAGAGGGTGCTCTCTACATGACAGACCAAGACACTTCCTCAACAAGAATTCCAGAATTTCTGTCAGAGCTTACCAAATGATTTCCTTGCAGCCAGTCTCTAATCTAATCCATAGTCAACCACCAGATTTATTTTTCTACACTACTTTATGTGACTTCTTTACCCAAAAACCTCCCATGCCTTCTCCTTTCCACAGGAGGACTCCAAACATCTCGGTATTTGATGTCTTTCCCTAACACTGTCTCCACACTTACCTTGCGTGGCATACCCTCTCAGTTAACCTTTTCCTCTCTCATCTGACTGGGTTTGCCCAAGCTTATTTCTGATCTTGGCTTCCATGCATCCTATTTTCTGCACCTAGAAAGCCTCTGGTGTCCGAGTCCCAGCAGGTGGCAGGATAATGGCGCTCAGAAGCCTTAGCCAAGGAAAGGACTCTTTCCAGAGGTGTGGTCAGGTTTAGGGAATTAGAGCTAGGGAGATCTATAAACCTCTCCACTTGCAGGACAAGAGGAGAGAATAGTAATTGGAAGAGGGCCTGCCCAGACAAGAGCTGTGGCCAAAGGCGGAAAGGACCTTGTGGCTGGTGCCAAAGTCATAGCCAAGCAGGGAGGGGCCAGAGGATAAAGCACTCCAGCCTCTCCACTCTTCTGCCGCTGCCTACCATTGGTTGAACCAACAGGAAGTCAGCGTGCAAGGGCGCCAAGGGAGCCAGTAATATAGTCCATGGATGAAAACCATCCAACACTCAGAGCAGGGCAGAAAATGTGTGTGTGTGTGTGTGTGTGTGTGTGTGTGTGTGTGTGTGTGTGTGTGTGAATAACATACCCATAAATCTTTCTTCTCTCAACCAAGTTGCCACCCTCACATTTGAGCTCTCTGAGCTCCTTCAAAATGCACTGATATGGCTCTCATTTAATATCACACTTTGTTCTCTTACTGCTTCACTGTAATTTAACACATTCTGTTTTACATCTTTTCTCCCTGTTGGAACTGTGAACAAATTGAGAAGGAAAAGACTATTTCCTATGGCTTTGCTTCCCCTATGGCTAAACCAGTGTTGTGAAGGTTGAGATGCTCGAAAGTATGTACTGAATGAATAGGGGGAGTCAGGAGGACTCAGGAGGGATGTTCTTTAATGGATGCTGGAAAATAATTATTCACTGTCCAAAATTATATATAGGAGAAAAATATATAGATCTATTTACAGCTTAAATTCTGTCAGAGAAGTTGCCAACCTCTCTGAGGCATACCTCCCTCATTTTTCTTTTGCCTTCAAGGCTAATCCACTTCAAAAATAAATCTAACAATTCTCAGAAATAGAGCAGTCATGTGGTCTGAACTAATGAAGTCCTGGGCCTCTTCCTGCCCATTTCAAGTCCTGCCCAGTGGAATATAAAATGTCTTCTAGCACAAGAAGGGAACTCAATGAGGTTGAGTTATAATGATGCAGAGAATAGAAAAGTATATAAGAGGTACATTTAGAATCCAAGGAATTAAATAATATAAATCCTGTGGCTGTGAGAATAAGCAATTTATTTTGATGGCTGTAGGGTCCTCCAATTGTCTTCAAAGCCTGCCTAATTTTTTTTTTCTCATTTTGAGAAGGATTCTTTATTTTTGCACCAATTTACCCTCTGCAATACTTAGAAAATCATAAATATTTGTTTTATTAATGGTGCAGTTTCAGGAAATTTGAGTAGAAATACATGTGGCATTCTATAGTAAAGTGATTTTCAGGAAAGATTTAGCAATTTCCATGTAATAGCATAGAGCAAAATCTATTACTCAATAGATTTTAAATGAATAAGCTCCTTTAATAAGGTTTACGTTTTGGCTGGATGAACAGCAGAGAAAATATCACTGAAAACTTTCCATGGAAAAGTATTTGCTTAGTCAGAGAATCAAAAAATAGAACTGAGAGAAACAGTTATCAACACTATTGTTAGCTAATTTCCTATAATAATATATCTCAGGAAGATTGAGTGTTTGAGGGAGAAAGACCATGCCCAGGCAGAGAACATGAAGAAACAGAGTGCTTGCTGGCACTTGGGTTGGGGAGAGTAAAGGACTGGAGGTGGGGGACCAGCTGGGAAGCTGAGCATGAGAAGGGAGATAGATGGGTGTGAGCAAAAAGCAGGATTCTCCAACATGGCAACCTCGTGGCATCTTGAACAAGTCCTTCCCGCTCAACACTTTCATTTCTGGAACCAATCCTTTATTGTCAAAGAATTACAATTTTTTTCCTTTGGAATCTAGTGGCTTTTAAATTTTTTTTTAAGATTTTATTTTTATTTATTTGACAGAGAGAGAGAGATCACAAGTAGGCAGAGAGGCAGGCAGAGAGAGGGGGAAGCAGGCTCCCGCTGAGCAGAGAGCCCAATGCAGGGCTGGATCCCAGGACCCTGAGATCATGACCTGAGCCGAAGGCAGAGGCTTTAACCCACTGAGCCACTCAGGCGCCCCTGGCTTTTAAATTTTTTGCTTAGGCTTTTTATCCACAAGGTTATAAGAGGCAGTAATGTTTAAAAAAATTTTTTTTAATCTATGATAGGTGTTTAGCTGCCAGCCAGAGAGCAAGGAGCTTACCCTCCAGAACAAAACAAAGAGATCAATAAAGAAAGTCAGTTCATTTTTATTTGTATAGTCATGATTCTCACCAGAGTCCAAGCTTTCAACAAATCATTTAATAGTGGAGAAGAAAGCCCAAGATTTCCTTCTGTCATTCTGATGCATCACCTTCAACTCAACTCAATCCCATGTGGGCACAAGTGCAAATAAATGTTTCAGCAAGAAAGACGTTTTCACCATTCTGGTCAGCTAAGATTTTCCAACAGTGTGATTTTCAAGGCAAATTCTACAAAATATATATCTTAGAATTCTTCTTACTTGGAAAAAATGTTCTATTAGCTTAGGAATTTTTCTGATGCTTTTTGGATCTCACCGAAATTTTTTAAAACTATTTGTAAGTTTCCAAACCTGGAACAGCATGCAGAGTGATCCTGAATAAGGAATACAATTCTGGGCTTATTTAAGTCTATTTGTTTTGGAAAAAATGAAGGGCACATTTATAAATACAGAGTATCTTCAAAATGTGATTCCTAGTTTCTCTAAGAAAACTCTTCCTAGAACTATGGGCCTTTCTACTGAACTGCAAGGCCAGGAAATTCACATTGTCTGATGGCTCAGCCCCGGCCCTTCAAAGAAAAGTCTCAGGAGACAAATAGATCTTGCTTCCCGACAAGAGCCTGAATCCACCCTCAGAACTGTATTGAAAATTAAAAAAAAAAAGTTCACTGAGCTCTCTTGGTGTTAAAATAAATCTCACCCGCATTTTCTCACCTAACCTCCTGATGGTCCTGAGCAGTTTTCTCTACTCATATATGTTTTCTATACTCATCCAGTGCCCCTAAGGTCCAGATTATTCTAATCTCCCATTTAATGAAGCAAAAGATGAGATTTAAACCTTATTTCCTTATCTGTGCCATTCTATGCTCATCTTCCTAGAAACTGAACGCACTTAAATGTGAGGCAGAACCAGTGGTAATCTCCCACCTCTAGCCTCCTTCTTCAAAGCCCGACAGCCTCAAAATAGAAAAATCCACTTCTAAAGAACATGTGTCTTGGTATTCTGATCCCGAGTTTCATTCTGTGACAGAGAAGTACATGGGAGGACGAGAAATTCTGTTACCTTTCACAGGTGACTTGAGTCCTCAGGTTTCTTCCTGGAATTTTAGAAAGCCAGGCCCAAGTTTTCGAAAGCATAAAATGAAAAGGAGTGCCTGAGCTGGGGAAGAGGTTGGAAAAGAAAGGCCAGGGGGGACTATGCGCTTATCCTTATCTGCTCTTCAACCCGTTCACAGTAGAAAATTACAGTTCTCTCTTCCTGCTCCCCTCCCCCTCCTGCCCCACCACCCTCCGACACACACATCGCAGGCTATGTTCCATCCTGAGCTCTCCCAGCCCCGAGCAAAGCAAATCAAGCAGAACCATATAATTTACTGCACCAAACTGGAATTACCCCCACCCACTTAAAAAATCTGGCTTCATTTCAGGGTAACAGCAGCCTGGCTCTGGCAGGGCTCAGTCAACGTGGGTGATCTGTGACATGTGGCAGAAATATAGAACTCATCAGATTTAATAAACCCAAGTTCCACACACGACTGGAGGCCTCTCTCAACAAAGGCCTGGAGGAGTTACTGCACGCAGTCCCCAGGCTCTCTGGAGAAACCACCCCCACCAAGTCCAAAGCTCCCTCTTCACTCAGAAGTCAGGAAAGACCAACGGGCTGTCCCCAGCAGACACGGGAGGAGGTGGAGTAAAGAACAAATGCAGATGAAACCCTTGTCATGTTTTGAGGCAGGAGGACTGGAGGGAGCCACCGTCCCTGGGGCCACCTTGGGGATTGGGTTGCTGGACATCTTCGTGCTCCCTGGGGGGCTGTCTGCATTCCGAGAGCGAAGGTGCAGGCGAGAGGTGCCCTCTGCTGTCTCCCGGCCACAGTACACCAGGAAACACCCCAGCTGGTCCCCTGAGCCCAGTCCTGAGAAGTGGGGAGTGATAGCAAGTCCAGTTTCTAGGACAGTGGCGTGTAAGCCACCGCCCAATCTTCCCCGGACAGCTGTGAGCTCCCCGAGTGCCCGTAGGGCTGAAGTGCACGTTCCAGCCAACCCTTCAGAGGCAATCACTACGAGCCCTGGAGCAGCAGGGGAACCCTGACAACCTCTGAGAGCCTGTCAGCCATTCCAGTCGTCAGAATGCATAGGTAGGCAGAGACAGCCAGAGGCTCCGCAGGGAAGGAGGGACAGAAGAAACGCTCAGATCCTTGAAACTCTGGCCCAGAATGGTCACTGAGACCCGGAAGCCTTGGCTGTGCAGGACCTCCCCCCCCCGACCCCCACCCCTGTCCACTTGCAGGGCTACTTGTGCCTCTGGAAGCAGGAATGATAGCACTGATGAATCCTCTGCCACTACACCAGCTCTGAAAAGTAAAGCCATCTTCATGTCACAGGGTGGCAAATCAAGGTCACAAAGGACACAGAAGTGTCATATACGTGCTAGAGGCAGGATTTAAGCCCAGGTCACCCTCTCTCCACCACACCAGGCAGCCTCCTATGTCACTGAGCATGGCTGAGAGTCCCCCACTGTGGCAGGCCAGCCCACAAAAGCCTACCCCAGGCCTACAAAAACGGACTGGAGCACAGTGCAGTCACCATGGACGCGGGGAGGGTGTGCTGTGCTGCAGGCGGGGAGGGTGTGCTGTGCTGCAGGGTGTGCTGTGCTTGGGCCACCTGTGCCAGGTGGGTAGCTATCCCAGGAGGTCCTGACTCATGCACACCTGGGGCAGTCGGTGGCCTTCATATTGAGTCAAAACTGTGGGGGAGGGGCGCCTGGCTGGCTCAGTCAATTGAGTGTCTGCCTTTGGCTTAGGTCATGATCCCAGGGTCTTGGGATCGAGCCCCACATCGGGTTCCCTGCTCAGCAGGGAGCCTGCTTCTCCTTCTGCCCCTCCTCCCACCCATGCTGGTTCTCTCTCTCTCTCTCTCTCTCAAATAAATAAATGAAACCTTAAAAAAAAAAAACAAAACCAGGGAGTCCAAAGGACCCTGGACTCACAATCAGAATCCTATGTTCTTACCCAGACTATATGACTCTTTAGCTACAAGCTTTGGGGCTCATCAATTTCTCTGTGTCCCAGTTTCCTCTTTAATATAATAGATGTGCTATTTCATAAAGTTATTACATATGTAAATATATATATACACATACACACACACACATATATATGTATATTGTTTTATAAAGTTACCTGGATTAAATGAGATCACTCATTTGTATTCACAAGTGTTTACACACACACACACACACACACACACACACACACACACTTTGGTTATGCAGGAAGAAGTTAAACTGAAACTGAAATATTCAGTAGGGTTCATTTTGACACACTTGGGATTTTCAAAAGGATATGTCACTGTAACCTTAGCTGTCAACACATCCACAAAACTGTTCCCAAACTCTAAGACAGTTTTCTCTGGCCCTCCAGAGAACGTCAAGGCGCTGGACCTTCCTCCGTGTCCATTTCCTTCATTCCCTAGCGCAGTGCTCAGGTCTTCTTGTCTGGACCTCCTCTGTTCTCAACGCTGGCTGTTCTTCTTTGGTCAGAATCTTTATCTTCGACCCCAAAGTCCCCACTTAAAATGCAAAGTCCAGGGGCGCCTGGGTGGCTCAGTGAGTTAAAGCCTCTGCCTTCGGCTCAGGTCATGATCTCAGGGTCCTGGGATCGAGCCCCACATCGGGCTTTCTGCTCAGCAGGGAGCCTGCTTCTTCCTCTCCCTCTGCCTGCCTCTCTGCCTACTTGTGATCTCTCTCTGTCAAATAAATAAATAAAATCTTTAAAAAAAAAAATGCAAAATCCAAAAGTCTCCCCTAACCACCACCAAATAGGTAAGTGTTCAAGCATTACCTTCGAAATTGGTAAGCAACTTCAACAATAACATCCCAAAGTTGCAGACACCCAGGGTTGAAGGCCGCATGTTTTCAGCTTAGGTACCAACACTCCGTTACTGGGGCCTGCTGGGTGCTTTGAGCTGAGAAGGACTCAGAGGTCCAGTGAAGGCTCAGTGAGAAACAGAACTACAACTGATGTGGGACATGGCCCCGCAGAAGTCTTACACTTGCCATCCTTGGGGTTGCACACAATATACGATAAGATTAGTTAAGCATTGGGTGATTTCAGACCATTAAATATTGGTCAGCAGGATTATGGACGTAACTGTTCACACAGAGAGGAGTCAAGTCTGTCACTTCCTATTGTCTCAGCACGGAGCTCTGCCTTAAGTAACTCAATTTTATGTACTTCTTTGTTTATAATAAAAATCAGAAGCCTGGGTATAACTAGTGAGGAGAGAGAGAGAGACTTTCTGGGTGTGGCCACTTTGTTGGTAGTTACAGTCAGTAGGAGAGGCAGCTAACCTTCCACATGATCGGGGGAGACCAGCAACGGGAGGAGGCTGAGGCCGGAGGAGGCTGAGGCCAGAGGAGGCTTTGGCCAGAGGTAGCTCCCACAAAAACAGGAGCACCTGGAGGGACACACAAGCTTCTAGCAAATGGTTAGAGTGAAAACAGTGATAATAACTAGCAGCTCCTCCTACTTCTGACTGCTGGCTTCTTTCCAGCCCCCAAAAGACACACCCCACATATGCTAAGTCCATAACAATGCCCCTTAAATGTTAAGGTGAGGAAACTGCCCAAAGTCAAAGAAACTAACCACATTTCAAAACAAAGTCTATTTAAAACACCACATTAGGTCGCCTGGGTGGCTCAGTCAATTAAGCCTCTGCCTTAGGCTCAGGTCATGACCTCTGGGGCCTGGGATCAAGCCCCTCATTTGGCTTTGCACTTGGTGGGGAGTCTGCCTCTCCCTCTCCTTCTGCCCTCCTCTCTCTCTCTCTCTCTCTCAAATAAAAGTAAATAAATCTTTAAAAACCTATAGTTTGTACCAAATTATTTAATAGTTGACACGGAAAGGGTCAAACTGTGGCATGACCTAGAACAGACAATGGGTAAGAGTAATTAAATGATACAAACATGTAAAAGCTAAACTTTTGCTATGATTGTAAGTGACCTGTATACCTACAAGTCTTTTTGTTTTGTTTTCTGTTTCTTTTTCTTTTTTTAAAGATTTTATTCATTTATTTGAGAGAGAGAGAGCACAAGCAGGGGGAGTGGCAGGCAGAGGGAGAAGCAGACTCCCTGCTGAGCAAGGAGCCCCATGCAGGGACTCGATCCCAGGACCCCAGATCATGACCTGAGCCGAAGGCAGATGCTTAACCAACTGAGCCACCCAGGCACCCCTGTCTCTTTTTCTTTTCTATTTTCTCACAAGGCTTTTTAAAAATTTACTGATCATATTTTTGTCATTCTAAATAATCTTTTTTAATCTACCAATGAGCATTTTTAGATTGGTGAGCCCCTCATCCTTTTTTCTCTTCCTGAAGAATAGAAAGAAAACATACACGTGCGCGTGCACACACACACACACACACACACACACTTACACACACCTTAGTTCTCAACTACCATCCAAGTTTATCGGACAGGGTTCTGGCTGCAAGTGACCAAATCACTTTAAGCAAGAAAAGATCACTTATTGATTGGTATAACAGAGGAAACCAAACTCCTCACGGAGCTTGATTGGAGACTCAAACAATGGCCAGCACCACCTCCATCACAGGGACTAGGGAAAGGGAAAGGACAAATCCTCAGAGTGAACTTGAGGCAGTGGAGGTCCTGGGAGGGTTGACAGATCCCAGAAGTCAGGATCTACTACAGAGAATCCCTGATAAACCCTCGCGGCAACAACAGCAAAGCCAAAGTGGGTACCTGCGAAGATTTTCAGCATCTCTCCGGGATAGGCTCAGAAACCTCATGGCAGGAACATCACCATTAACATGAGCAAATGCTGCCTATCTGAGATACAATCCAGAGCCTCCCACTGGGGGAAGAGAATGTCTCCTTTAGTGAACATGAATTACATGGCTCAGAAATGAGCTGCAATCCCAGAGAGAAGTTCTAACCCCAAAATGAAGATCTATGTTGTTTTAGGCACGTAGGAGGAAACCGGACGCTGAGAGTTATCACTGAAAAATGCACTGTGGCCTTCGCAGGCCAGTCACAGGAATGCCCATGCAGTCTTCTCACAAAACAACAAAATGAGACAGAACAAAAAGAGAGGACACTGTGGAAATAGTCTCCAGGAGGGTAAAAAATGTTATCAGGAAACTCGGGAGGCAAGGCGTAAGCGAGTCCTAAGCCTAAAAACAGAAAGCCCATTTCTCCTCAACAAGGGTCTGCTCTTGTCACAAATGACAAACAAAAGTAAGTGGAAGAGTTTTCTTATTCGCAAGAAAGGGTCCAAAAGAGCAATGAATAGAGCTGGTGACCATAAGGCTCACCGGTATAACCAGTTTGGGAAAGTTCTATAAAATGCCTCTTAAGTCCCCTTGATGTAACAGGGAGGTTATAATTTTGAGAAACAGATACCCTGGCGAGGCCCACACCAACTGCTTGTCCCTAAAGAAAGCAGCAGAACAACACAGTTGGGAGCACCGGCCTCGAAGGGGGACGAGGAGTGCTACTCGGGAGCTTAGTTCCTCAGATTTAAAGGTAAGGGCCGCACAATCCCTACAGGCACGGGGTAGGAAGAAAGAAGAGAAACAATTGTGGATTACAAGAGAGGAGAATATTCATGGGTGAAATATGAGAGGGCCTATGTGTTCTTTCCCATTTGCAGCCTAGGGGAAAAAAACAAAAGACAAAATAATTTAATAATCACCTTCAGCAAACCAGTTGATCACCCCAGATCTTAATCACCTCATCCGAGTAAAATTAGATTCAAAATGCTTCTTCTGAAAAAGGTACATTGCAAGCTTTTATAATTGAGAAATGTGAGTTAGAGCCCACCACCATCCACATGACTTAAATGATTTTGGTCAGATTTGGGAGACATTTTCAAGATGTTTGCTTTTCTATTAATAATAAATGCTTGATTATGAGATTCTGAATTCCATTTCTGAATTAGGAGGGAAAGAGGGCTAGGAAATGGAGTAAGAATAACACTGAGAAAGTAAACGAATAACCATTCTGACACTTGTCTTATCACCACAGAAATGTTGGTACTTTTAAGTTTATTAGATGGCTCTTGGGAGAATCCAATAAAAACATCTGCAAATAAATCTCCTCCCTAGACTAGCATGAACAGAAACACGGATCTGAAAACTGTCCTGTGCCACAAAGCAAATCCTATCAGCAGACCTCAGGAGTCTCATCATAGAGGCAGAGGATTCCAGTCTGTTCATGTTGCCCCTCATGATATGTGGGACCTCCTCTACCCTTAGGTGGGTTTCTGTCGTGGTTCTAAAGTGATTTGAGAAAGAAAAGCTCAAAGACCTCCAGCAAGAAGACCAACAGAATAGACAAAGAATTCAGCTAAAGTTGTGATCGCATCTTCTCTGCAGTGAAGACCATAAATACATCATGGAAGTTCTAACAAGGGTTATTATTTATCATGGTTGGGGAGGTCAACCTAACCTTAAAATTGTTATAAGCCTTTAAATAAACACAATGTTATGCCACAGAATAAGGATGAAAGGAAAGCAAATTCTCTATCAGCACAGGGATTAGCAATCTTGTCAAAAACAGGGGCCAATTCTTATTCATCAGCTCTCTTAAGGGTGTCAGTGGGAGGGAAGAGACATGTTTCAGCTGCCTTCGTACTTGTGGAGATTTTGCTATTTGGGCCAAATGTGACCACAGTGCTGGGAGAAATGTCCCCTGAGACGGCACCTCCAGCTGCGCGCCATCTGTCCAGGGGCCTGGGATGGAAGTCTCAGAGAGGCCAAGGCTGAGGACCATGAAGCAGGCCTTCCCAACCACTGCCCCCTCCCATCCACACAACCCTGAAGAGCACACTGTGCCCAATTAGGGAAACCCTTCAGCTCAAAGGACCTGGAGCTGCTCTAACAAAAGGGAAGACTCATTTGTTATTGCCTTCACTGTTAGTATTCAGGGCACCAAGGCACACCCCAAAATCAGTTTGCTTGTCATCCTGCTAAGCAGAATTGGCCTGACCATCCCTAGGGTAGCAATACACTTAGCAGATATATTTTAGCACTCATATTTTATTCCTTATGGATTACGTAGACTCTAGATGAACGGGCTTTAAAATCATTGATGAAAGTTCTCCTACTATCTTCTTTCAAGAAGTTAAAAAGAATTAAAGTGCTATTACATTTTACATATGTATTTATGTACATAATATTACATAATTACATAACATTATATATTATGTAATGCATAATTACATATTACATAATATTACATATTACATAGGATTTACATACTAGATATATAAGAAGTTGTAGCTACTCATTGACAAAAGATCAAAAAATTTTTAGGTCCTCATGTTTATTTATAGAAACTTTAAATTATTCTTTAAAGGTCCATTCAACTTTGAATAAATGTTGAGTAAACAGTACCAATTTTGAAAATTTAATTAAAGCTTTTAGGCGGAGGGTTGAGATAATGTCATCCTCGGATATGATTTTCAGGGTAATAGAAATGAGCACCGGACACAGACTCTCGGCCAGCTCACACCCTCAGTCCCATACCTGGTAGCCCTTTGTGCCGCGCAAACATCGCAAAGCACCCTGGCCAGACTCTGCAGCATCTTTGCTTCCCAGAAAGAAATCCCGCATCTGTCTAACAGAAGCCCTCCTTAACCTCATTACAAGTGGACTCCAAAAGTAAAACATAAAAGTTTATTGAACTTTATTCACATACATTCATTTACCAAATATTTATTGAAGTTCTTCCATATGTTAGACTTCTGGGGCAGTCACAGTAGTATAGGGCAGTGATACCTACACGTCACACCAAGCCTCTCCCCTCCACCTCTCCCTCCTCACCTAGATGGAAGCCCTGTTAGGTCTCCCCCAAAACTCTATGGGACAGGCAGGGGAAGGGAAAGGGGACAAGTTCTCTCTTCTCCTCTTTGCCCATTTGGGGGTGGGTGGCTCATCTCTATGGGACATGCTTTTGCTTGTGAAAGACCTGCAGCTGCTCAAGCAATGAGAGATCATGATGTGTGCAGGGAAGGCAGGTGAAGTCTTCCTTATAGAACCCACCCATCCAGCCTCAAGTGCCACCAAGTCTCTCATATTTCTACTTTTATATGGCTGTGTTGCAGTCTGCCTTCCTTCAAGGCATTTCTTCCTGATCCCTTCCTACTTGCCTAAGTCCCATTCATCTTTTAAGATCATCTTAAATGTTTCCTCCTCTGTCATATATTTCTTGAGCTATGCCTCTAACCCCCACTCCCTCTGATAACACACTTTCCCGACTCTAAATCCCTATAACTGAGCTTGTAATGATCACAAGGAATTTATCATGCTCCAATGTGTATTATAACGATATGGAGACTTCTGATTCCCCCAACTTCATCAGACTGCAAAAAGCTTGAAAGCAAGCTCTGTGTTGCATTTGTCTTTCTCTCTGTGGTCAAATTACAGACCAGGCCAGATTGCATTTCTTAGTTCATTTACTTAACAAACATTTATTCAGCATAAACTATGTGCTTGAACCTGGACTAGGGATTCAATAATGAGTATATTTGCTTCCCTGCCACCAAGAAATTTATACTCTATTGACCAAGAAGTTGATGTTTAATACATGTCTGTTGAATTAATCAGAAGAGCACCTCCTACACTCAAAAATCTCTCTCTCCTCAACTCCATTCTTCTCCACTTACCGTTCTAAACTTAATTTCCAAAAACAGTAACTGAAGGAAAGACAGTAACTAATGGAAATAAAGACTGGAAATGAAGACAAAGATTTAAGAAAAGAGGTACTTTTTTCATTGAGTAGCTTCAACTTTCTCAATTGGTGGTTAAGGAACATGTTTATATTTTATGGTTTGACTTTTATGAGTCCCTAAAGGCAAGGAAGGTATACACCCCTAGTGTCTTGTTTAGACTTTGTCTGAGCAAATGATGCTCTCTTCATAATGAAAATAATAGTAATAATGAGTGAATGGCCTTTGCTGGCAATTTCCCCACTGACATGTATAATGAGAACTTAGAATTATGCAATGACTAACATCTGACAATAACCAGATTGGAATTAATCCGAGGGAGATGAAGAAGGCTGTAGACTGGAAGACATCGTCAAAGATGAATGCACACCCTTCTTGGCTCCTTCTCCTTCGCACTGCTAAGTGTCAGTGTTCATTAGGTTTGCACACACTGCACACATTGGTCCTGAGTTACCCTGTATGTGCCTCACGGCTTCAACCATGGACCTGAGACTCCTAACACTGTACCTTCAGATCTCACTTCTCCTCAACTCTAGACTCATAGAGCCAATTGATGCTGACCTTTCTTCCTGGGTGTCCCATGGGCCCATCATCCTCCAAAAGTAGAATGTATTGCATCCTTCCTCTTACCTCACTGTGTTCCTCCTCAACTAGTTTCTGTCCAGGCACATTACTTTGCAAGGACTGCTCCCTGGAGCAGAGTGTCCACCATGGGTCAACTCCTGGAAAATAGACCTCATTCTCCCAGTTTTAGCTATTGCAGCCCCTTCTCTAGGATGGCCTCCCTGAGCCGGAAGGCAGACCTACATGATCCTTTTCTCTACTGCCATTAGACCATGTCCCAAATCCCAATTTCTATTATAGTTCTTATCACACTATTGACTGACTAGCTTGTGATTCCTTGGAGCCCTGGCTACTCTTTGGAATAACTTGGAGAACTTTTAAAACTACGAATGTTGGACCCCACTGCCTCCACAAACACAGCCCACCCTCTGAGAATCTAATTGAATTGGCCTGAGGTGCAGCCTGGGCACTGGAATTTCTAAAATCTCCCAAATGATTCTTGTGCCCAGCTAAAATTAAGACGTTCATCTTGATTATCTTTATGTGTTACAAATGTCAGGTAGTTTATAAGCATTTGTTGAATGAATAAGTACAACATCTATCCAGCCACATGAATTGAAAGTCATGGAATGTCAAATCCCATCCATCACCAAAACCTGTCAATCCTGCCTCTCAGAAATCACTTTCATCCACCTTCTCATATACACATAGAATTTTTACCTTATTTCAGGTCCTCGCTTTTGCCTATGAGACCATCACTTCTTTCTCCTCATTGTCTCCTTGTCTTAGAGTCTCCCCCAAGGGCCCTCTAAACCACTGCTACAGTTACCTAATATTCTAACCACATGCCCTCCCTTCTTAAATGGATTTGTGTTGTCTACAGACAATAAAATCTAAATTTGCCAAATGAGTACCTTAATTTTCCTTCTTCTCTGCCTAGCATACTTCTACTCATCCTTCATGACCCATTTCAAACACCTACTCTTCAACCAAGCTACCCTCCCCACCTTAAGTCTCCCAGGACAAGTTAGCATGTCCCTGATGTCCCTCCCCATTATTCAATGCCTGTCTCTGTCTCTTTTATAGCTTTTCTGATTGTGTGTTGACATTACTTGTTTATATGTCTGTGTCCCCCATATGAACTCTTTGAGGGCAGAGGCTGTGCCCTGTCATCTTTGTGTCCGTACTACCCAGCACAGTACTAATTGGTAGCTAAATAAGTATGCACTAATAAGAGGGAGAGAGAGAAAAGCAGAGAATGTTATTTACATGTAGAGGAAGGAGCAGCCCAAGAGGGTAAAGACAGAGATGGGAAGCTCTGGGGGAAACCTAGATTCATACTCACAGGAATGTGGTCCTAGTCCCAGGAAGCCCTGAGCAATGATGTCAAAGGTTAGAACACCTGGGTCAGGCTTAACGGGCCACTTACTTCCACAGCCTTTGTCCACAGTCCTCCCGTCAGGTCAGTGCTCCCTATGCTGATGGTCACCAGGGCCAAATGACCCAAATATATCTACCCTTAGAAGTGACTGCCAACCACAGGAGGTTCTGGGAAAGCTTTTGGCCTCCTTTATCCAAGGTGATGTCTACACATTTAAAATTAATTTATCACTCTAAAGGAACAAGAATTTACCATTTGGGTTCTTTCATTCTCATTTCCAAATTGGCCATGCATCCTGTGATTTGCTGCATGAACTCTGCACTGTGGGAATGCTCTCTCCCAAAGAACAGCCAGAGATGACTATTCTTTAGGCGCCGACACAGTCATGATCGATCTGAACACTTGCAGATGCATGTTTTATTAGTGGGGGGATGGGAGGAGTTACAACCTCCCTCTCTGGACCAAGGAAGGGTGGATCAACTCGCCCTTAGCATTGGCAACTGGTCTATGCAACACGCCCCTCTCCATTGTTACACTTCTCGCCCGGGTTAGTCAGGGGGCTAATTATGAAACCAGTGTCTGTGATGATTACACGTTAAGTGTGAACTATACTGTCAGTGATAATCATGGGTTATTGAGGTGGTTATTTGTGTTTGATTGACAGAATACACACACCTCTGTGGAAAGGGCAGTATTTCTTACTTCCTGGCACTACTACTCTACGTGAGGAAGAACTGTTTTTCTGAGGGAACATAAGATAAGCACCATAAAAGTTCTGTGTCTCTCAGGATAAGAAGAAACCTTTCATAAGGACCTACCTGAGGCAGGCGATTTGGAAGGGGAGGAAAACATGGAAAGTCAAGGGTGACCATGGGTTTAAAGCCAACAGCCTATGAATTTACCCAGACCCGCCCTAACTCTGCCTCAGCTTTGGAAGAAGAAGGAAACGCATTCTCAGAATACCCCAAGAGTGCTCTGAGAAACCATTGTAATTCTCTGAATATAAGTAATAAGTATTAGGAGCCTATTTCCTTAGGCAGTAATTGTGCTGAAGGACTACTGTCTTTACATCAAATATTCATTAGATACTGTTCATACCTACACCTATACACACAAACATATACACACACGAACGGCCTTGGTCCACCTCAGAAATCACTTCCTTTTTCCCTATAACCTTCAAATTAATAAGAAGAATTGCATTGTCATTGACAGACAGGGCTACAGAGCTGTGGGGCTGGCTCCAAAAAAGAATGCCAATGAGGAAAGGAAACACGTCTCACTAGAAGATGGAATGTTCTGTGCAGGTATTTCCTGGTGGCACAGCTTGAAGATCCTGGGCTAAAACTGTCAACTATTTGACAATTTCCAATTTCAACCTTCTCCATCATCTTTGAAGGGCAACCTTGAATGCCACTAAATGGTTCTAACATGACTTTGTGGTTTTCTAATTTTAACCTAAACCCTAAAAAAATGAGCATTGATGTCAGATGTCACCTAGATTATGATTCTGTATTAGTTCTACATAAGCCAGAATTACCCCCTCACCCCCCGCCAACAGCCTAGATGTTTGCGCAATGCTCTGTGCTGCAAGTTAGTGGCATTTGGCTAAGTGTTCTGACATTCGCATCACAGAAAAAATGTATGACTGTTTGTGGTTAATGTTCTCACTACAGTTTGCCATTGAATCATGGAGAAGGGGCTCAGTAAATCAAAACAGAAAAAAAAATTTCTTACAAAAAAATTTACACCTATTTTATAGATTATACCCCCCAAAAAAGAAAGCCTATAAAACTACTAAGCTTGCACCTACAAATCAGTAACTCTTAAAATAAACTATGTTCTTGCCAAAAGACGTGTAAAAAGTAAGAAATTATACACGATAGGACATGATTTGAGCCATAAAAATGGAACACTTTGGCACATTTAAAAGGAAAGCCTGAGACCAAAGTCCAAGCCTTCCCACAATCCATGTGGGGCCCAGATCACCATAAGCAGCATTACGGATTTAACTGTTTTTTTCCCCAAAGTTTTCAAAAGTTCTCCCTGAAGTAGAAATCCCTTCCTCATGTTTTACCCTGTGATCCATTCAGGGAATATAGCAGCCCCACACTCAGATACATATATATTTAGAGGCATTTATCTTCCAGATTCATAGTTGAGAATTGAAGTTCTAGAACGTTCCATGATTCTCAGAACTAATTTGAAGTTACCCACATATTCTTGGAAATTGCCTGCTTTTGAAGCCTTAAATGGGTAACCTGAGAATACAAAAGAGAAGTCTGCCCCCTAAAACACAGGGCTCTGTTAAAGGCGCAAATCCACTTAACATTAGAACCAGAGGGGAAAGCCATTAATGAGAAGATTCCAGCTGACACAAAAAAGGAATCAATCTCCTAATCCAGTTAAGTTCACATCAAATTACACATGAAATATTATTTTAAAGAAGTCATTTTGAAACCAGATGCGAATTCTGAATTCCCCGAATTTGAGGATTCCAAATTTATCAGCTAGAATAATATCTCCATATATCTTAACAAATCTTTTTAAGCCTTACTAATAGAAACAAATTCTAAATGCTGACGGCAGTAATAAGTAAATTCTTACATTTCCTAAAAGCAGAGCATTAACCTCTTTTTTTCATTTTTTAAATTTTAGAGACTACAACTTTTCACCACTGCTCGGGTTCTTCTCACACTGCCGATCCCTTTCGAGGCTAGCATTTTCTAAAGTGGATTAAAAAGGGAGCGGGGGGTGTCTTCTTATGAAAGGCAAGTCCTCGTTACTTCTTTGACTTCCGGATCAAAACCTGATTTTATGTCTGAAATGATACACATTTTTTTCAGTTCATTTCATTCCTTATAGAAATATCCATTTGCTATAATGAAAAGTAAGAGGAGAGCAGAATTGCAGAAAAATTACTTGGCTTTCTGAACAGAAACCAATATGATGAATATTGGGACTTCTCCAATAGTCCCTCTCTCTGGAAGTCTACTTATTCTGCACTGACAGGAGAAGTGCATCCCTAATATTCTCGTATGTCTTTTCAATGGAGCAACATATTAACACTCAAGCCACAAATCCAGGCAGAAAGGGAATTGTCTCTCTGGACTTATGGCCGCTTTCATATTCAAGGACTAATTTCAAAAGATCAGGGGTAGGAGGATCTATATAAGTAAAAATTCCCAGACCAAAAACCAATCCAAACCAAAACAAAATTTAAAAACGTGCCTTGAGCAGATTTTCTTTTCTGAAAGGATTCTATGCAGTGCCAAGAGAACAACTTTAAGAAATGGTTTTGAGGTTTCTTAACCCCAAAATGTTTTCAAGGTGTCATTCTGGGTTGATCCCCAATAGTGGCAATCCATAGATTAGTAAGATGTCAGATTTTAAGATGCTTGGCATTTTTAAGAGGGTTTATGTTCTTTCTCTTCCTTTCAATATATGCCAAAAGTAAAAACTAATTAAATTCCATCATTATACTTTTCTATTACAGATCTTGTATCTTTGTCCTCCCTCTACCAGCACCTCAAAAATGCAATCAGCAGAAGGCAGGGCTGAGGAGGAACCATCAAGCATGATGGGGCCCCACTCAGGGGATGTCTTGCTTCAGCTTCCCAAATCCTTAGCTCCTCCCAATAGTCCTAAAAATTTGCAATTTGATCTGGCAGCACTCTCTGGGTAGATCCAATAGAATGCCACTGTTCTAAGACAATAAAAAAAATAATAATAATAACCTCTCCAAACACAAGAAAGATCAGTCATGGAAAATTCACAGAAAGTTCTATCTTGTCTCGGCTAGAGGAGGACCCATGTTTGGCTGAATGAAAACAGAACTGAAAATAATGAGAATTGGAAGCTCTACTCTGTGGGGTGAGTCAATTCTGACACAACATGAGCTTTCTGGGAAAACACAGGTGCAAGTTAAACTTTGTTAAAAGTCGTGGTTAGGGGTACTTGGGTGTCTCAGTCGGTTGGGGGCTGCCTTCAGCTCGGGTCATGATCTCGGGGTCATGGGATGGAGCTCCATGTCCACATCCCTGCTCAATGGGGTTTCTGCTTCTCCCTCTCCCTCTGCCCCTCCCTCTGCTCATGCTCCCTCTCTCTCTCTCTCTCTTAAATAAATAAAATCTTAAAAAAAAAAAAAAGAAGTAGTGGTTAGGCTTACAGAGTAGAAAATAAGCCTAAGTGACAGAAATACAATGTCCTCATCTCTGCCTGTGACATTCAGTGCGATCTTCAAATAGTTAATTTTTTCTTACACCTAATCAATAAATTCCATCCAAATATTCTTGGAAATTCCAATGAGATGAGGAATAAATGATTCCTAAAACTTCGTTATCTTATTTTATCTGTTGAGTCAGTGTTACAAAGAATCCATTTAATGCAGAACATTAAGCTAGGTTTCATGAAGGTCACAAAAATATACAAGACCTAATCTATTTTGAACACTGATGGCATGACAAGCACAGCACTAAACATTTTATGAACATCTCTTTTAATCCTCACAACAACCTGCTGAAAAGGCCAACTGTGGTCCTGGCTCAGCCTGATTTGATTTCAACTGCATGAGACTGAGTCAGGACTGGCCATCTGAGCCCTTCCCAGATTCCTGATCTACAGAAACTGTAGAGCTAATGGAGAGACTGTGGTTCTTTTAAGCCAATAACTTTTGTGGTAATTTATTTTGCAGAAATACACACATGAAACAGATACCAGTGCCCTGGAGTAGAGTGCTGTTGTTAAAAAGCTAGACCATGTGGCGTTGGCTCTGGGTCTGCAAAGTGGATGGAAGAGCCCAAAGGAGGCTGTGAGTGAAAACCTCAAGAACTCCAAGGAGAGCGTCAGCAGAATCGAAAAGGTTCTTGAAGACACCATCAGTGAAAGCCTAAAGGAAAGTGAGGAAGCTAGAGGAAAGGCAAGCCTTGTTACATGGAGGTGGAAAGTCTGGTAGCCCTGTCTGTGGAAAGGTAGCCAATGAACCGAACAATCCAGCTAAGGACACTTCGAGGCAGAAAATATCCCTTGAAGGCTTTAGCACCTCTGTACAGAGTCTGACTGCCCTGCTGCGTCACTGGGACAGGAAGCCCAAACTAGCCCGTGCAGAGGGACCATACGGAGAGACGCGAGGATTACATGAGTAGTGTCTCTCCACACGGTCTCTCCCCTCAGCCGCTTCAGCATCTTGATGTTATAGATGCAGCCTCCATCTGATTGCTACCACATGAAAGACAATCTAGAACCACCCCGCTGAGCCACTCCCAAATTTCTGAATTGTAATAGAATAATAAACTTTGAAGTTTTAAGGCGATTTGTTGCAGAATAGTAGAAAATTAAAATAATGTTAATATAAAAAAATAAAACACTATCTACACCTTTGCTCCTTAAAGATGAAAGAATTTCTCCTACTATTCATCAACATTTTCAAATGGGAACAATACCATTCTCCCCAATTCATTCACGGAGGACCATGTATCAGAAGAAAGGTTGAGGTTGGGTTTTTGACTTCTGAAAATGCAAGGATAAGTCCACAAAGTCAGTTCTTCCTGCAAGTATAGAGAAAGGCTAAATAATCAATGTCATTATAAATTGCATCCTATTTTGGAGGTTGTCATAAGCTACTAATATTTTTCTTCTCATAGATTTTTTTTTCTTTTTTCATTTGGTGTAGTATAAGTGGAAGAGACTATTTTGACTTATTATATCCTGTTTTATTTTCCTCCTGAGCATACAGCAAGACTACATTTCCTGGCCTGCCTCACTGATAAGTGGTCAATGCAGCATGGGCCAAAAATGATAGTTGTTACTTCTAAGTCTGATCTATTAAAAAACCTCCCACCATCTCTTCTCTTATTGCAGACTAAATGCAGAGGATCAAGAAGAGGATTCCCAAGGCCTGGGGATGTGGTTCTCTTTAGATCAATGATCCATAGCTTTAATGACCATGAGAAGTAGACCCCACCATAAGCTCCCTCCAGCCTACATTGTACCGTGACATCAGCAAGAGGTAAATTTTTACTGTGTTAAGCCATTAAGACTTTGAAATTGTTAATTATAACAGCTTGTCCTGACTAATATTTGATGGTTGGAAAATTACTGCATTATATCTCTCCCTATAATAAAAAATCACTAACTGCTTTGACTTCTACAGAGTGTAACCCTGAGTTCTGTGATTTAAATACTTATGTGAACATCAGGTTGTTGGCATTAAGACTGCTTTGTTGTTGTTGTTGTTTTTTAATTTAATAAAATCCCTGTTTCATGGTATCTACCGAGGATCTTTCCTTACTCTTCCAGGAAAATAATTGCTTTGCTTTATGATATTCTGTCCTCAAATTTGTTTCCTCCTGAATTGTAGCTTACTTTCTAAGATGATCAATGTCCTAAGATATCATATATTCCCACCATCCCACAGAGCAAACATCAAATTTTATTTCAGTAACTATTGGCCACATTTCATCAAAATTAATCATCTCTTGAGCAGGTTTATGGTAGGACAATCAAGAAAAATGGGAAATGTTGACTGTTTTAACTTTTTAAAAAACTACCTTGTGTCCTCCACTCAAGAAAATACAAGCTTCTCCAACTAAAAGAAAAAACTCATGTCGTCCAGTGTTCCTCAGCAAGAACATTCTCTCTATATATAGAGAAAGGGAAAATGTTATATATATAAAGCTTTCTTTGAGTAAGAGGGGGAAGAATCCTTACTAATACAGAGGTAGCAGAACTGAGTATGAGTTTTGAAATCTCTAAAGCCTGGATGCTGTAGTGTCTAACCCAAGCTAAGCTCCAAGCCACAGTGAAGCTTGCATCTTCCAAAACAAGATAGGAAATCGTTTCCACTGTGACATTCCACTGTCCTACCACTTCAAAGTGGTAACAAGGACTTGCACTGTACAACTCTTTGTTTAGAATATCATTAGGATAATTAGTTCTTCAAACAGTGAATATCAAATCAAATATCAAATATCAAAATTCCTTTGGAATTTACATGTAGAGTCAGTTTTATACCTTTAACATTAAGGATTTTTAAGATATAAGATCTAACTAATTTTTAACTGGAGCTCAAGCCAGCCTAACCATAAAAATGTGTATTTCCAGAAAAGACTCCAGAAAGTAATTGCTTTACTATAATAAAAAGCAGTAAGGTAGGTTATATATCCTCAGGCATTAATGTAACTTCAGCACTTTTAAGGCCCTTACCACAATTTGTAGCTAATTGCATTTTATTGATCCATGTAAATAGCCTAGTGTTTTGGGGTATGAAAGAGCCCTGTTTCCAGCTCTACAAAAGCAGTTCTGGGAGAAAATATTTACAAAATACGTATCTGATAAAGGACTTATCTTCAAATACTCAGAGCACTCCATGAAAACAGATACATAGACAGAATAGACAACCCAGAAATGGATCCTCAAGTCTATGGTCAACTAATCTTCAACAAAGCAGGAAAGAATGTCCAATGGAAAAAAGTCTCTTCAACAAATGCTTTTGGGAAAATCAGATAACCAGTTGTTGTCCAGTTACATTACATTACAAGTTACATTCTTGTAATGTAACTTGTAGAATGTAAGAATGTAACTGGACCATTTCCTTACACCATACACAAAAATAGACTCAAAATGGATGAAAGACCTAAATGTGAGACAGAATTCATCAAAATCCTAGAGAAGAATACAGGCAGCAACCTCTGTGACCTTGGCCACAGCAACTTCTTGCTAGACATATCTCCAAAGGCAAGGGAAACAAAGGCAAAAATGAATTACTGGGACTTCATCAAGATAAAAAGCTTTTGCACAGTAAAGTAAAGAGTCAACAAAACCAAAAACAACCGAAAGAATGGGAGAAGATATTTGCAAATAACGTATCAAATAAAAAGTTAATATCCAAAATCTATAAGGAACTCACCAAATTTAACACTTAATGTTAATCCAATCTTAATCCAATCAAGAAATGGGCATAAGACATGAACAGACATTTCTAAAAAGACATCCAAATGGCCAACAGACACATGAAGAAGTGCTCCATATCATTCGGCATCAGGGAAATACAAATCAAAACCACAATGAGATACTACCTCACACCAGTCAGAATGGCTAAAATTAACAAGACAGGAAATGACAGATGTTGGCGAGGATGTGGAGAAAGAGGAACCCTCCTACACTGTTGGTGGGAATGCAAGCTGGTGCAGCCACTCTGGAGAACAGTATGGAGGTTCCTCAAAATAGAGCTACCCTATGACCCAGTAATTGCACTACTGGGTATCTATCCATCTATCTATCTGTCTATCATCTATCTATCTATCTATCTATCTATCTATCTATCTATCTATTTCCCAAATACATTTATTTTTTCAGTGTTACAAGATTAATTGTTCATGCACCACACTCAGTGCTCCATGCAATACATGCCTTCCTCAATACCCACCACCAGGCTTGCCCAACCCCCACCCCCTCTCTCCAAAACCCTCGGTTTGTTTCTCAGATTCCACAGTCTCTCATGGTTCATTGCCCCCTCCGATTTCCCCCCATTCACCCTTCCTTTCCTTCTCACAATGCCCTCCATGTTTTTCCTTATGCTCCACATGTAAGTGAGACCATAGGATAACTGACTCTCTCTGCTTCAATTTCTTTTATGAGTGTTCTGTAGTTCCTCGAGTACAAATCCTTTACTTCTTTACTTAG
>CM053608.1:63725082-63776928 GCA_028646535.1 Procyon lotor | reverse complement strand
TTCATCATCTTTAGCCATCAGGGAGATTCAAATCAAAACCACACTGAGATACCACCTCACACCAGTTAGAATGGCCAAAATCAACAAAACAGTAAACAGCAAATGTTGGAGAGGATGTGGAGAAAGGGGAACCCTCTTACACTGTTGGTGGGAATGCAAGTTGGTGCAGCCACTTTGGAAAACAGTGTGGAGATTCCTCAAGAAATTAAAAATAGAGCTACCCCATGACCCTGCAATTGCACTACTGGGTATTTACCCCAAAGAAGCAGATGCAGTACAAAGAAGGGCCACATGTACCCCAATGTTCATAGCAGCAAAGGCCACAATCGCCAAACTGTGGAAAGAGACAAGATGCCCTTCAACAGACTAATGGATAAAGAAGATATGGTCCATATATACAATGGAATATTATGCCTCCATCAGAAAGGATAAATACCCAACTTTTGTATCAACATGGATGGGACTGGAAGAGATTATACTAAGTGAAATAAGTCAAGCAGAGAGAGTCATTTGGGAGAAGGAAAGCCTGGGTATCATTTTTTTTTTAAAGATTTTATTTATTCTTATGACAGAGAGAGAGCGCGCGCATGAGCAGGAGGAACAGCAGGCAGAGGGAGAAGCAGGCTCCCTGCTGAACAGGGAGCCTAATGTGGGACTTGATCCCAGGTCCCTGGGATCATGATCTGAACTGAAGGCAGCCTCTTAGCCAACTGAGCCACCCAGGTGAAACCTCACTGAGTATCATTTATATCACCAGTGATTTAGGTTGCCATCAAAGTCATCAATAGGAAGGCCAAGGAAGACTCCTATGTTCTAGAGAATATAAATCATGAATCTCAGATCCAGCAAATGGTTAAATACCCTAACATTGCATAGCTGTGCAAAACCCTGGAGACAGAAAGCTCTTATTACACGGTGGTTAAGCTATACCTTGGCAGCAATCTCCTGAATGGGAGTTGGGATCAAAAAAACTAAGTGAACGGGGAGGGAAGACATTCTCCAGGCAGATCACGTCTGCTCTGGGCATTTGCAGGGCATGGAATTGTACACAGACATAATGCCATTCCTTCCTCTGAGGGAGGAAGTCACTAACGTTCCCATGTTCATGAAGCCCTTGACATGTCAGTCGCTAACGGTGAGCCCAGTACAGGTTCCATAAGGAAGTGCAGCTAAAGGGAAGGTCAGTGTCCTTGAGAAGCTTGTCACAGGATGTGCCATTATGAGAAAATGAGCATCAGCCCATACGTCCACCTGTGAAGATAGTTGATGCAAACATGACCATCTCTTCCTTTCTTTTTCCAGGGTTTAGTTTATGCACTGTTTATGTGAAAACAGTGACTATAGTTTGGAGGAAGACATTTCTATCCTCTTCTGAACAAAAAATATTCAAAGTAACAGAATGTGGCACTGATGAATGTGGGAGGGATTCTTGCAAATTTTTGTGGGTTTAATGACTTGGGAGAAACTCCTATTGAGGGGAGCCTATGGTATTAGCTGATTTACAATGTGTCTATTCTCTCCACCCAGCCAGATTTTTTAAATGCCTTATAAAACGTCTTATGATTTGGGAAAGATCCTAGTTACTTATTCCCAAGATCCCTAATACACTAAACTATACATAGCTCCTTCCACATCACTGTCCCCCAACTCCCCTCTGCTGAGGGATTCCAGAGGCTAGAAAGCAATTCTGTAACTTAGAGCCCCTTTCCATAGCACACAAAACATACTGATCTATTTCCCCTTAAATAGGAGAAATCCCACGAAAGTAGGATAATGTACTGAAAATAAGAGAGATGCTGAAGATACACATCCAAACAATCTTTCAGGGAAAAGGTTTCCAACACTCTCTTGCATGACTGGTTATTTTTAAAGCAACAACTTACTAGCTTGTTTAATTGTTTAATGGCTGTCAAACTGTTCATCATTCAAAAGCATTTAGATACGTAAACACATTATGACTTGAGGAAGCAAAGGCTCTGATGCTCTTCACAGTAAGGTCAGGCATGAAAAGGCAGCTGAATCCACTTGGAGGACTTCCCACACATTGATCTGCCTGGCAAGGTACCATGCCCACCTGCACCATCACCTTTCCCTCCAAAATGCCTTCATCTCCAAGACAGCAGAGATGAACAGAACAAAGAGCACAATAAAATGTTTGGTGGGGGAAAGGATATGAATTATGTCTGAATATGTGATCTTGTTTCTAATTATCATATTTAAATGGTTTGTTTTAATCCCTGCCCTGTCCTCCTCTCCCTGGCTATATTTCTGATTATAATACAGAGATTGGCTACTACAAGCATTTTCTTAGTATATAGTGGTGAAAACACAAATCTATCATGTTATTTAATGCCTCCCCTGTGAAGCATTAACAAGGATACCTGGAGTTGGCCATGTCATCATGGATGCCTCCCAAAGGTATTGCAAATTAGGTGCCCTTCTTTGGAACTATGCTTAGGGGACTCTGTCCTGCTATACGAATCACACAATTGCATGGCCAAGAAAAAGTAGAAGGGTTTTATTTTTTCAATTAGCTCATTGTTAAAAAGATCAAAAAACATGTGACTCCTATAATATGTGATGACAAATCCCTTCTTCCATGTAGACTCCTAAGGGGAGCCTTCTCAGCTACTCAGGGTGCTTGTCCACTTTGGGCAAATTTCAGTTGCCTAAAATATAAAGCAGGAGGAGAGTGCTCTATGAGATTTATCCTGAGACCCATACCTCCAAGAGACAACTCTGAAAATAATGCTATATTTACAGAAAATTCTGGGTAGGAACCATTTAGTGACCTTAATTGTCTTCTTTCCAACTATTGCTTGATTAGAAAGAGAGAAATTCCATTTGTCTGGTCAATTTTTTTTTTTAAGATTTTATTTATTTATTTGACAGAGAGTGAGAGAGGGAACATGGGCAGAGGGACTGGGAGAGGGAGAAGCAGGCTCTCTGCCAACCAGGTAGCCCGACACAGGGCTCGATTCCAGGACCCCAAGATCATGACCCGAGTCGAAGGCAGACGCCTAACCAACTGAGCCACTCAGGCGCCCTGTCTAGTCAATTTTCTTAATGCTGTATACAAAGATTTCTTGTAGTCATTGCTTAGCAAGTCTCCTATTTTAAAATGGACAATTCCCAAAGTAACAGCTTGTCAATGTCAAGTCAAAGCTAGGAAGAGAAACCTGAAAGCATATTGCTTTGTTTGCTAGTGTTTTTTCTGGGAACTCAAAGAATCTAGTTTATTATCATTTCTGAGGCTCAAGTCAATAAAAAAATCCTCTTCAGCACAGCGGCAATGCTCTAAAACACAATACACTATTAGTATATGACGTTTCCTTTTCTGGGTCTATTTAGGAACCTGAGGACTGAAATTTTCCTTCTGGATAAATACAACAATATCAAAATTATTGTTAAGAATAAATGTCTGTGACTATTTTGCTAATCCAGCTGACTATGACTTTATTTGAAACATAGATCTGACAGACCTCAGGAGGTAGCACTAAGATCTAAGGCATTTTCTCCAAGTGGAGAGATATTATTTCAAATTACAGTGGAAATTTAATAGTTGAGGCATAGATAAAAATGTATGACACATACACACACACAGAGTCCTTTATCATATTAAGCTATCATGTAGAATATTAATTAAAATAATGTGTCACTTAAAATGTTGTATAAGTGCAAGTAAAAATCTAAATTTAGCATTTTGAGAGTGCAGTTATATGTGATATTAATCCACACTCTGTGGTCTGTGAAACCATTCTGTGATTTTTCTCAAAATGTTATTCATTCCAAATGAGTCTAATAAAATAATCTTGAAAGGAAAAAAATTCCTCATGTTTAAACATGTTTGTTGCTTTTCAACAATTACTAACTGAATTCCAAGGGACTCTTATTAAAGTAATAAAATCCTAAAAACCACCTACATTGTTGCAGCCGAGATCTCCAGGGCAGGCTCTCAGAGGACAGCCTGATTTGATCGGATTCAATCTCGCTGTGTGATTTCACTGATGGTTTACAAATTTCATGACACGGACCCCAGCCTTGAGTCCTCCCAGGCCAGTCATGGTCACTGGGCAGGGCGATCTTACATGGACCCAGATCCCAAATAGCTGTTGTTTCCTAAACCAACCTTGTGTCTAGGGGAAAATTTTGGGGGATCTTTGTAGGAATCGACAAACTGTGCAAGAGGAATAACAATCATACCCGATATCAGTGGACCACGTACAATCTGCTCGAAGTCCGTAACCTAAGTTCACATTTGTAATCAGTATAAAATGCTATGGAGTCAATGCTAATATGATCTCATTTTACAGAAGATGGAAGAGATGGCGGCCCAGAGAAGTATAACTGTGGTTCCAACCGTGGAAGGGTGGGCAGAAAACAAAAGTGAGTAAAGTGAGTCAGGTTCCCAAGGCAACAGGCAATGGTAGGCAGCTGACTGGACAGTAAGGCTTGGACTAAAAGGCCAAAGACTATTTGGCCTCATCATGGTCTGCTGTCACATAAGAAACTTTCCAATACAGTGTAATGTAAATGGCCAGTCATGGAATGCCAGGCATAAGCTAAAGAAAACATTCCTGAGAGCTGGCTGAAAGAAAAACCCAAGAACTTAAAGCCAAAAAGCAAGTGATTTTACATAAAGACAATGTCTCAACCTGTTTCCCCGCATCCCTATACCCCACGAGAATTGCTGCAATAAATTATGTTTTTACTAGATGTTTTATCAAGTTATTCATAGACCCACTTTATCCAACTGCTGCTAAAAAGAATTAGTCTTCTCCGCTGGAGGTGAACTTCTTGGTCTGCCTATTTGTAAATCTTTCAGACTCGTATGGAGTAATACCACGATGTTGGAGGGGCTTCCTCGGGAGCAGTTAGCACTCCGTGTGGAAGCCCTATATACACAGCCCCTGAAATGCTTGCTCATCAGAAATACAGTCCCAAAGTGGATGTCTGGTCCATGGAAATAAATCACCAAACTCCTGCGTCGGGTGAGGAACCCTGACCGGTCACCGCTGCAGATTTAGAGTTATGTGAAACCTGGCCAGTGAGGAGGACAGGATGTCACAAAAAGCATTTTTTCCCAGCCGAAGTTTCAGAAATCACACACAGACATCACCTACCTCTTAGCAAAGCTGCTGCCCAGTTTTGTAATCCTGTCATGGGGGGAATCTGGAAAGATTGATCTCTGTAGTCTCGTGGTCAACTTTTTACCTTTCCCTCAGACCCAGAGATGCACAAGCATTTGCAAGAAACACACTGCAAGGGCTCCTGGGTGGCTCAGGCAGCTAAACATCTGATTCTTCATTTCCGCGCAGGTCATGATCTCAGGGTCGTGAGATCCAGCCCCATGTCAACTGCTCTGGGCACAGAGCCTGCTTGAGAGTCTCTCTCTCCTTCTCTCTGCCCCCTCCTCTCCACTCATATGCAGGCACTTTCTTTCTTAAAAAAAAAAAAAAAAAAAAGGAACATACTGCATTCCCTCCCCACCCCACACTACCCCATCCCTAATCAGTTCTTCGAGACCCAACCCAACGTCCCATTCTCCATGAAGCCATCTCAAATACTCTGGACCCTCTCGCCTGGATGGTTGGGTGCCCTACATGTTTTGTTTTTCCCTGGGCTGGAGTGCTTACCACCACTGTGCAGAGTCCCTGTCCTTCGGCTGTGGGTCATGACTGCAGGACCAGCACATCCGCACTGCGGGGAGCTTAACGGGGACTTCAGAGTTGTTTTTTGGGTGGACTTTGAAATTATCTAGGTTTGTTATTGGGCCACTCCTCCTCCATCAATCATCAAGAGTTTAAGCAAAACATTCTAATCACAGAGCTCAAGTTTAAAATGTGTGAAACTTGTCCTTAAATATACTGGTGTTAACAAATGGTGGCCGAGAAGTCAAATGAGGTTGTTTTAAAGAAGAAAAACATGTGCTTAATTAATATGCCAGAGTTCCACAACCATTTCATCATATTATTGCTCATTACAACCTAAGATTCAATTGTCCATAGTAGCGTACAGTTCATGTAGAAAGTCTGCAAAGGATATGATCTTAATTTTAAAGCTCCCTTGGAAATCATGTTTGCACTCTAGTCTTTTAACAAGTCTTTTTCTTCAAGAATACCACAAAGAAGGTGTCAGAACTATTGTGTCCAAAATGCCACAATGCTAATCTAAAAAAGTCCAAATTAATAAGTTTCTTATATGAAAAAGACAGTAGACTGAAATATATTTTTAATGGTTTAAAAATAAGTAAGGAAAGAGAAGAAAAGAAAAAATAAGAAGGTAACAGATGTGGCTTCTCCACATCTTCTCCAGCTACTTTTGGATCTAGCTAAATTTTATCCTACTCTTGGAAGGTTTGTTAAAGGATACATTTTTACTTTTAAATTCACTTGTTAGAGAGAAACATACTTGGTTGGTGTTTGATTAAATACTTTTCATGCCTAACTTCTGGGAATGAACAATCAGAATACAGTGAGATTTGGGGGTTTTTTTTAGTCCTTTGCTCTTTTTTTTGGAAACCATAGCGCACATTAGCTCTGACTTCTATTCAACACAAGAACTACACTAAGGAAACACCAACAGTCGCTGTGCTTGCTCATTATTTTTGTGCATCTAGTTTTAAGATCCTTTGGAGGGCTGAGGCACGATTAAACTTCACATCACTTGACTAAATTAATAAACCAGCTGTTGTCTTTAAAGCATGTCAGAGATTTCGGTGGACTGGAAGAGTTGCTTTCTGCTACAGCTAATAAATTTTCAAGTTAACGTATCATCGAGTTTCAGTTAAAATTAAATCTCAAATTCACAACTGTTAGACTAAACGCACTGCGTGTATCACCTTTTGAACCACTGCCTGTTTAAATCTAACCTAGCTGCTCCTTTACCTCTAGTTCTTCTTTTTGGCATTAATATTCCGGCAGGTGTGTGGGAGGCGCGGGAGACCTGTGCTCCGCCCACCTCAATCAGATTTGTGCATTCAGCACCTAGACCGTTGAGAGGAGCACTTTGTTTCCCGAGCACGATTTCCCAGGCGTCTCACAGGGTGCCGCTCTCCCTGCCTGACCCTTTACATCTAAGCCCCAAACCGAAAACACCCTCAGGCTTATGCAGACGACCTGCTTCACTCGAATATTAACACCCACTACCTCCACCTCAAAACAGCTCTTTGGCACAACCTGTCTGAAAAACAGCTGAAGAATATTTAAATCCAGTGCTTAAGTGGCTTAGAGGATTATTAGGGGGATAAAGAGTTTTGGGGCTGTAGGTGGCTAATTCAGTGACAAACTCGGTTGATAGTGAGTTGGAAATCCTGGTTGATGGTGAACATGAAAGTCATTATTACTGCCTCACAGGCCTTCTCCGCCCTGACATTCCCTGTGGTTTCTGGATCTTTCCCTAGGTCCCTTTACAAGAAGTCTCACAAATTCGAGATGATAAAAATGTCTCTGAGGAACATCTGAACGGTGGTCACAAACTCCAAATGGATTTTGTTCGCTTTTGTGTAAGTCTCCATAGTTTTCGTATGTTTCTGAACTCTCTGGCCCCGCCAGGCTGAAATGCTTAAAATCCCAAGATTCCTACCAAAGGAATGGTTTCTCCATTTATCCTGTGTCCTGGACACATAAAGGCCACTAAGAACCCTGCACAGTTAAAGGCATGCATTTAGTGGTTAAAAGCCTGGGCTGTGAAGTCAGATTCTTTGGGCTGAAATCCCGACTGCTAGTTCTTAGCTGTGGGCGCTTGGACAAGCTGCTTAATCTGCTTGCTGAAGGTGCATGGCGCATACACTGTGATGGGGTGGGTTGGGGGCAGCATGTACTGGGAAAAGCTTTTAGGGAGGGAAACGGCGGGCACTCTCCATCCACCCCCACCCCCGGCACAGGCAGGGGTAACACTTGGTGATGGAGCCCACCTTTGGCTCTTTTCCTTTCCCACTCCTCCTATCTCAACCAAGCTTCAAAAACTACCCCCTACCTTTCCCTCCCTTCAAATCTCTGAGTTAAAAATCCCAGATACTCAGGGCTCCTGGGTGGCTCGGTCAGTTAAGCAGCTGCCTTCAGCTCAGGTCATGATCCCAGGGACCTGGGATGGAGCCCTGCATCCGGCTCTCTGCTCAGTGGAGAACCTGCTTCTCCCTCTCCCTCTGCCTGCTGCTCTGAGTACTTGTGCTCTCTGTCAAATAAATAAATAAAATCTTAAAAAAAAAAATCCTAGATGCCCAAAAACCTGATTCATCCTTCATACTCTAGTACAAATACAGACTGAAACTTACCAGGATGAATTTGCTTCATAAGTGAAGAACTCAAATAAACCATTTAACTGTTAAGTTCAAAGAGGGTTCTATTAGCCAGAGTCCTAACAGATCAGATATATATCTAAATTAAGATCATTCAAGGAGAAGGGTACTTGGGTGGTCAGTTGATTAAGCATCCGGCTTGGTTTCAGCTCAGGTTATGATCTCATGCATCGTGGGATCGAGCCCCATATCAGGCTCAGGGCTCAGTGCAGAGTCTGCTTGGGATTCTCTCTCTCTCCTCTCCTTCTTGCCCCTCCCCCTGCATGCATTCTCTTGCTTCCCCCTCTCTCTCTCTCTCTCTCTCCCCCCCCAATTCTCTCTCTCAAATAAATAAATCTCTAAAAAAAAAAAGATAATTCAAGGAGAGATCATTTCCAAAGGGATTGACCACACACAGCCATAAGTGGACGGACAGGAAGAGTGCAGGGAGAATGCAGGAATCTAGAGCTAACAGCGGCAGAGCCGCCTTCACCACTAGGCCCAAAGGGTCAAAGGGAGGAAGAGGGTACCCGAAACTGGAAGTACAATCACAGAACATTGGCTTTCTAGAGAGAAGAAAGTACTTCATGTCAAGGGGAATGTCCAGTCCAAGACAACCTAAGTGAGACAGGACCAGGAAATAAAAACGTGGCCTCATTCTCTCCCTTCCCTCTGATCAGTATTGGTGAAGCATAGGGAGAGCTAGAAGTTTCCAGAGTCCATCAGTGCAGTCCACGCAGATGGGCCTCGGGGCAGAAAGCAGGCTGGAGAGGGACAGGGAGGAGAAGCAGAAGAACAAAGGAATGTATCTCTCAGAGGGGCTATGAGACATCTGGGGCAAGACTGTTCCTCATCCCCTCCTCTTCCTCTCATCTCTGTCCTCATCTCCCCTGATAGGTTCAGAACTCAGCAACTTGGTACAGAGTCTCTAACGTTTTGTGTTTGTGGAAGAATAAAGCTCTCCATATCCTCTTCTCACCACCATAAACCTTGAAAGCTTCCAAAAGAATCAGGTTTTGACCATCAGGCAGGCAAAGTAACTGGGAAAAACAATCCTCCTTTGGCACCACATAGTTTGAAGCCAGCATCTCTGCTGGAAAGGCATCTCTTGAGCAGCTATATATCTCCAGACTTTGAGCAGAAGCAAGGAGATGAGCAGAACATAAATTTAACAGAGAAAATGAACCTGAGAGCCCAATTCAAATCTCAGGGAAAGGGTGCTTTGTACGGAATCGGCGACCATGACCCACACGTAAGGCAGGATATGGCAGTGAAGAAGGAGACCCTGAAGGAGAACCTGAACACACACACCATGTAAATCCTCCTTTACTGTCAGCTCACATCTGAAGGTCAATTCTAAATGCATTTTGCAAACAGCATCAGGCAAAGGAACTGCACTGAAAGCAAAAAAGTGTTGGCGTTGTGCTTCTGGCCACGGTCAGCGTTATCTGTGTAGGGATGGGTCAGTGGGTCAGCTGTGTCCAAGAACCACAGTCCCACAAAGGCAGATGGAAGCGGCCTACCTTGCACTGGGAGAAGGTAGTCTTCTGAGATGTAGTTATGACACATGGCCCTTAGCTGAATATGCAGAGAGGTGAGGCTGGGACCGGGGAAAATATCCTAAATTTCTTTTTCTACAGCTTCAAGCCTGACTGTCTATAAGACACAATGAAAACTCATTTGTGACCCTGGAGAACTATTCCTTTAGGATGCATTTTTGGACTTCAGCTTGTCTAGTCCTGGGTGGAAAATACAAAATTACATTAATGTAACATAAATTTACAAGAACTAGAACCAGACCCAAGAGGAATGTATATTCAGATTCTCCTCTGAGACATCTTCAACATCCTTCTGTTGCAAGACAGTGCTACAAAGGGACACACGTAAAGAGCTAGAGATACAAGTCCCAGGGAGTCTTTCACTGACCTGGGGAGACTCAAACCCCACGGGTCTTTTTAAGAAATATGATTGTGGTTTAATTACTCTTCTTTCTGCTATGAAATGGAGTGGGACCCTAACTAGGCAAGTACCATGCAGCTTATGCTCTTGCTGATTGATTGTAGCATCCTCCTATTTCCACAGAAGACTTCCTTTTTGGTTGGTTCCTCTCCTCTCCCTTGACAGAGGGATGAGCATGTCTACAATTCTGAGTGGCACCTTAGTCTCAAGCATCTCCATCAGAAGATGGTGAATGGTGATATCATCACTGTCCCACTGGAATCTCTTCTTATGACTTGCTGTGGTCTCTAATTTTGGTAGCAAGCCTTGGGAAGGAAAAATGACCAGATTCCAAGGACACAGAATACCTTGAGTTTCTTTGGGGAATTCTTCATTTCATCTTTTTTGTAAGTGTTCAATATGAACCTTTCCTAGGAACGTCTGTATTTCAAGATGGTAACAATAGCAACCCACCATATTCACTTGAGGTCTTTTGAGATGAGGACACCAAGGGTTTTCCAAGAATACCACTGCTTTTGAGTTAGGCAGTGCCTTCTACCCCCAGTCTCATTGGTGTGCAAGTAAAAGGTGATTGAGTGTAGTCAGGAAGCATTGCTGATGCTGTTTGTTAGGACTCAGAGCATGCAAACAGAGAATGAACCAATTGCAATTACCATCCACACCATCTCTAAAAGGAAGCCATCTTCACTTAAAGGCCTGCATGTGCTATTTTCTGACCACAAAAGGATGTGCACGGCAAGGTGGAAAAAATTACCTGGGGAATTCACTAGCCCAAGTCCCCTCTCAAAGAACATAATGAGAAAACCAAATCTAGGGACTTGGGAGTCATATTCACAATGGAAAAAATAATCTTTGGGGCTCTTTTATGATTTCTCTTCTACAAGTGCTTTATATATACAGCACCCAAAACTATTGTTTCTTTCTCCTTCTCTCCCACCTTCCCTCTCTCCCCAGTCATATATTACCTTTCCAGAAGAGAGAGACGACCATCAAAATGTAACTGTCTAAAATAAGCATTCAAATCTTCACAAGACATGCCTAAGTTTTAGTGCGGGCCTAAGTTGTCAACTAAGTGCTACAGTGAGAAATTGGATAACGGGCAAAGTTTTGTTTCAACAACAACAAAATCTGCCCTTGGGGGACTCTAAGATCAATGGCTGAATGCACAAAACCTCAGGATTTTCCCCTCAATTTTTAAAATCTGGATTTCCCTATAGGAGCTGTGAATTTCCCACATTCCTTACTTGGCCTGACCCCGTCAAACCTCCTGATATAGAAAAAGCAATGAGAGACAAATGGCTGAGTGAAGGAAGTAACAGAAGCAACTGTGTTCTCTAATTATATAAAAGCAGGTAATTAATTCTCCCTTTTCCTATCCCTTATCAACTGTGACCTGTGCACGCACTTCTTTGAGTTTCTCAGGACCACAGGGTAGGCTTTAGCCAAACTGGAAATATCCGCCCTAATACAGGTCCACTCTAGGCTCATTGAGAGCAGGTCTGTTTTTAATACTGAAAATAGAAGACCCATAGAGATATCCACATGGGCGAATTTCCTGTTCTTGATTACACCGTGTGGTTTGGGTTCTACACTAAGCCTAGATTAAGAGATTTAATCCTTTTTGTTTTTAGAAGAAAGGAAGAAAAGAACCAAATCCCACTTCTCTTCCTACCTAGATTTAAGATCATAGTATATTTAAGGCATTTACAAACCAGCCCTGTATTCCATCAACTTTAGTCAGGGGTCAAATACCCTTATCTAACAATCCCCTCTACTGCCCAGGAAAGTTCTGTCCTTGGAATTTTCTTATGTTCATTACTGATTTTACCTAATGTTTTGGATTAAAGAAATGAGAGAAAAGACAAATCTTTCTCTCTCTCTCACACACATATTTTTAACCTACCAAAAAACTTTCCAGTGTATTATCAACAATAACATCATATACTTCCCCATCTTTTACTTATTTTAATGACATTCCCTTCAAGAAATCTCTGAGATACCTTGATGGAAATGGAGGAAATGCTAGAGGGTCAAGATGATCTTGCTCCATTTGTTCAGAAATTTTCACTACAGTAGGCTGAAACTTAGAAGATTTTAAAGTACTTGCAAACTCGAACACACTAGAGTCAGAGTGACCCACCGCCTGCCCTCTCCCCCAACCTAGCTTTTGGGGAAACGTGGAACCTTCAGAGAAACTATGAGATCATACAGCAAAGAAACTGAAACACAGGAAAAGTTCTATGTAGTTTCTCAAATGTTTCCTCTGAGGATCCAGGTGACCAGAGGCTGCAAACTGGTCCCCCAAATGTCTGCTAGCATAGCCTGAAGTGGCCCCTTGGGGGCAGGCAATGTGACTGAAGTCTAATGTTCTATTCAAATGAGTCAGCATGCTAGCATAGCCTGAAGTGGCCCCTTGGGGGCAGGCAATGTGACTGAAGTCTAATGTTCTATTCAAATGAGTCAGCATCCTGTAACTAACATTTCTATATTTGTTTTAATGTTTATACACACACACACACACACACACACACACGGAATTTTCTTATATATATAAGAAATATAATATATATTATATATTTATTATATATGTTATATATATATGTTATATGTTTTATATATGTTATATATTATATAATAAATATATAGAATATTTATACATACTTATATGTTATATGTATATATTTATATATATAAATATTTTATATATTTATATATAATATATAAAACTTAGATATATAATAAGAGATAAGAGATATATTATAATATATAATATAAAATATTATATTATATAAATATCATATAAGTATATTAAATAATATATTATATTATATATAATATTTTATATATAGTGTTTTATATATATATAAAATAGAATAATATATTATTTGTTTCAGGGGTGCAGGTCTGTGATTCATCAGTCTTACACAATTCCCAACACTCACCATAGCACATACCCTCCCCAATGTCCATCACCTAGCCACCCCATCCCTCCTACCTGCCTCCACTTCAGCAACCCTCAGTTTGTTTCCTGAGACCAAGAGTCTGTTAAGTTTTGTCTCCCTCTCTTGTTTCATCTTGTTTCATTGTTTCCTCTCTTCCCGTATTATCCTCTGCCTTGTTTATATATTTTAAATCAGCTACTGTAAGGATAATCGACACTCTAGGAAGATACACCACATCCCCTGCCCAGGCTGATATATGGATGCCCAGCTTTAGAAGCAAGGATTCACTGTCAGCTCTGAAGGATAGACTGGTATTTCCTATAGTGTTTTCCTACCCCAAATATCCTTATTCTCTCCTACCTCTGCATAAGTGTTCATTTTCACTTTCTTAAACTCCCCTGAATTTTGCTGTTCAATATTTGCTTGGCCCTTCTTCAAAAATATGATATCACTAGAAAGTTAACTAGTAATCATGTGTATGTTAGTGTAAGAAATTCAACCAGATTGTTTTCCTGTTAATATCTACTTGGCCTTAGCTGTCTTTTAGGATATTCAATGGTAAACTCGTAATTTCATAAAAAGGAAATGTATGTAATTGCTACAGCCTAAGAGCCCCAAAGATAAGAGAGCTGGGGAAAAAAACCAGGGTGTGCAAATGTGATTGGAAAATAACTCCCCAGAAAGCATAACGATTTGGATATCTCACTGCAGTTGATCTATACCCCACAGGATAAAGAAACCTTCTGTCTCCTTCCTATTCTCCTATACCATATGCCCCCAATTTCTACAACCCAAAACACATAGTAGTATAATAAGCACTTGGAGTTTACTGATGGCTGGCATTAAATGTATTTGATTGGGCTTGCCTATAACTGGAAATGCCATTTGTAGCATTATATCAAGAAATTAGCAAAAGTTCCAGACAACTAACTTCTACATGACCTTTTGGAATATAGTTTATTCATAAAATAGATGCTGCTATGAAAGTCCATAAACAGCTAACAAGTATCCGAGCTGGGTGGATTCTAGGGAAAAATGAGTTAAAATGAGAAACTATCCACTTCCTTCAAGTTCTAGCACTTTTCTTCCATCAAAAGTAACTAGTGAATAAGAGAGGGATGGCTGTATTAAGACAGAAGTAGAAGTCATTGACTTAGTAAACTAATAGGAATCACAAAGGCCTTATAAAGTTCTTCCACCTTCCTGGCCAATACCAAGTCCAACAACACCTTAAGCCATTCCAGAATGACAAAAGGCCATCTCATTTCTTTTTATTTTTTATTAATTTTTAAATTTTAATTCCAATATAGTTAACAGTGTTATATTCATTTCAAGTGTACAATATAGTGAATCAACAATTCTATACATTACTCAGTGTTCATTGTGATAAGTGTACTCTTTAATTCCCATCACCTGTTTTACCCATCCCTCCCACACACTTCCCCTGTGACAACCATCAGTTGGTTCTCTAGAGTTAAAGAGTCTGTTTCTTGGTTTGTCTCTTTTTTTTTCCTTTGTTCATTTGTTTTGTTCCTTAAGTTCCACACATGAGTGAAATCATATAGTATTTGTCTTTCTCTGACTGATTTATTTCACTTAGCATTATATTCTCTAGCTCCATCCATGTTGTCAAAAATGGCAAGAATTCATTCTTTTTTATAGCTGAATAATAATCCATCCACATCTTTATCCATTCATCTATCAATGGATACTTGAGCTGCTTCCATAATTTGGCTACTCTAAATAATGCTACAACAGAGGGGTGCATATGTCCTTTCCAATTAGAGTTTTCATGTTCTTTGGGTAAATAGTAGTGCGATTACTGGATCATACAGTAGTTCTACTTTTAATTTTTTTTGAGGATTTTATCTATCTATCTATCTATCTATCTATCTATCTATCTATCTATCTACTTACTTACTTATTTGACAGAGAGAGAGCTCAAGCAGAGGGAGCAGCAGAAGGAGAGGGAGAAGTAGACTTCCCACTGAGCAGGGAGCCCCATACAGGCTTGATCCTATGACCCTGAGATCATGACCTGAACCAAAGGCAGCCTCTGAACCAACTGAGCCACCCAGGTCCCCCTATTTTTAACTTTTTAAGGAACCTCCATACTGTGTTCCACATTGGCTACACCAGTTTGCATTCCCACCAATGGTGCATGAGGATTCCTTTTTCTCCACATACTCACCAACACCTGTTATTTCTTGTATGGTTGATTTAAGTCATTCTGACAGGTCTGAGGTGCTATCTCATTGCAGTTTTGATCTGCATTTTTCTGATGATGAGTGATGTTGAGCATCTTTCCATGTATCTGCTAGCCATCTGTATGTCTTCTTTGGAGAAATGTCTGTTCACATCTTCTGCTCATTTTTTAAATTGGGTTATTTTTTTTTGGGTGTTGAGTTGTATAAATTCCTTCTATATTTTGGCACCAGCCTTTCATTGGATATGTCATTTGCAACCATCTTCTCCCATTCAGTAGGTTGTCTTTTAGTTTTGTTGATTGGTTTCTTCACTGTGCAGAAGCTTTTAATTTTGAGGTAGGTCTAATAGTTTATTTTTGCTTTTGTTTCCCTTGCCTCAGGAGACATATCTAGAAAAATATTTTTACGGCCAATGTCAGAGAAATTACCTCCTGTGCTCTCTTCTAGGATTTTTATGGTTTCAGGTCTCATATTTAGATCCTTATTCCATTTTGAGTTTATTTTTGTGTATGGTGTAAGAAAGTGGTTCAGTTTCATTCTTTTATGTATAGCTGTTTCATTTTCCTAACGCCATTTGTTGAAGAGATGGTCTTTTTCCTATTGCATATTCTTGCCTCTTCTGTGAAAAATTAATTGACCATATAATCATGGGTTTGTTTCTGGGCTTTCTATCCTGTTTCATTCATCTCTGTGTCAATTTTTGTGCCAGTATCATACTGTTTTGAATACTGCCACTTTGTAGTATAACTTGAAATCTGGAATTGTGGTACTTCCAGTTTTGCTTTTCTTTTTCAAAATTGTTTCAGCTCTTTGGAGTTTTTGTGATTCTATACAAAGTTTAGGATTATTCTGTTCTAGTTCTGTGAAAAATGTTATTGGTATTTTGATAGAGATTGCACTAAATTTGTAGATTGCTTTCAATATTATGGACATTTTAACAGTATTTCTTCTTCTAATCCATAAGCATGAAATATCTTTCCATTTGTTTGTGTAGTCTTCAATTTCTCTCTTTCAGAGTATAGGTCTTTCACCTCCTTGGTTAAGTTTATTCTTAGGAAGTTTATTCTTTTTGTGTAATTATAAATGGGATTGTTTTCTTAATTTCACTTTCTGCTACTTCATTATTGGTATATAGATATACAATGGATTTCTGTACATTGATTTTGCATCCTGAGACCTTACTAAATTCATTTATCAGTTCTAGTATTTTTTGGTGGAGTCTTTAGGGTTTTCTATATATAGTATCAAGACCATCTCATTCTAAGGCTTGTCAGTGAAATCGTCACTATCTTCTACAATTCTTGCAACTGTCAAGATAAGTGTTTTCAAGCTCTTCAGTTTTAGCTGGAGGAAATAATAACTAACATTTATTGAGTGCTTCCCATGCTCCAGGCGCTGTGCATAAAGTCTTATGCATATCCATACATGGACTCAGATTAATCCCACAAGACTAAAATTCTGAGAGCAAGCAATTAAAAGTAAGAAATTTGGTAAAGTAGTCACACAATTAGTAAAATGAGTTAGAATTCCAGTCTCAAGAAATCTGATGCCAGACTTTGTGTTCCTAACCATGAACCTATGCTGCCCAAAATCAGAGGGAGTGACCGAACTGCTGGCTCCCTGAGTGTCCCTGCCTGCCTCCACACGCCCCCATGACCATCACCCTCTGAAACTCCACAGCCAAGCCCAAGGTCTTGACTCTCCATGCGCTGTAGCTATACGTGCTGCTTTATGCTGCTAATGCAGAGGAGCTGAGGGGCTGTACACAGGGAGCTGACTAGATTCTGCATAGGGCAACATATCAGTATCAACTGGTATCAATAGTATCAATAGCTCAACAGGACAACTGGGTACCTTGCCCCCTCTTACTTCCCCATACACACAATACATCTCTAAAAATACAGTTTTTGTAAAAACCCTTTACATTCCTTGCAGCACTGAACCAAAATCAAAAGGTATCACTTGCCAGAGTAACCATCCCAAGAGGTGTTCATGTGTTTTATTCCACCAGTAATGGAAGGTTTACCTTGGGCAATGCACTTGGTGAATGTAAAGAAATTATATTTATTTATTTATTTGTTTGTTTGTTTATTTATTTATTTATTTTTAAAGATTTTATTTATTTATTTGACACAGAGAGAGAAATCACAAGTAGGCAGAGAGGCCGGCAGAGAGAGCGGGGAAGTAGGCTCCCTGCTGAGCAGAGAGCCCGATGGGCTCTCGATCCCAGGACCCTGAGATCATGACCTGAGCCAAAGACAGAGGCTTTAACCCACTGAGCCACCCAGGTGCCCCTGAAATTATATTTAGAATCTGATGATATGGTTAGTACCTCAGCTCCACTCTAAAAGTGACATTCTTAAATAAGTTATTTCTTCTTTGACTCTCAAATGCCCCATCTGTAAGATGAGAATAGGTGTAATATGTAGAGTTAATTCTTGTTATTCATGGTAATTGTGTTGTATAAAGTCACCCTGAACACTGAATTTAGCAAATAACAACTTATTGTTCCTAGGAGAAATACAGGGTTAGGTCTCAGAAAGTCCCTGGTCACATTTTCGTCAATTCATCAGTACCTACCTTGGTTTATGTGTGTTGCTGCTTAAAAACACCTAATTTAATATATATTGCTGATTCATGAACAGTGTTACAACTCATGCTTGAATGAAGCTAACATACATATTTTCTCTGTAAGGCGCATCATAGCCTTCCTGCACTTAGGAACACGAGGCAGTGCTTACGCACAACACTCGGGAGCCATTTTAAAAAAAAGAAATCACTATCAAAAGGCAAAAATAAATAAATAAATAACAACCCATCATTCAATAAACCTCAGAAAGGACACTCATTGACCACATGAGAGGTAAACAAAAAGGCAAAGAGTCACTCTGTTTGACTCAACTGGGAATGAATTGGATAGGCAACTCAGATTTTTCACTGCTCTGAGCACCCACATGTCCATGAGTGTCCACAAAAACACTATGACTAGTGATTTGGGGTTTACAAACGAATTTTAGTATGCAGGCAAATTAACAAATATGGAATCTATAAATAATAAATATAAACTGTCTGTCATAATTATTACTCAAATTTAAATCAGTTAATGAAAATTAAGTTCTTCATTAACTGATTAAATTAAACTTAATTAATTTATTTATTAATAATTAATTAATATTATTTTATTAATTATAATTATTATATTATATATTTAATTATATATATTCTGAATATAAATATATATAAAAATATATATGATTATATATGTTATATAATTATATATAATTATAATTTTATTAATTATAATTAATATTTTATTAATTTAACTTAATTTAATCAGTTAATGCTTATGTATAAGAAAATTCATTTATAAATTATAAAACACTAAAAAATAGAGTCCAAGCTCCTTGAGCTTGCTAGTCCCCTTGAAATCCTTCCACACTCACAAAATGACTACAGTATCATAGATACACAATAAACAATTGCTGCATGAATGAATGATGCCCGTGACTTGTGCCTCAAACTCCTGGTAATCTCAATAGGGAAGCAAGGCTAAAACACATGGGAAGTCACGCTCAGTCGATAGTACAAGGCATCAGTTCGAGAGACTCTGAACTCCACTTCGCATTTGAGGTACCAAATTCTGAATTGCCGGGCTCTTCTCATTCTTGGTCCATGTCTGGACAGCCCGGGGTACCTAAGAGGTGGTCTGGTCACCTGGTGTACCCGGGTGGCACAGGCACCTCAGTGAACTAGATGTGAAAGCCACCTCCCCACCCCTGGCAGGAAGCGGAGAAAAGCAGATCATGAGAAAGTCCCCAGGCTCCTTTAGTACCTCTCTCACTTCAGAGCCTTCCCAACACATCACCTTCCATCGTCTCAACAATATTCCAGATCTTTTCACCGGCTGTACACTAGCCAAAAACCAAGGTATATGGTTTACTTTCTATAGACTGTTAGGTTAAAATAACTTTCCCTTCCTGACTCCCTCTTTGCTTAGCAAATCTCTTTACTGGTTTTCCATCTTTTCTTTTAAAACCATCATGACTGGAGCTTCTCTACAGCTTGATCATTAAAATCAGGCAGGCAGCGATTTGGCAGGCAAAGAAAGGGTTTCAATTCTAACATTCAAGGCACATGTGCAACAGGGAACTTCTCAACTTGGAAAAGAATAGAGATTAAAATTTGGCCCACAGCTGATTCAATCCCTAGAGAATTTTCTTATTCTTTTATCCAGAACTGCTTTTCAACTACAGAGTTTACTCTCCTCCTACTCCCACCTCGCCCCTCAATTGAAATTCTGCAGGTTTTGTTCCTGTGACTCTTGGGACACTTTCCTCTTTTAAAATTCCACTCTAAAATTTGAAAACTGAAAAATGAATACCGTTCCTTATGCTAGATGTCTAAGAGAATCTTTTTTTCATTTGTTTTACTATCCATGTTGAAAAGCATTGCACAGAAAAATAAATTTTGGGTTTTGCCTATTTATAGGATTTAAGTTACCTATAGGAATATCTACTCCTCCCCCTCCTTTTTGCCTTTTCTAATCAGTATCATCAAAAGTAAAAGAAACAATTCTAACAGAATTTCCATGTCCCAGCTAGTGTTAAGTAGAAGCGAATTATTAAGGAAAATAGATTAAGGGAAACTTATGCAACTTTTTAAAAAATTTTGTTCTTGACCATTTAATTTATTGAAAGGATATGCTCTGTGGTTCTTGATTTAGCAGCAACCATTCTTTTGTTTATGTAGAGTTATGGTTTTATTCATTGTTTTACTCTTTATTGGAAACAGAGGGTTTTTTTTAACCTACTTTTCAGTTAAAAAAAAAAGGTAAAGAAAGAAAATCACCACTACCATGTTCATTATGACCTTGTAAATCCAGAATTCCAAAGCAGTATGAGACTATATGTTAAGTCTGGTATAAACAAATACCAACTCCCTCTCCTAGAAATCTTTTCTTTAATGATCTTTTTGTCATTAAATCTAGAAGAAGGAGGAGGAAGAGGCAGAGGAAGAGGAGAAAGGAAGAAGAAGGAGGGGGGAAAGGAAGAAAAGGAGATGACAGGTAAGACCGAGGAAAACCTGTAAGTTAGAAAGCAGATCATGATACATGATTGGCCCAGGAAAGGTCTAAGCCAGATGAGAAATCCATAATTCAATCCAATTTACAGTGTAGGACACCCAAAAACCTCAAGAATTGAGGACACCAAGTACTTCTGGAAAGTGACATGGGGGGGGGTAGGAGACAAAAACCGGAGGGTTGGCTGAATGTCCATCCAAAAAATATTCACTCCCATCTCTTCCCTCATGCCAACAGTACACTAGAATATTATTTGGAGAAGATAAAATAAATTTCTGGAATCAGGAACAGTAGGCATAATTAAGAGAAGATAATACTGAATGAAAACAAAGACGTTAAATAAAACTTTACATACTGAATGCTGAAACTCTCCACTGTCTTTATCCAGTTGCCTCCCAGGATGCTGGTAATCAGGTGTCCAGGTTCTAGACTTAAGTCTTGTCTGGGGATTCTAACCATCTCAAAGGAAAAAAACCTAAAGATGCCAACATGAGAGTTCCCCAAGGAAACAACACAGACAGTCATCTTGCAGTGGAGCCTGTCCAAGAGACTCACGCAGGAGCACAACTGGCCTTTCAGGGACCTGCTCTCATGCATGAGTAGGCGGACACAGATCAACATCCAGGGGAAGTCTCCAGCTTCAAAGTAAGGGCTCCAAACCAACAAGACAAAACCAACTAGTAGAGAATAAAGACTGCTTAGAGAGAAGGGAAATATGTTGTAACTATCACCAAAAAAAGACAAGAGATATTACAACTATGAAATGAGAACGCGAAATTCCTTTTTAAATTTTATTTTATTTTTTTTTCCTTTTTAAATTTTAAAAAGAAACATTCAGAATATAAGACAGGACTCCTGGAAAGCACCAACACAGCATACAAATGACAAACTCAGTAAAAGCCTCAGTAGGAAAATTTGAGAAAAAATTTCACAGAAACTATGCAAAAATAGTAAAAGATGGAACATAGTGAAGAAAAGATAAAACAATTTTAAGACTACCCCCAGGAGGGGCACCTGGGTGGCTCAGTGGGTTAAAGCCTCTGCCTTTGGCTCAGGTCATGATCTCAGGGTCCTGGGATCGAGCCCCGTATCGGGCTCTCTGCTCAGCAGGGAGCCTGCTTCTCCCTCTCTCTCTGCCTGCCTCTCTGCCTACTTGTGATCTCTCTGTGTCAAATAAATAAATTAAATCTTTAAAAAAAAAAAAAAAAAAGACTATCCCCAGGAAATCCTATATCCAAGAAAAAGTTTGAGAAGGAGAAAACAAAAATAAAGGAATCATTGAAGATATCTTTCAAGGAAGTTCCCTAGGACTGAAAGACACAATTTCCAAATGTCAAGGTCCCAGCATGTGCCCATCAGAGTGGATGAAAATAAAGGCACCCAAACACCATTACGAAATTTCAGAACTGTGATCAAAGGGAATTCCTTCAAGCTTCTAAACAGTTAAAATAGGTTTTCTACAAAAGGTGATGAACCAAATGGGATCTTAATTCTCAGTAGCATCACTAGAGGCTGAGGACAATAGGGAAATGCCTTCAAACTTCTGAAGAAAAAGTTATTTCCAAACAAAAATTCTATGTCCAAATACCAATCAGGTATAATGGTAAACAGATACTTTTAGTCAGGCAAAGTGTCAGAATATTTACCTCCCATGTCCCCTTTCTCAGCACTCACAAACAGAAGAAATGATAAATAAACTGTGATATACTCATAACTGAGAAGTACATGTTAGTGAAGGTGACTGAATTTCAACTACAAGCAACAGCGTATATAGATCACAGAAACATAATGTTAAGTAGAAAAAAAATGAGTCTCAGAAGGACGTATAGCACATGATTCGCCTACATAAAGTTCCCAAACATGCAAATTAAATATATTGTTTAGGAGCACAAAACATGGTGAAACTATGAAGAAAAGCAAAGATGCAAAAACCATTTAAAATCATGCTCACCCACTATGGAGTACTTACCCCAAAGATAAAAATGTAGTGACCCAAAGGGGCACATGCACCCCAATGTTTATGTATAGCAGCAATGTCCACAATAGCCAAGCTATGGAAAGAGCCTAGATGTCCATCAACAGATGAATGGATAAAGAGGATGTGGTATGGAATACTATGCAGCCATCAAAAAATGAAATCTTGTCATTTGCAATGACGTGGCTGGAACTAGAGGGTATTATGCTAAGCAAAATAAGTCAATCAGAGAAAGATGATTATCACGTGATCTCACTGATATGAGGAATTTGAGAAACAAGACAGAGGACCATAGACGAAGGAAGGGAAAAATGAAACAAGAGGAAACCAGAGAGGGAGACAAACCACAAGAGACTCTTAATCTCAGAAAACAAACTGAGGATTTCTGGAGGGAAGGTGAATGGGAGGGATAGGGTGACTGGGTTATGGACATTGGGGAGGGTATGTGCTATGGTGAGTGCTGTGAATTGTGTAAGACTAATGAATCACAAATCTGTATGCCTGAAAAAATAATATATTAATATATGTTAATAAAAAGATAAAATAAATTAAAAAAAAAAAAAAAGAATCACGCTCACCCATGAAAGGGAAGGGACAGCAACAGGGCAATGAGATTAGAAAGCAGCATATAGGGGACTTCAGAAGCAAAAGTAATATTCTCTTTTTTTTTTTTTAAAGATTTTTATTTATTTATTTATTTGAGAGAGAGAGAGAAAGTGAGAGCATGAGAGGAGCGAAGGTCAGAGAGAGAAGCAGACTCCCTACAGAGCTGGGACCCCCGATGCGGGACTCGATCCTGGGACTCCAGGATCATGACCTGGGCCGAAGGCAGTTGCTTAACCAACTGAGCCACCCAGGCGCCCAAGAGTAATATTCTTTTACGTAAGCTGGGAAAACAAGTACTTCTGTTGGAACTAAGATAAACACACAGAGCTCTGCAGAATCCTTATGTACAACCTGCCAGGGCTCTGTTCTTTTTAAAGAACAAGAGTAGAATGGCTCAGGTGGACCAAGAATTATGGGAAAGCTAAGTACATGTAGGAGGTTGTCTTTTGTTAGGACAGACATGTAACCCTAAGGGAACCTAGCCCCACATGGTTCAGTCTTGGAGCTGTAATACACTCAAGAAACACAGTGCAATAGCCAAAAGTAATCTAAAAGGAATTCTATTCTTTGCTGTACTTCTAGAAAACCATAATGAGGATTGCAATTGATAGAAAACCATAATGAGGATCTCAATAGCACTTACTAAATCTCCATGCCTCTCCTGCCCCCTTCCTGCTCCCCTGCAGCTCTTCCCACACCAACTACTGGGATAGCAATTCAATTTCTTTTTGTCAGATTGAGGGTATGGAAAAGTATGCTGTGAACAATACCCTCTTAAAAATTTTCCCTGTCATAAATTAATACAGATGTGATTATAAAAGATGTGACAACAACACTTAAGGTGCTGAGAAACACAGGTAGGAAACTTGTCAGGGGTGGTCTTATTCAAAATACACTAGTCAAATGTTTTCATCCTCCCCTTTCTACTTCAACAACCCAGGAGAATCAGAGAGAGATCAAGGCATCAAGCCCCTGTCTTATCTAAGGGCATGAAATAACTCATTCGGGGGAATTTGTAGTAAGAAGAAAGTATAGGAGATTAACTGATCTGTTTTAAATGAGTATAAAAAATGTAGACCCCAAAGCCAGTAAGATTGGTGCTCCTTTAAGGTCATTATTACCAAGAAATATGTCCATATTCCAAATGTGGGCTCCGCAACCCCGTCACCTAACACATTAGTATTCTTGTGTGCTCTGTAGTAAAAAGGAGGGCCTGATTATAATTCGCTATCCAGAATTTTATGGCTAGAACTTGAAGAAAACAGAGTTTCTGCCAAAATAGCTTCCTGCCCAGGTGCTGAACCAATTAACTCTTAAGCAATCGGGCAGTAAAACCAGTAATGGTGAGTTTTCTGCAGTGCTATATGTAAGGAGACAGCTTGGAAAAATAAAGATGAAAATGTGTTTTCATAACCAGGAGTGTTTGAAATCCTGAGAGACTGTTTGAACGCCTTGCTGAAATGCATGTGACACTGTGAATTCCCAGATGATCTGATGGTTAAAGATCTATGCAGTCAACGCTGACATTTTTCCCCCCAAAATGTAGGGAAAATTATTTTGTTATAATGTGTAATTTGACTGCCTATGTAGAGCCCAGTGAATAAATTTGCTTTTGAAAAAAAAAAATTGCAGGGCGCCTGGGTGGCTCAGTGAATTAAAGCCTCTGCCTTTGGCTCAGGTCATGATCTCAGGGTCCTAGGATCGAGCCCCGCATCAGGCTCTCTGCTCAGCAGGGAGCCTGCTACCTCCTCTCTCTCTGCCTGCCTGTCTGCCTACTTGTGATCTCTCTCTATCAAATAAATAAAATCTTTAAAAAAAAAATTGCCCAAATGTGAAGTTAACTATTCAAATATTTCATCCAGCTAGCAGCATCAAAATAAGGATTACAGCCGTGCCTTCTTTTAAGAATGAAAAAGTAAGAAGCTAGAAGTCAACCAGTGGCTTTTTTTTCTAACTCAGCTACAAATATAAAACATAACATTGTACTATTTTAATAATTTCACAATTATTTAGTGTTTACAGAGGAAGAATAGGCCATAAAAATGATGATATAAAGCATACAATTCCAGAAACAAAAGTTCCAGATCTCTGCAAAAACGAAGCATCCAGATTTGCCAGTCTCAGGGAGCACCATAGTAAGATCTTTCTGCACAAACCTCAGCTTTGGTAGATATTCTACCAGGGGATGAAACTGATATTACTTTGGAAAACCGAGGTACTGAATATAGATCTGGTTCCTTCTGTTCTTCCCTTCCTTCCTCCCCGCCTTCCTTCCTTCTTTCCCTCCTTCCTTCCTTCTTTCCTTCATAGGAGTTTTCTAAAGATAATTAGGGAGATCTTTAGGGCCCCAGATAACATACTAACCTGAGAACTGGAAAGTCTACTGGTTTTGTTGGCTTTGCTATCAATTGACTTCAGAACCTAGAGTAGCTACTTACCGTCTGTGCACTGTAGTATCCATAACGTGTCAAAATCCACATATTCCTTCCCAGGGGATTGTGAAGATACAGTTCTGTCACACACTATGCTTGGTTCTGACTGGACAGAAAGTAAAATGTGGATATGGTTCCGATAAACATTTAAAGCCCAAGGAGAAGATTCCAAGCATTGATTAAGTGAAAGGAGAACTATCCAGAAACCCAGAAGTCCTCTCCAACTCTAATTTTGGCATTTCAATGGGAACAAAAACAACAGGTAAAGATCAGAAAGGAATGTGATGATTGCAGTTATTTTGGTGGAGTAATTAAAACAACAGGCACTTGTAGAGTGAGCAGGCTGGAGGAGAGCAGGAGGCCTGAAGAAGAGAAAACTGAGAGAGGAAAGAGGATTTATTTATGTGCGGGCGGCCGCTAACACAACTTCACTCACCAAACATTTACCGAGCACTTCCTGAGGCCTGGCTCTGTGTTAAGTGCTGGCTAAGACCCAGGCCCTAAAAATGTAGTGGGGAGGGGCGCCTGGGTGGCTCAGTCGTCGTTAAGCGTCTGCCTTCGGCCCAGGTCAGATCCCAGGGTCCTGGGATCGAGCCCCGCATCGGGCTCCCTGCTCCGCGGGAAGCCTGCTTCTCCCGCTACCATTCCCTCTGCTTGTGTCCCCTCTCTCGCTGTGTTTCTCGCTGTCAAATAAATAAAATCTTTAAAAAAAAAAAAAAATGTAGTGGGGAGAACAACACGCAGACGGATAAGTTGCCCTAATGTGTGGTAAGTGATATTACAGAGATGGCCAAAAATGCTTAAGGAGCAAAGAAAAAAGACTACTGCTCCATTGACAAGAGTTAGCAGAGGTCAAGAAACTAAATTACAGTCAAACCTGTGATTTTGTCAGGACAGGAGATTAACATAGCTTTCAGCTCATTTTCATTTACTTAGTTCTTACCTTTTCTACTGAATACAGAAAGCTGCCCTAGATCCTAAGTGTGGGCTTCAACTGATACGGGCTTCAGGTGATACAAACAATTCTTCTACTGTACTTGAGTCTCCCGACCTGTCCATCAAGGAAAGCCTCCCTTCTCCGCACTGCATAGCTCCTATATTAGAAACCACATGCTCACTGAAATTCAAAAGAAATTGAACTAGAAACTATTGAACACATACAAGAAAAATGTTAATATTAATGCAAGCCAATTTGATATCTCAATCCATCAGACTTACAAGCTTTACTCCACCAAGTGCCAACTCTCGTGTTAAAGTCTCCTGCACATACCACAAAAACAAAGCTTAGTAAATAAATAATGAACAACGATGTATATATATTTTCTTGTTGTACCTAGCAAGGGGCTCTAGGAAATATAATGGGAAACATCTGGCAATTAGTGAAAAAAAAACCCACAAAAAACAGGGTCTAGTTCTCGACTCATTTCTCCAATTCACTTTGTGCCTGTGCAAAGTCAGTCAACCCTATTGCTTCTTCCCTCTGCAAAGTAAGCCATCTCTGTCTATCTGTCCTTGGTGTGAACAGACATTACCTTATCTTGTTTGTTGATTTCCCATGGCCACCTTCAGGCTGCAACTGGAAAAAATTCAGGGATGCTGATGATGGGCCTCCTCCTCAGATCTCCCAAATACACTGCACAGCAGGGTGAGCTACCCCTCCCACCCCCGCTGGAGGCCACATCACCACATCTCCCCAAAGTGCCCCTTTGTGGGGCTGAATAATTACCCAGAATAGGTGCTAAACAGCTTTCCAAAAGATGGTGGAAGCAGCAGAAGGACCCTCTTGTGTCCCCACCACCCCACACTAAGTAGCTTCGTGAAGGGCATGGATGAGAGACCCCCACCACCACCACAGCAGGACCATGAGAGGGGAGGTCCTAGTGCAACAATGAAGAAGTCTCCACCACATCCCCTAGTGCCCAGATTTAGACACTCCACCATGAGGGAAAAAAGAAATACATCAAAAAAGAAATTCTGGAGTAGAACCTCATGGGAGGTGCCAAAGGATTCATCTCTACTCATGGCGAGTAAATCCTGACCAGCTTCCTCACCCCCACAATAGCACACCTTTGCCGAGGGAAGTCCAAACCAGCATAAAGAAATACACAGAAATACTGTTAACTACAGGAATGACAGAAATAAACTTAAGAGAACAAAAATATGTTCACGAAGCAACAGGCCTTACCACCCCAGGGTTATCTCTTCCACTCCAGACGGGGACAGAGAAAGAACCCATGATCCCAAAGATTTTCTATGATGACCCATGACATTTGTGGAAGTTGAAGGGCCTGGGGTGCGGTGGAGAGTACAGGAAGCTGAGGAAGTCAAGAGCCTAAATTATAAAGTCAAACCTAGGGTTCTAGTCTGTCCTTAAGATTTTTGTTTACCCTTGGGGTGTCTGGGTGGCTCAGTCATTAAGCGTCTGCCTTTGGCTCAGGTCATGATCCCAGGGGCCTGGGATCGAGCCCTGCATCAGGTTCTCTGCTCAGTAGAGAGCCTGCTTCTCCCTCTCCCACTCCCCCTGCCTGTGTTCCCTCTCTCACTGTGTGTCTCTCTCTGTGTGTCAAATAAATAAAATCTTTAAAAAAAAAAAAAAGATTTTTGTTTATCCTTAAGTTCTTGGTTTATGCACCATTATCTCATTCACTTTCCACATAATGCCCCAAGGAGATAAGAGGCGCCACAAGTACAAATTTGGAAACAATCTGGACTCTTAACATTTATCACTGTTGTAAACAGTTTTGAAACATCTAACAGTTCTGTGCTTAACCTATTTATCTCCATGTACATGACAGTCAAACTGTCACCAAAAAATCCTGAAAAGACATGTTAATCCTTCATCTTTTATTTTACCAGTTAAAACTTTAAATTCAAATGTTCACACGGGATTTCAGTATTACTTAATAAGTTCTATTCTATCCTTTCCATTACCTATGCTGACAATCCTTGAAGAAGACTAGAATTCGATTCTACAACAGGTCCCAGCCCAGATCCAGAGTGGGTCTGCACTACTTCCAGACCACAGTCTGTCCTCTAACCTCCAGCCCAGGGAAGTGAATATGACCAGGATCCCCCCCAAAAACCTCCGAGGCCTTCTGCAACATGAAGCTCACTTTGAACTTGGACAGAGCTCCCAGGACTTTGAATTTGATACTCATGTTACCTCCCTCAGCAGCAATGCACCAGCCAAATACTCAGATTCAGAGAGGTAAACCTTTACCTTTCCCTAAAAGTTACTCGGAGATACGACGGTAAGTACGACGGAAAAAGCATACCCAGGAACTTGATCTAGAAGTGACTTCTCTCCTCATTTTCTTCAAAGTTCCCTCACACTGTTGAGATAGATACGAAAGACTGTCACACACTTTGGGAAAAGAGAGAAAGCAAAAACCCTAAAATTCTCTGCTCTCTCTGCCTCATTCAGGTCCCAGGTCTGCCTCAATATGCAATGTCCCCAGCTCTCTTCAGTATCCCACAAACCTCACTGTTGTACCACCAGGTGTCTAACTTTAACCTGCTAGGCTAAAGTAGGATGGGGCAAACTGAAGGGGACAAGAAAGACAGATAGGAGAGGGTGTTCAATCTACATAGACATTTTTCCTTCCTCTGGGTAACTATGTAACCATAAGTGCATACAGTTGTGATTATTATGACTAGCAAAGAAGAACAAAAATCTTTGCTTCAACTTTGCTTCATTTTTGACATATTGTAAGCACTGATGTCTCGGCATATAACGTAAAGTCAATTTTTATAGATAAGAATTCTAGAAAGTTCATCTTTTTGTGAAGTAGGATAGAATTCTCTCAAGGTACAGGCATGGGCATACCCTAGCCTTGGACTGGGCTTTGAAGTGGACAGTCATTAAGTCAGCAACTTTCTGAGCACGTCTTGTGCACAGGGATGGGCCTATACCCACAACATTAATTAAATAAAAAGAAATAAGCAAATTACTTAGGATCTAAGAGAGAAAGAGGATCAAAAACAAATTTACCAGCATCCATAAAAGCAAAAATGAGCAAAACTTAAATGTATATATGCATTAATATATTCGTTCAACATTCATTATTCACCATGCATATACATACAACATTGTTAGTTACACATAGAAATAAGCAAGAATTGTACTGAGGGAGTGTAGTATCTTAAAGTGGCCTATAAGCATTTTCTTGTTCAGTAATTCTCCCCTACCTCTGGTGCAAGAACCAAAAGAATTCACTGCATGAATACCATGCATTAGAAACCTAAGATAATATTTTTCTTATGAAGTGGCATGTACTAAATGCTCAATAAATGTTAGGTTCCCTCCCACTAGTATTTGTTTTAAATTCTTTCTGTTTAACTTGATATTGCTGAGTAATATCCAGAATGTTTGGAATGTTTACACCAGTGCCACATTCTTAGACATTGAAAACAGAAGACCGAGTCCAAAGATATTCTGTATGGATATACATTTTTTCTTCCACCGAATTATAATCAGTGTAGTAAAAACAAACCGAGTATTTGGCCAGAGTTGTATATGAATTGTGTTTTGAATTCACTGGATTGAGAAATGATGCTTCCTGGTCATTTTGTCCATGAAGAGTGAAACAACCAACACATAATATAAAATGAAACTAGTGGAGGGGGAGATAGGACTTCTGGAACAGCAGAATCAGGACCTCCGTAAATCCAGTGCTCCATAAAACCATGAGAATATTGGCAAAAATATCAACATTAACTTTTTTAGAACTTTGGAAATTAATCAAAGACTTACAGCAGTCTAAGGAGTTTATTCAAGAGAAACTACTAAACCTTGGTAAGTAGACCAGGGACATTTTAACTTGAGTTACTCCTACCTCCCTACCTCACTCACCTCCTCCCCTGCTCCATACCAATGCTTTGACAACCACTAACCTGGAAGGCACCAGAGGGTCAGGCAGGCTCTAGAACTCCTCACTGTTGGACCTGACTCACAGTTCTCTGGAATAGCCACATCCACAAGGTGCTATGTATTTGACTGACTCAGAGTTCAGCTCCACAGGAGAAGTTCTGTTCCCAGGGCATCGATGAAAACAATTAGATTCAATTATTTAACATTCCATCTGACTAACACTGCAGTACCAACTGGGGCAAATAAAAGCCTGGCAAAAAAATATAAAAGGAAAATCTGAGGAATGAGACTTCCATTAAGGGGCTTTGAAAAGCTCTGACGTATTGCTGGGAACCAAGAAAATCATACACATGTGTAGGGCTGTGTTCATGCCCAAGAAAGACCAGAGAGGGCACCAATCACTTACCTCTGGCTGACCTTAAATTTCGCACAAGTAGGAAAGGAAGGCTAAGATAGACTTATACATATACACTACCTAAGAGTTGAAGATATATCCCCAACGGACGTGTGGGCACACACTCACACATACACACCCCTTATCAAAAGGTGGAATATATACTGGGTCAAGTCATTTAAGAAAATCTTTTGAACAATGGGATGCTGACCAATAAGCTATAAGTCAATCCCTGCAAAGCCAGTCTTAAAAATAAAAATAAGAAATTTTTAATAAATGAATGTAAAAGACAAAACCAAGCAGAAACTTTAGTGGCCACATACTGGAGGGCATACAGACTCTACAGAACTTATCCAGAAAAGTCAGTACACAAACAAAGAACAACAAACTCTAGGGGCAGGGTGTTAGAAATCTGATTTCTGAGTTGCCATATCACATTATCTAAAATGTCTGATAGAAATCTGATTCCTGAGTTGCCATATCACATTATCTAAAATGTCTGATAGTTAAATAAAATCTTTAAAAAAAAAAATGTCTGATAGAAATCTGATTCCCGAGTTGCCATATCACATTATCTAAAATGTCTGATAGAAATCTGATTCCTGAGTTGCCATATCATATTATCTAAAATGTCAGGCTAAAAATATAAGTATATAAGAGATGCAAAGAAACGGGAGTTTGACCCATACACAGAGGGGAAAAAAAAACAATAGAAATTGTTTCTGAGGGTGTCCCAGATATTCATTTACCAGAAAAAGATTTTAAACCAGCTGAGGCATCAAAGAAAAGTTGTCAGACAACTATATCTTATCAAATAAGTAATATCAATAAAGAAGCAGGTTTCTATAAACTTAAAAAACAAATAGAAATTCCAGAGTGAAAAAGCATAACAGATAAAGTGAAAAAAAAAAAATCACTCAACAACAGATTTGAACCGGTAGAACAAAGAATCAGTAATCTTGAAGACAGGTAAATAGAGATTACCCAGTCTGAGGAACAGAAAGAGAAAAGTGAATAAAAATGAACAGAGCCTCAGAGACATGTAAGATACCATTGATATAACAACATACGCATAATGGGAGTCCCAAAAAGGGTGGAAAGAATGAATCAAGTAGAGGTGTCCATAACCCTGAAAGTGAACAAATGAATAAAACAACTAACCTAGACTTTTAAACTTAAAGAGTCAGAAAGATATGTCCTTCTTGGTTTTCGGTTGGCTAATTTTTTTTTTTTTTTAAGATTTTGTTTATTTGACAGAGAGAAACACAGCGAGAGAGGGAACACAAGCAGAGGGAATGGTAGCGGGAGGAGCAGGCCTCCTACCGAGCAGAGAGCCCGATGCGGGGCTCGATCCCAGGACCCTGGGATCATGACCTGGGCCGAAGGCAGATGCTTAACAACTGAGCCAACCAGGCGCCCCTTGGTTGGCTAATTTTAATTTACTCGGCAGAGATGTTGTAAGACAGGTGTCAGACCTGAAGTTTGCATGTTTCATGCAATGTTGATTTGAGTAATGAAATTATCATGTTGTGCTATGGAGAATTTATGTCTCTGGAAAAGTGATCTGGGGATCTTTCAAACGTGATGATAAAACAAACCATAGCAAATCACCATTCTGACAAAGCAGGAGATGCAATGGCCATGCCCCACCCACCTACACACTGTTCCTTAAACATAAGAGTTCCTCTTAGCAATAACTGATCAGCAAGAACATTTCAGATTACCCTCTGTTCAACCTTTGAGTAAGTAAGGAGAAATGCCAACGGAATATACCTTTGTCCAAATGAGGAGTGAGAAAGATTGAAATGTTCCTCTTCCTTGCTAATCAGCAAGGTCAGTAGCACCACCAGACACTTGGACATGGACCTACAAGGCAAGAGCTATCAAGGTCAACAGCATCCCAGAGAGCTCTTCACGAGTTCCCTTCACGGTCTCACTTCAGTGGCCACATGGGTTCAGCTTCTTGGGCTTTCCTGTAGGCTCTCACAAGTTCACCAGCACCTGGACATCAGGAAGGGTTTTCTCTCTGCTGTCACCCAACCTTCCTCTGGACAACAACTTCCCCAACCCCTCCCACATTTGCATCAGGTCTAATTCCTACATTAAATCCCTCTTCCTGCCATCCTCATAATGGCTCTGCTTTCCTGACTGATACGGACTGAGAAAAAGCTGAATATCCTCTCTCACCACACTGTGCCGGCAGCAAGCCCTTACCTCCCTGAAGTAAATTCATGCCTTGGGCTAATCAGAGCAAAGCTTATGTTTCTATAAGACAGAAGATAGAGGGAAATTAATAATTTTTGAATTATTACCACTCAAAACAGTTCTAACCTGCGTCCAGGAATATGTTTTCAACTGGATGAGCCCTAATTTACTAAATAGCTGTAAGACTTAAGAAGAGGACAATGAAAGATAAAATTAGGAAGAGTAAATGTATCAAATAGCTCATAAAGTTTATGGACCTGGAAAACATGAGGTCACAGAGGTCACCACCAAAGAGTTAAGTCCATGAGAAATGCAATATTTAGAAAAAATGTCACGATGTTTTAATACTGAAGGCTCCAAGAACCACACATGGCAGAACATGACTAAAATAAAGCTGGGGGAAAAAATAGTCACTGATCACTAAATGGAGTGGACTGTTACTTAGCCAATAGCCTCTTGCAAGTAAGAGCTCACTGAAGACGGTGATGATCTTTCATCTCTACATCTCCAAGTTGCCGGCATCCCAGATGCTAGCACGGACTTACTAGAAAAGAAGCAAGGCCAGAGTCAGGCTCAGATACTCTTGGTGACTGCCTGGCATAGCAGGTATAAATGCCTCTGACCTTCATGAAGACTCTCTGGGTACTAATCTCTTTGCATTCTTTCACAGTAGCAATCAGGGAGCCCCCAAGATGGTACAACCATAACAGCATCTCTGTTGTTAATGTCATATTTGGAACCAAACATCTTGCAGGAGAGCCAGGCAGCCTGGTGCCTGGAGGAGGATGTTTACCCAACCAAGAAGAGGAACTAAATGGTTCAGAATTCTCCCACCAGTGATTCCCTCCAGGTATAAAAGAGATTGCTTCTAGACCCATAAGATTAGATACAGCGTGTCTTTGGTTCTTCTTGGGCTCTTTCCTGAGATCCTTTCTCGGCTCTACCATGCTCCCCATCAGCCTCTATTCTCCAGCCCTGAATTTGGGGTTGGACTCAGGCAAGTGTCTTCTGGTCCCTTTCCCAGTTCCCCAACTCCTCCACGGAACCCTCGTCACTTCAGTTTCTGTTATCAAAGGTGATCACTTGCTATTCTGATCAACCTGCCAGTAGCCACAGTGTTTCAGGGGAGATCATTCCCTCCCCCAGCCAGGGCCCTCCGCCAGTATCAGCAGCAGTCATGCATTTGCCTGCAGCCCTTGCATTGTCTCAAAAAAAGGGAGCACTGTTCTGAAGGGACCCTTTGTCCAAAGGCAAAAGTCTATCATTTTGATTAGCCTAAAAAGGGGCATTCTTTTAAAGTTAAAATCAAAACAATCAACTTCATTGTCTCCTGTAGCCCACCTCTAAATCAATTCAATTCAGTGAAAGATTATTGCCCTACAGTCCCACTGTACCTATGATTAAGGTCAGCACTGAAAGAGGTTGTCCTACTCATACTGAACATGTCTCTGAAGACTAGGGGACCATGAGACTGGTTTGATTGAGAAGTCCCGGCTGTGCAGGGGTCATTAGGGAAACACTCCCTTCTGCTCTCCTACTCTCTACTGAGGAGCCAACAATTCTGGGAGTCCTTGGGGCTTAACTCTCCCCTTGCCCCTCTAACTCCTATCCCAACCATCTTGAGAGGGCCTCATCTTGCCACTGCCATTTATTTCCATTAATACCTCTACTTTCTCCCAGCACCCTTAAGAATGCCAGCCCCCAAGTTGCCAAGCAGTGCTGGGTCTCTGGTGTTCTCACTGTGCCAAAACCACAGTGTATTCCTTGAAAACAGTAAAGAAAGTCTCTCTTCCTCTCCCTTTCTGCACACTGCATCACTTGGGCCCCAGAGCGGTGACTGTCTGTGGCCTGAGCCTCCCAGTGTCTCCTGACAGCTCAGTCTGCAGCCCTTCTCCACAGGCCTCAAACTTGTCTCCTTGGGGCGAACCAAGGAAAACAACAGACCTCAACTGACTCTGTCCTTTCCCCACTCTTTCACCCACCCAGGCTCCTGCCCCCAGCCCCTGCCAATCAGCAAGTACAATTAGATCTGACTGTAGCACCTGCCCCCACCAGCACAGCAGACCTCAACCCCTGCTGTTACAGGATGAATTGTGTCACCCAAAAATAGATGTTGACATTCTAAATCATGGTACCTGAAATGTGACCTTAATTGGAAAAAGGGTCTTTGCAGATACAATCAAGTAAAGATGAGGTCAATAAGGTGGGCCATAGTCCAATATGGCCGCAGTCTTTATAAGAAGAGGAAAAAAAGCCATGTGAGGACAGTGACAGAGAACACCATGTGACAAAGAATGTCAAGGATGGACGACCACTGCCAGGAGCTAGGAGGAGGCGAGGGAGGATTCTACCCAGAGTCTCAGAGGAAGCGTAGCGGCTAACACCTTGGTTTTGAACATCTTGTCTCTAGAACTGTGAGAGAATAAATTTCTGTTGTTTTAAGCCACGCAATTCATGGTAACTGGTTACAGCAGCCCTAGAAAACTAAGACGCCCGCTTGGCGGAAGCTGAAACCCTCCACTGTACCTGTCCTGAGATGGCATAAATACACTCCACCTCGTTATGCTTCACTTCTCTGACCTTCTGTTTGCTAACCACAGAAAGTTAAGGCACAAAGCAGCAAATTTTGCTTATTCTAAGGACAAGGGGAGTGGCCAAGAGGCAGACTTATTTTCTGTTATTTTTTCAAAACCCGCCAACAACGATGCTCAGCAGCCTCATCACTTTAGGAGACAAAAAGGCTCCCATCCTTAGTTGCTGGATAAACTACAACCAGGGCATTGGAGTGAGTTTGGGTAGAGGCGTGGGGCAGAACAAAACACGAAAAGGGAATTGCCCATTCTGACACCTTCAGAGTGATGTGCTCACATATTGTCTTGATATCAAATCCAGATCCGCTGGGAGGTCTCATCCTCCTCCTAATGTGTGCACAGAGAAACACACATTTTCCATTAAATGCCAAGGTCACCCATGGGGTGCTTTGGCAGAGCTGTACGGAGAAGTTGTACAGCACCTGCCTACATATGTTTGGCCCAGTGCCCTCTCCCTGCTTCCCCTCTGATCAGAAGCACATTTATCTGAAACTTTTTTAAGTCAGAAAAATAAAGAATCTCTCCTAGACTGTTCTGATTTTTTTATAACCAATTCCAGACTATGCACAATATTTTTGCTGAATTTCAATTATGACACCTTACTGAATTATTCTGTTCAGGTAGAGCTTAAAGGGAAATTCACCATCGATAGACAGGAATATCTATTGCTGCACCCCTGAGCCCTTCTCTTATTCCTCCCCACTCCCCTTTCTTTGCTACTTTTCTTTCCTCTCTCAGGTTTAGCCCTTCCTCTGATCAGATCAGTCTCCCTCCCTGATTCACCTAATCCTTTCCTTCTCCTCCCCCAGCCCCAACAACCATCACAGCCATCCCAAGGCAAGTCAGGAAATAGGAAATTTGTTCTTCAGGACATTGTGTTCCCTTTGATGTACCTTTCCTCCCCTTAGCTCACCACTGCTCGGTATCTAATGGTAGTACATATCTTTCAGTGCCTCAGTTTTCCTATTTGTATAAAAAACTGATTCCCTTCATTTGTAAACTAAAGAAAATAATGCCATCTTCAAGGGAGTTGTTGTAAGGATTAAAATGTATGAGTGTCTAGAACTGCGGAACTTCCAAAGCTGTTACCTGCATTCCAGCCCTCCTCACACTCTGCCTCCTCCCCACTCTCCATCCCAGGTCCTGATACTGGCCATAGTGTGATTTTTAAATCAATGTGGAACCTCTTTCAAGAACACTTATTTTATCCAGGAAAGGACAGACGTTGGCGAGGATGCAGAGAAAGGGGAAACCCTCTCACGCTGTTGGTAGGAATACAAGCTGGTTTGGGCACTCTAGAAACTTAAACTTCCTCAAAAAGTTAAAAACAGAGCTACCGTATGATTCAGAAATTGCTATTAGAAATGCATCTAAAGGATACAACATTTATCTAAAGAATACAAACATGATTCAAAGGGGCACCTGCATCCCAATGTTTATAGCAGCAGTGTCCACAATAGCCAAACTATGGATATGGAAAGAGCCCAGATGTCCATCAACAGATGAATGGATAAAGAGGATGTGAGATACACACACACACACACACACACACACACACACACACACGATGGAATATCGCTCAGCCATCAAAAAAAAAAAAATGAAATCTTGCCATTTGCAACAACTTGGATGGAACTAGAGGGTATTAGGCTAAGCAAAATAAGTCAATCAGAGAAAGACAATTATATTATGTCACTCATATGTGGAATTTTTTTATAATTTTTTTTAAAGATTTTATTTATTTATCTGTCAGAGAGAGATCATAAGCAGGCAGAGAGGCAGGCAGAGGCAGAGGGAGAAGCAGGCTCCCTGCTGAGCAAGGAGCCCGACGAGGGACTCAATCCCAGGACCCTGGGATCATGACCTGAGCCGAAGGCAGCCGCTCAACCAACTGAGCCACCCAGGTGTCCCTCATATGTGGAATTTAAGAAACAAAACAGATGATCATAGGGGAAGGAGGGGGAAAAAAATAAAATAAGATGAAATCAGAGGGAGGAAAACCGTAAGAGACTCCTGACTCTAGGAAATAAACTGAGGGCTGCTGGAGGGGAGGTAGGTGAGGGGATGAGGTAACTGCATGATGGGCATTAAGGAAGGCACTTGATGTAATAAGCACTGGGTGTTATATGCAACTGCTAAATCATTAAATTCTACCTCTGAAACTAATAATACACTCTATGTTAATTAATTGAATCTAAGTAAAATTGGAAGAAAGGATGGAAGGACACTTATTTTAGACCTTATTTCTAATTGATTAATTGATGAACAAAAGCCTTTAATACTTGATCAACTCATTTTAGCCTTGCAGGGATGGGAATCAGAAAAAGAGGGACCTCCTCTGTCCAGGGAAAATGCCCATCCAGGTGGCACTATGACTTCACAGCCCACTCTGCTCCCTCCATGTTGGGTCACCTCTTGTGAGAGAGACAGAGAAGCAAAGACAGGCAAAAGGGGGTTTTAGTCCACTAGCTACTCTAACTTTGTTCCTCGCACCCCATTCCTAGCATATGGTAGTGAGAGATGTCCCTCTCTGCTGACTTCATTCAAATATATCCTAACTTAAATTCTAAGGGGAAAAAAAATTCTTGAGAACTTCTAGGCCTTCTCGTTGCCAAGTTTAAGCCCCCCCATTGGAGGAGTGAAGGATTCCATACATGTATCGGTTCAATACTAGCCAAAGCTCTCTTGCTTCCAACAGATTGACCAGTATACCCCAGATGTCACCTGAGGCTTTCTCAACCCTCAAGAATCTACATACACTTGACTTGAGCCCTCAATTCCATGGTTCATGACAATCTAAACTCCCCATGGTTTTTGAAAGTTCCTTAGGGTATGTTTCCATGAGATGGCTTCCAATGCTGCCAACAGTATTGAGTAAACTGTTTCACTCCACAGTAATCCAGCCACAAACTTGGCCTTTTCTTCACCCTCCACAAAGAAATCTGTTCTTATAAACTGATGTGTGAGTTTGGCAATTTCACTGCTCAAGGGGAGTGTCCCGTCACATACCACATGGCTTTCCCCCACCCCGTGGCCCTTTACTCCCCATCCTCCACAAGTTCTCAGCCGCCCACAGATTTTTCTTTTCTTTTTTTTCAAGATTTACTTATTTATTCATTTTAGAGCAATGAGCTGGGGAGAGCAGCAGAGAAAAAAAAATCTCAAGCTGATTCCCCTCTGAGCACGGAGCCTGACATGAGGCTTAATCTCCAGCCCTGAGATCATGACTTGAGCTAGAATCAAGAGTCAGATCCTTAACCAACTGAGCCACACAGGCATCCTGACCCAACAAATTTCTTTTTCTGCCTCACACAGAGCAGCTTCACTCTCTTTTCTCAGCCTTGAAGCCAGCTAACACCAGGCCCCAAAAGACTGAGCATCGGCCTAAGAGAAATCACTGGAAAATTGTTAGAGAGCAACCGTCCTCCTAATACACAGACATAGGACAACTCTGCCTGGGAGACTCTGCAAGGAAAGAGGAAAAGCCATGAGCTTTAGTGGCTACAGCTAAAAGCCACTATCTGTCATAGGTGCCGACCTGGAGCAAGACATGGTTTAATGGAGATAATCCAGTTGAGGAGTGGGGGAGGAAGATTGGGGAGAAGAAAGGGAGAAAGGAATGCCATGATTCGCAGACTGTTCAAGGCCAGCTCAGAAACTCGAGCAAGACATCTGCCATCTCTTTGCCCTACTGCCCTATCTGCAAAGTGTTATACTCAGGACTGAGTCCTCATTCCTACTTAAAGATACCAAGGATGAAACCAATTCCTCCAAAGCAGAAGCACTTTGTGCAATGTGTTCAGTATTTTGAAAGAGACATAAAATTTTTTTACTACACTCGGGCATTAATTAGTAAGTCTCAACTGGACTAATGTGCTAAATAGCAACCCAGGGAATGAATGTCAGGGTAATTTGGATATAGCATTGGTCACCTTACGAATGGTGAGGTGACCTTACTGATTCAGCTCGTAATTCTGGCTTCTTATGAAAGGGAAAGATAGAAATGTGTACATGGAGAAGAGGACAATTACCGAACGTAAGCATAGGAATAGCTGTGTTTACTTATAAGAACCTTCCAGCATGCTTTCATGGACTCTTAAGGAGAAAACATATACATTTATCTTAGAGGAGAGGATGTGTTTCCCAAAACCCACGCTCCCATATTGTTAAGTTCTATACCCCTCTCTCCTGCCACTTCCCTTTGCCTGTACAGTCTCTCTACTGTTCCCAATATAGTTAATAGAAGCCAATAATGTAGGGGTAATAACATAGTTACAGCCTGTGCTGATATTGACCTGGTGGGGAACCTACCTCACACACACACCTCTATGATTCTGGTTTCTGCTAAACATTTATAAAGTGTCAAGGAATCAAATCAGTGAATGTTTCTGCTGTTCTGAACCAATGGCCTTTTTCAGATTAACACCAAAAGGACAAAAATTTTTTTAAAAAAGGTTAGAATTTGCAAAATTATAATAAACTAAAGGAGAACACATCTGCTTTCTCTAGAGCATCAGTCTGAATACCTTTAAGTCTATAGTTTCCTTGGGGAGTGAAATCTTTAGGTTTCTGTTTATTCCTTGGTATTGAATAGTGAGATGATAAAGCATAAGTTAAGCAAAGACCTTCCTCCACGTGCCTTTAGATCAATTGTCAGTCAAAGGACCATGAAGTAAATAGAACACAGCACATGTAATCTAATTGGGTTTCTAAGCCATTGGTATGACCATAATCCCTCTCTGTTTCTGGAGAAGGAAAAAGAGGGACAGAAAAGGACAGAGAGAGAGAGAGAGAGAGAAAGTTTAAAAAGTGACTGTTAGGCTTCCTAAAATCAGCCCTCTTACATGTGAATTTTCAATGTGGATTTCCTGTGAGTACTTGATTTAAGAGCTGCTTCACAGAGAAAGAAAATGAGAAAGAAAGAAAAAGAATTCCAAATGTCAACTGTAAAGAAGTGATTAGATTATTCCTCATTTTTAATGTATCCTTACAGCATATACACACACACGCCACTAATATAGATATGTTAGAACTGACTTTAAGAATGTAAGTAAGACCCAGCGTGCCTGGGTGGCCCAGTGGCTTAAAGCCTCTGCCTTCAGCTCGGGTCATGTTCTCAGGATCCTGGGATCGAGCCCCACATCGGGCTTTCTGCTCAGCAGGGAGCCTGCTTCCCCCCTCTCTCTCTGCCTGCCTCTCTGCTGGCCTCTCTGCCTACTTGTGATCTCTCTCTTTCTGTCAAATAAATAAATAAAATCTTAAAAAAAAAAAAAAGGAACATAAGACCAGTGTTTAGAACTTCACTTTAAAAGAAAGGGTGTCAGGGCACCTGGGTGGTTTGGTTGGTTAAGCGTCTGACTCTTGGCTTTGGCTCAGGTCATAATCTCAGGGTCATGGGATGGAGCTCGGCATCGGGGCTCTCTGTTCAGCAGGAAGTCTGCTTAAGACTGTCTTTCCCTGGGGCACCTGGGTGGCTCAGTCGTTAAACATCTGCCGTCGGCTCAGGTCAGAATCTCAGGGTCCTAGGATTAAGCCCCACATCAGGCTCCCTGCTCAGCAGAGAGCCTGCTTCTCCCTCAGCCTCTCCCCCTGGCTTGTATTCCCTCTCTTGCTGTCTCTCTCTATGTCAAATAAATAAATAAAATCTTAAAATCTTAAAAAAAAAAAAAAAGATTGTCTTTCCCTCCCTTTTTGTCCCTCCCCCACTCACACACACACACACTCTCTCTCAAACAAATAAATCTTTAAAAAGAAAAAAAATAAATAAAAGGAAGGATGTTAAGTGATAAAGATCCTTCTCCACCAAACTAATGTCAACGATGTCTGAGAAGACCCACAGCAAAGTCCAGACCAACTCAGCTTCAGAAGCCTCCTAAATCAGCCCCATGAAAGTATCAGGCTAGAAAACCTCACCTACAGTCCTGCCCACTATAACCATGGTTGCAAGCAATGGAGTTGGAGGGTGCTGAGCAAAATCGTAAAAAGGAACATACAGCTTGCTGCCAAGGTTCTGGGCAGGGGTTGCCAAGAATGAACACACTCAGATTACCAGAAAATTCCATCCTGCCAGAGATTTGGGTGATTTGATGGTAGAATGCACAACCTGTACGTTGTGAAGGGCTCTGTTATCAAAGCCAAGGCAACTCACGATCCTTGTAATGTGCTTGTCCTCACATCAATCACAAAGGCAGATCCAGCTTTTTCAAGAAAAAGTATTCAGTCCTAATGATGGGGATTTTTTTGTTGTTGTTGTTCTCTTAAGAACAGCCAGCAGCAAACTTCTTCTATAAAGGTCAAAGAGTAATTATTTTAGGCTTTACAGGCCATATAGCCTCTATCACAATTATTTAACTCTGCGGTTAAAGCCCAAAAGCAGCCACAAACTATATATATATGACTGATGATGGCTGGGTTTCAATAAACCTTTATTTACAATAATAGACAAAGGCCAGATATGATTCACAGGCTGTAGTTTGCTGAGCCTTGCTGTAGACAATCAACCTGCAGCCCCAACATGATCCCAGAAAGGCTGATGCTGAGTTCACAGAGGATGTGAACAGAGATGGACTTCTGTGTATCATGCACCTGCACTCACTCAGATCAACTCTCAACGGAACATTCCAGTAGATTCAAGGTGGCTGCTTGTTCAGATTCTCTGAATTTCTTCTTTTGGAAAAGGGAAGATATCTCTTCTCTGATTTAATTGGAGCTATCTATGTGATTGTATAACCAACAGTAGGGATATTGTACCCCTTTCCAGGCCTAGGATCTGAAAGACTGGCATTTCCTCATTCCTGTCTTTTTTTTGGAGCATTTATTTGTGGAATCCAGCTGTCATGCTGTGAGAAAGTCCAAACAATCCCACAGAAAGGCCCTCATGGAGAGGAATGGAGGCTCCTGGCAACAGCCTCAGATGGGCTCCCAGCCTAGCCCCTAAAGCACCCTTCATAAGATCCTCTATATATTCTGTTATCTGCTCTTAGATGCAGTCCAGTAGGATACTCCAAGGTCTTGGGGAATGACAAAACCACTAGGCAAAGAAGCCTGGGTCCCTGAGGGACTGAATGGAGCAGAGACATCTCCCCCAACCTGCATCCCACCAGCTCATTGCCATCAATCTGCCCTTTACAGGACCATTACAAACCTTTACGTATTATGCCACGTATTACGTATTATGATTTTTAAGGTTGTTACATACTCCCAACGTTGGCATACTCTAAAGAAGAAGGAAACAAGAAAGGCAGGCCACTGTGGATGAGTGTTAGAGCAGTACAGAAGGACTTAAGAAAAGGAAAGAAATGACAGTATTTCCAAAGATAAATGAATAGAGCTCCATGATTGGTCCACACTGTGAATCAGAGCCTTCTGGGTTCTAGAACCTAAATGAGAAGTATGAGTTTTTTATTCAGTGAAACCTACTCAACCATGGAGCTTATTTATATAGGGCTGACCAGATGCACTTAATAGATGGGGCTCTTTCCCCAGCTGTTTTTAAGGAAGCAAGATTGACAGGCCGTGGGTCCTGAGCTATGACTGAGAGCTGTTGACATCTTCCCCTCTACCCCTCATATGCACAAGACCTGAAATTGCTGATTATTTCTTTTGTTAAATATAATGTCTCAGTATATATGGGAAAATTATGTGAAAGAAGTTATACTTTAGACCTGAGATCAGCAAGCTATGGCCCCAGCGCCAAATCCAACTTGCTGCCTATTTTTGTGTGGTATGTGAGTGAAGATTAGTTTTCCCATTTGTAAATAGTTGAAAAAATTCAAAAGAAAAAAAATATTCTATGGCTAATGAAAACTATATGAAATTCATGTTTTAGCATTCCATGAATAATGGTTTATTGGAACAGAGGTATGCTGTATTGTCTATAGCTGATTTCTCAAAATGGCAGAGTCGACTAGTTGTGATAGAGACCACATTACCCACAAAGCCTAAAATATTTACTATCAAACTTTTTGAAGAAAAAGTTTATAGGTCCTTGCTTTAGAGTACTGTGGTCCATGAACCTTCATCCTGAATTAATTTACTAGATTGGCCCCTCCTTTAACAAGCTCTGAGGACACCGTAGGTTACCCCGCCATCTTAATAAGGAGGTGGGAGACAGAATGAAGGAGAGTATCAAAGAGCTCAGGACCACGTCATATTCCCCAGGAAGTGACTGATGGTAAGGGGGTCTCAGTGTCAAAGGGAGTCATGAGGCACCTGGGAGAAGGATGTCTGGCCGAGTGAAGTAGTCTGTGAACAAAAGGGAAGGGAAAAAATAGGGGTGAAATATTAAAATGTTCCTTGAGTTAGTCCCAACTCCCCCAACCTGTCAACATATCCACTGATTTTACTGTATTGTAAAAGTAAAACAAACTGATCAAGAGTCATTCATAACATGGCATTTTTAAAAGGGCAGAGTAACTCATTATAATACATTTTCCAGGTTTGTGAAAAACTTTCATTCAATTCTAATACAACTTCAAATGACAGTGTCCCTAAACCTGCTCTCTCGGTGATGGGGCTGGGTCCTGTCCATGTTTCTAGCTGAATTCCTTTCCTACCTACTGCTTCATGGGGAGCAGAGTCTCATCCTGGATTTCCATGGAGTAGAAATAACAGCAACAAAAAAATCCCACAGAAACTTCAAAGGATTCCACATTCAGGCCGGCTTTGTAGCCACACCCCTAAGACCTCCTAAGTTTGGCTTTGGTAGTGCCCAGGAGAGCCAGTAAGGGATTAGGAAAAATAGAAATCTTTGTTCATTCTCTGATCACCAATCTGACATCAACCCAGAGTTACAGTCTAGATAGTTGGCATAGTTGCACCCAGGTAGATTAACTTCTAGGAGATTTGTTCTCAGTAATCTTTATTTTCAAGTGGTTGGGAAGAGCTTCAAAGCAACAACTTCAACTCATGAACTTGTTCTAAAAAATAATAATACCAATTTGGCATCTGTGTGAATTTCAACTGCAAACAGAGACAAGGAAAGAAAGCTTTAAGTAAAACCTCTCCCATCCCACTCCTACCTTCTTCCACATGTTTCCCCGTTCTTTCATACACCAACTTTTCACCAACTCCCTTGTCTCTTTAAAATCCCCCTGACCCAGGGCGCCTGGGTGACTCAGTGGGTTGGAGCCTCTGCCTTCGGCTCAGGTCATGATCCCAGGGTCCTGGGATCGAGCCCCGCATCGGGCTCTCTGCTTGGCGGGGAGCCTGCTTCCCCCTCTCTCTCTGCCTGCCTCTCTGCCTACTTGTGATCTCTTTCTCTGTCAAATAAATAAATAAAATCTTTAAAAAAAAAAAAATCCCCCTGACCCACACCCTTCGTCTAAGGCAGTCAGTCACTGACCAGTCCCTTCCTAAGATGTCCTGAGAAGATTGCAAGAAGCATCCTTTCATTAAAAATTTAAAAATTTGTATCAACATGAATGGGACTGGAAGAGATTATGCTGAGTGAAATAAGTTAAGCAGAGAGAGTCAATTATCTTACAGTCTCACTTACGTATGGAGCATAAGGAAAAACACAGAGGGCATTGTGAGAAGGAAAGGAAGGGTGAATGGGGAAAATCGGAGGGGGAGATGAACCATGAGAGACTATGGACTCTGAGCAACAAACTTAGGGTTTTGGAGGGGAGAGGGTGGGGGGTTGGGCGAGCCTGGTGATGGATATTGAGGAGGGCACGTACTGCATGGAGCACTGGGTGTGGTGCATGAACAATGAATCTTGTAACACTGAAAAAATAAAATTATTTGGGGGGAAAAAATGGGGGCACCTGAACGGATCGGTTCAGCATCCAACTCTTGATTTCAGCACAGGTCATAACCTTAGGGTTGTGAGATTGAGCCCAGGAGCCCCAACTAGGGCTCTGCATTCAGCCGAAGTCTGCTTAAGGATTCTCTCCCTCTGCCCCTCCCTGTGGTTATGCTTGATAACTTGCTCGCACGTGTTTTCTAAGAATAAATAAATAAATAAATAAATAAATAAATAAATATTTTTAAAAATTAAAAAATGAAATATCCTTTAAAGACCACCAGTGAACTTAACAAGGAAAATGAGAAACACCATCCTATTGGCCATCAGCACTAAAGACCATAGTAATGCTGGTCCTAAGCACGAGGAGGCAATGATGTGATACACAATAACAAAGATGCAAAATACGGTAGTGAACCACAATTTAGGCTGTTAGGATTGGAAAGAAAGTTAGGTGTAATTAAGTTCAGTCAGGTCATCTCTCACATGAAGCAAGTGGTAGAAGCAACCCCTCTTATTGTTTCCTCCATTCCCAGTCTACCGATACTCCCTACTCTTTCTTCCTGGGGTCACACCCTTCCCCAGGTCTAATGTCTTCAGAAGGATACAAACTAGCCAAGCATTTCACCTACTAATTGATTAATGCTCTTATAAACTTTGTGCTTTTATGTGCAATTGCATTAAAGTTTCTCATGGAATGTTACAAGGGTGCTCCTTCTAGAATAGAATCAATAAGCTATCACAGTCTTCTGAGCAAGTGTGATCCACCTTAAATAAGTAAATTGAATCCCCAAAGAAATTCTGTAATAATCTTTTTAGCAAAGCAAATAATAGGTCCCCAACCTATTTAATTTTTTGCTGATTATTGATGTTTAGAACTGGCTTAAGAATATTTCCCTAACTTCAGATCTAGCAAAGAAGTGGCTCTACCTAATGGGGAGCTAAGACGATTTAGTCTGTAGGGCACTGAGACTACTGAATTATGAACGAAGATTATAACCTAATGCAAATATACAGGGTTAGATCAGTGAGCCAACTTAGCACTGAACAGGAACTCGTTCCAACTCCATTCACAAAATATGGTTTACATAAACTGTATCATACAAACAGACATGTTTAGCCTAAAAAGAACGGGGATGTCAACTGGAAAAAGTTTAGGTAGAGATGTGGTTTGGATATTTTCACTGTAGAATCACTGAACTTCTCATGTCCGATTCTTCTCTCACACATTCTATGTAATACACAGCAAATTTTATTTCACTTATCACTGGCTGACAGGAAACCAACTAAACCATAAAATAACTCAAAGCATCAGAGAGAAGTTAACCTGGCCCTGTTCAGCCACTGGTGAGGTTTATTCCAGCTAATTGCGGTAGTTGACATAGCATATTATAAGCTATGTAGATCAACAGAAAAAATGGGAACTATCCCTGGTTAGTATCCAATGTCAAGGAACAATGCTACACCTAGTCTAAAAATGTCTACTAACAGAAGAGTCAGTCATAAGGGCAGAAAAATTGAACTAGGATTTGAATTGCAAGTGACTATGGAAGAAAGGGCATAGTGCAAGAAAGTGCAAGAAATTGCAAGTGACTATGGAAGAAAGCAACTTACCCAGTTTGTGACTGTCCCCTGGGGCCTTGGTAAATACAAAGCAGCCCTGTCTCTGTGGCCTCAAGTGAATGCTGACTGCATAGCAATCACCATTAAATACACAAGGTGTAGCCCCACCCAAATCAATTGAATCAAATATCTGAGAATAAGTCATGGCGTCTTTATTTCTTAAAAGCTCTTTAAGAGATCTGAACACGCAGCCAGCATTGAGAACCACTGCATCTCTTCCAGGGACCTTCCAAAGTCCAAAAGCCCCAACGGGGAGAGGAGCAACCCCAAGACGGTTTACAGGGTAATTGGAGCCAGCAGCCCAGCAGTTATGAAAATCAATTCTAGATGCTTCTTTGCTCTAACAACAAGCCTTTCCAGGGAAGACATCCTGAGTTGCCATGCACTACCATTCCCAATCCATACACAACCTCCTCCCCAGCTCCAGTCCCTATAAGATCTGCTAAGGAGATAATTACCCAGATGAGAAGAGAAAGTGTATGATATGAAATTGAGAGCCATCAAAGATCCACAATTTTGACTGCACAGTTATTACAAGCTTACTCTTCTGCTTACATAGTGTGGAGGCTGAGGGGATATTTAAAGTGTCCTTAGGTGGTTGAGTCTCCTCCAGGTGCTATGAAGGTTGATGGAATTTTTTTCTTAGAATGTTCTAAAAGTTCTGGAAGCCCCATTTCTAATAAGTTTTCCTTCCTACCACTGAATTCGTGAAAAAGTAGAGAATCCAAAGTTATAGCCCTTAAATATACAATATTTTCAGTCTTTCAGACATGTTGAAGATCTGTTAACCACCAACAGATGTGTTATATAATGGTTTTCTTTGGACAAAATTAAAGCTATTCAACCCCCCAAATCCCTCTCACTGCTTCAAGGTGTCTTGAGTCCAAAGCATAGCCAATTTAGTGCTTGCTCCACCGTGGATAATTAAAATACACTTTAGGTGGTTCAGCATATTTTCCTGCACAACTTGCCCCTTGAGCTGGTCTAGTGTTCTCCTTCCTTCCTTTTATTTCTGTGATTCACCCAAGGATTATGTTATTTGAAAAAGTATAGTACTAAGAATAATTACTGGCTAACTCTAGTTGGAATGCAATATTAATCCTTAATTTATTCTTCTGAGAAAGTCATGGCCAAGCATCCATCCTTTTATTTGTCTTCCACAGAGAGCTAAGCTTTCAGACCAAATTGTGTTAATGGTAGCTTCCCAAATGGAATTCCAGCCTGCTTCCAGACTCAGGCACCATAGGGATGCAGGCGGATGAGAAGAAGCTAAATTTGAATTGAGTCAGAAGCTTCTGGACATTACTTCCACTAAATAATCTTGTAGCAACCCCATCTAATGAAAATCAGATCTCATTCAGAGGAGGGAAATTTGCTTTTCCGAATAAAACTAAATTGGTCCCATAAGATCTATTACCCCAAGAACTAAAGGTCCTGTCTACACTGTATTAAATGAAGTGGTCAATGAATTTAGCCAAAATCCCTAATAAAAACCAATATATTCTCTTAGAATTCAAATCCTATCAAGGAACATAGTGGAGAAAGTGACTCATATTTATTAATGGGTTTCAGGCATACTCGTCCTTGATAAAATAAATACACTGTTAATCAACAGATATATTTGAATGCTCACTATGTGTTCAGTCAGAACTGTGCCAAGTCAGAAAGGAGATCTGGAAGATGTATAAGACTGATGCAAAAGAAACAAGGGTTTCACATGACTTCTGCTTTCAATTATAGGTTATGATGCAACATAACACTTACATGTTTTGAAATTTTGGAGTCTCTCTCTTTTGCTACCAAGATTAAATAAATAAATAATCAAAGTCATCTTCATTTTAGCTACCAAACTGGGCAAGATAAACAGCACATAGTAGATCTTAACAAATACCTGTGGCATGAATAAACAAGTAAATAAATGAATGTTTTCTGAGCATACAGAGTACATTAAGCTGAGAGGTCATAGTAACAAAAACATTCTGTTAAGCACTAATACATTTGGTATTAGATAGTGACTCTTTACCCAATTCCATGTTGTTTTCTTCTTCTCCCTGAGCACACCTAATCCCCATTCAGCAGCCTCCTGTGCGGTGAGATGTGGACCTGTGACGAGATGAAGCCAGTGCAGGATGTGGGCAAGTGGTAGGAGTCACTTCTAAGTCTCTCTCAGGAAGTCTTCCATGCTCCTCTCCTTCCGGGTAACTGAATCAGACCCCCACCCACGGTTGAAGACCACATGTTTGTGAGAGCAGAGCCTCTGTCAGCCTACACTCCTGAATGACAGTGAAGACTTCCCACTAGCTCCCTTTTTATACGTGAGAAAACTAAGTCACAGAGAAGTGAAGCATAGATAATAAGGGGCAGTACAGAATCTGAACAGGAACACATTTCTACCTCAACCATTTTTATCTTCCTCAAAAACATGTCAAATGCTTAAAGGAGCCTCTCCATAGTTGACCTCTAACCACTTCCAGGTGACCATTTTCACAACCCGGAATCAAAGTGATGATCTCTCCCAATATGCCATTCACGGAGTGCCTCCCCTCACCTATGCCCTTTCGTCTCTAGATGCATATCACGATGGCACGCCCACTTGGTGAGTCTATCCCCAACTGCCATACCTCTCTGTCTAATGCTGTCTATTTTGTAGACCTCAAACAAGGCCATACTGCCGGCTCAATAGACTTCGGTAGCAAGATAGAGCGGAGATCAAACATGTAGTGTGTCTTCCTCATTTTCAACAAACAAAAAACCATACTTAAACAAATCTTGCAGAAGGTCAGTAAGAAAATTACTAAAAGTTTTGCTATAAAAATCTTCATATTAAAATGTTCAGAAATAGGGGAATAATAACTGTAGAATTCATTTAAAGGTTATATACCATAATGTTCGACTATTTCTATACCTTACACCTAAGTAACATGTAAGGTGAGAGGTATGATTTAGAAACCAGAATATTCTCTTTAATTGAGATGTCCAGTTAGCTGAGTGTTAAGATTCATTTATCCAATAAAACTCCCCAGGACATGAAGGCCTCTGAGTTGGGGACATGGAACTGAGCTTCAGGGGTTCCCACAAAGTTTCACTAAACTTTAAAGTGGCCTCATACAAAGAGACTGTTATTTCCCACGTCTTGATCACACACAATCTACCTAGAGGAGAAATAAATATCTTGCCCCTGAAACTTCGTACATGCAGAGTATAGAAACTTCACACATACTTGGAGCAGTCTATAAGGGCTGTCATGCATTTCACAAATCAGGTGTGACTTGAAATTCCAGAGACCACAGCTGGCTCCAGAAAGCAAAGTGGGAAGACAGCTGACCACTGCTTCCAACTCCTGCTTTCTGTGCCTTGCTAACCAAAATTAATATATTAAATTTCTGTGGTAACTTTATAAGCCTAATCTTTCCTTGAGGACAATAGAGTTGATGTTCTGTCATTTGGGCAAGAGCTTATCACATGCTCTGCCTTTGGCTTTCATGTTCTCTAGGACTCTTGATGCTCTAGAATCCCAGTACAAATAGCCACTTCTATCTAAATCTTCTGAATGAAACTAGGTGTATTTAGTTTTCATAAACTTTTCAACAAAACATCAAGTGCTACAAATATTGTATTCATTATATCACCATTTTACAAAAGTATTTAGATAAAACAAGAAAAGGCCATAATAAGTTAGAGATGGAGTTGTGACACAGGTGATCCAAAAGCCAATTTGATACTGCACTAGAGCACATTCTCTGTTACACATTCTCTGTGTAATAATACAGATGGATAGGGAAATGAGCAAAATAATGACCCTTAATTTTTAAATAATTTCATTTGCCACTGTAATGGATTTTTAAATATGTTTGGGGCCATTGGATCATTTCCATAATAAGTAAGAAAGAGATATTATAGAGGAAAGATGGGATATTATAAGGGAAGGTTGGCTCTGATCAGTGCTCCCATCAGCATATGCCAGTTTTCACTCATGGGTGGAAAAAATAGAAAAATTAGAAACAGTAAGAAAAATCCAATGAGCTTTTTATAAAGTTAAATGTATTTAACTTAACAGACTGTATACTTTAAGATTATATCATTTCTATTATTTTAGTGCATAAATCTCCTTCCTTTTATGAAATGATATAACTAGATGAGATAGTTCCTAGTATTTTGTCCATAATTGGCAAAATAAAAAACTAACAATTCAATTCTATGCCCCAAAATATGTTTTTAAGATTCTACTGGTCCATGGAATCCAAAGTCTGAGAGAAACTAACCCAGTCCAATCTCCCTGCTACAACTGGCAACTCACATATGGCAACAGAAGATGAAGGTGAGGTTTCTTTGATGACTTCTAACATGAATGATTGACTCAAGATACCAGAGTTTTGTGGGGGTTTTTTGTTTTTTTTTTTTGTTATTAATTTTTATTAACATATAATGTATTATTTGCCCCAGGGTACATGTCTGTGAATCATCAGGCTTACACATTTCACAGCACTTAACAGCACATACCCTCCCCAATGTCCACACCCCAGCCACCCTATCCCTACCCAATCCACCACCCCCCCACCCCGCCTCCCAGCCACGCTTTGTTAGTTTCATGAGTCTAGGAGTCTCTTATGGTTTGTCTCCCTCCCCATCCCTTCCTGTTTCATTTCTCTCCCCCACCCTCCCAAACTCTCGCCTTGCCTCTCAAATTCTTCATATCAGAGAGATCATGTGATAATTGTCTTTCTCTGACTGATTTATTTCCCTTATCATAATACCCTCCAGTTCCATCCACGTCGTTGCAAATGGCCAGATTTCATTTCTCTTGATGGCTGCATAGTATTCCATTGTATATATATACACCACATCTTCTTTATCCATTCATCTGTTGATGGGCATCTAGGGTCTTTCCATAGTTTGGCTATTGTGAACATTGCTGCTATAAACATTCGGGTGCACGTGC
>CM053608.1:63687692-63724582 GCA_028646535.1 Procyon lotor | reverse complement strand
GATTGCTGAGGCTAGGACTTCTAGCACTATGTTGAATAGCAGTGGAGATAGTGGGCATCCCTGCCGTGTTCCTGATCTCAGGGGAAATGCTGAGAACTTTTCCCCATTGAGAATAATATTCGCTGTGGGAAGATACCAGAGTTTTAAGACCAGAAATACTTCTTGAGCACCTTTTAGGTACTCAGTACAGCTCTCAGAATTCCTACAGAAGAGGGAGAGAACAATCCCTGCCAATAAAGAGTTATAGTCTAGTTGTAAAACAATAAGCACTGATGTGAACTAGAAAAAAAAAAAAAACCAAGCACGCATGCACTTGCCTGGGGTAAGACTGTGTGGCACAGACAAAGGGCCAGTGACCTAGTGAGAAATAAAAGGTGACTAAAGGGGGAGTAGCCAAAGAAATTATTCTTGAGGGGGTTGTTTGAGGAAGCAAGGTACCTGTGTTGATTAAAAAGATACAGAGGGCTTTCTGAATAGACAGAAAAGCACTGAAAAGAAATCTTGGAGAAAGTGAGAGTACCTGAGATGCAGAGCAAAGCAAAGTGTCAGGCCTGGCTACCGTGGATCCCTTCCAATGAGGGAAGCCAGAGGAATGAGGCAGCAAACAGCCCTTGACAGAAGCCTAAAATGAGATGCTACAGAATTTAGTCATAATCTCATGACAAATAATGGCTATCATGCTCAATCCAAGGATAAAATCCAACTAAAAACAAAGTAGCAAGGAAATGTTAAGGAGAATCTCCAAATTCATTCTCTCCTACCAGTCTCAAACCAAAAATAAACTTCCATCAAAAGTTGTCTGGTCTGTGGATCAATTTAAGTTTTAAAGGCATCAAGCCCAGTTATGAGCCTATCCCAGTAATTCATATGAGAGATGAGGCAACTATAGTACAGAATATGCCTTTTCAACAGGGCCTTTATCACCCCCAAGGGGATAATAACTGGTTCTTGGTGGGAAAGCAGGTTGTGAAAAAAAAAAACCTTATATATTTAATAGTGTAATAATATTTATGATGATAATGTTTGTAACAAAATACCATTTCTTAGTATTTGGATTTTCACTTCTCTTATTAGGGAGAAATCAAATTCATTTTAATTTAATTAATTCATTAATCTTAATTCAATTTAGTTTTCTCTTTAAATATATGGCAATGAGAAAAAGATCGAGAGACACTGGTCTAGATCTAGAATAGACCTGGTTTTGTTAATGATGTTTCTTTTATATACATAGTCATGAAGATTGTCTTTAGTGTCTCTGGTTTCCAGTTTTAGCATTCTTTTTCCTTTCTGTTCTGCCCAGGTCCCAAGTTCTGGTACATAGTCTTTTTGTGCTGAGGAAAATATCTGCCATACCAATCACCTATACCTTAGAAAAATCTCAAGGCAAGATCTGCCTGTCTTTTGCGGATGTATTTGTGTTTTAAGGCTTTTATCAAACTTTGGAATAAAAGATATTACACTATCACATAGGCTCATCCCTACTAGGTTCAAAGCTCTCTTTGTACCAAAGTGTAGGCATTCTTCTAGAAATGCCATAGGGCCACTGCCCTTTCTACAGTATTTAGTCTGAATTGCCCAAATGTTAAGGCCCAGGCTCCACAGGGCATTATGGCCAATAGGATATGGATACTGGCGATGGTTACAACTCATGAAGCTTCTACTATGTTCCAGACACTGTTCACATCAATGCCCATGACCAATTCCATTAATTCCCCCAAACAACTCTAAGAAGCAGATACTATTATTATCACTCTATTTTACAGATGAGGAATCTGAAGCAAGAGAGGTCACATATCCAGCAAGTGCCAGAGCCAAGATTTAAATCCTGCTATACTGGCACCAGAGCCTGCTCCCTGAAGCACTTCATGATACTACCTTGGAAACTGTCTCAGAACAAGGACTATGGGCCCAGCAGATCTGTACTCAAATCCTGTCTCTATCATTTCCCACCTGGTGACCTTGAACTAATTACCCAGCTTCTCTGAGCCTTGGTTTCTGCAGTTTGCTCATCTCATGGGATTATCATATGATGTAAATAAGATCACACCTACCTTAACAAATCTGAACTTAAAAAATAATCAGGATCGATATTGTCAAGGTATCGGTTATTTGAACTTTGACCTATAGATCCAGTCAAAAATGTCAACAAGTTATTTTTTGAATATCATCATACTGATTATAAAGTTTATATGGAGAGGCTAAAGATCCAGAGCACCCAATGCAATATTGAAGGAAAAGAAGAAAGTTGGAAAACTGACACTACCCAACTTTAAGACTTTCTATAGGGCTATAATAATCAAGACAGTCTGGTACTGGTAAAAAGAACAGACACATAGATCAATAGAACATAATAGAGAGCCCAGAAATAGACTCACGTATAGTCAATTGATCCCTGACATAGGAAGAAAGGCAATATAATGGAGAAAAGATAGACTTTTCAACAAATGGTGCTAGAACAACTGGACATACACAAGTAAGAAAATGAATCTAGACCTATACCCTTCACAAAATTAACTCAAACCAGATCATAGACCTGTAACAGGACTATGTAACACAATGTAACACAAAACTATAAAACTAGGAGACAATATAGAAGAAAGTCTAGACTACTCTGTGTATGGTAATGACCTTTAGATATACCAAAGGCATGAACGAAAAAACTGAGAAGTTGGACTTCATTAAAATTAAAAACTTCTGCTTTGCAAAAGACATGATCAAGAGAATAAAAAGACATGCCACAGACTGGAAGAAAATGTTTGCAAAAAGCATATCTATATGATAAAGGGCTCCTATCTAAAATATACAAAGAATTCTTAAAACTTACCAATAAGAAAATGAATAATCTGATTTTTAAAATGGGTCGAGCTGAACAAACACCAAGCCAAAGAAGATACACAGCTGGCAAATAAGCATATGAAAAGATTCTCAACAACAAATGTAATTAGAGAACTGCATATTAAAATAACAATGAGGGTTGCCTGGGGGGCTCAGTCCGTAATCAGTCAGCCTCTGACTCATGATTTCAGCTCAGGTCACTATCTCAGGGTCTTGAGATCAAGCCCTGTGTTGGGCTCCATGTTCAGTGGGGAGTCTGCTTGAGACTCCCTCTTTCTGTCTCCCTCTGCGACTCCCCACAGCTTGCGTGCACTCTCTCAAATAAATAAATTTAAGAAGAAAAGAAAAGAAAAAAGAAAAGAAATAACAGTGAGATACCTCTGCCTACCTATTAGAAAAGCCAAAATCCAGAACACTGACAACAGCAAATACTGGCAAGGACATGGAGCAAGAAGAGCTCTCATTCATTCCTGGTGGGAATGCAAAATGGTACAGCCACTTCGGAAGACAGTTTGGCTAAATATATTCTTCCCATACAATCCAGCAATCACACTCCTTGGTAAAATTTACCCAAAGAAGATGAAAATTTATGAAAACTTATTTTTTTAATTTTTAATTAATTTATTTTTTAAAGATTTTATTTATTTATTTGACAGAGAGAGAGAGAGAGCATAAGCAGGGGAAGCAGCAGACCAAGAAAAATGGAGAAGTAGGCCCCTGCTGAGCAAGGAGCCCAATGTGGGGCTCGATCCCAGGACCCTGGGATCATGACCTGAGCTGAAGGCAGATGCTTAACCAACTGAGCCACCCAGGAGCCCCTATGAAAATTTATCTATAAATTTTATGAAGATTTGTTCCCAAGAAAAGCCACACAAGGATATTTATAGCAGCTTTACCATAATTTCTAAAATTTAGAAGCATCCAAGATTTCCATCAATAGGTGAATGGGCAAATAAACTGTAGTACATTCAGACGATGGAATATCATTCAGCACCTAAAAAAAGTGAGCACTTAAGCCATGAAAAGACATGGCAGAATCTTAAATGCATATTACTAAGTGGAAAAAAACAACTTGAAAAGGCTATATACTATATGATTATAAATATATGACCTTCTGGAAAAGGTAAAACTATGGAGACAGTAAAAAGATCAGTGGTTGCCAAGGGTTAGGAGAGATAGGGAGGTGAATAGGCAGAGCAGAGAGGATTTTTAGGGTGGTGAAACTATCTGCATGATATTATAATGATGGCTATATGTCATTATACGTTTGTCCAAACCCACAAAATGTACAACACCAAGAGTGAACCCTAATATAAACTATGGACTGAATGATGACGATGAGCCAATGTAGGTCCTCAGCTGCAAAAAATGTACCACTGCAGTGCTACATATTGGTAGTGAGAGAGTTTGCAGGGGGGTACATAGGAAATTTCTGTATTTCTATTCAATTCTGCTGTAAACCCAAAGCTTTTCTAAAAAATAGTCTATTTTAAAAGGCGGGAATCAGAATCAGCTTAGAGATCAAAACTAAAAAGATGGAGGGAGAAGATTCTTCTCTATTAACAATTTTCTGAGCCCAAGGGTCCAGAAAAGCACTTAAGGAGCAGACAATAGAACGGTAAAAGCTGAAGCTAGGTTGCTAGGAGCCACCCAGACAAGCATAGAGGAGAGAACTGATTTTGTGTCTGAGCCAACCAGATGTGCTGGGGACTGAGACTACTGAGACCTCTCCTTCCTGGCCTGAGTCCCATCACAGAAAAAGTCCTTCCCCAGGGCAAGGTCTCCACCTCTCCCCCCTGCTACAGCTTCCTGAATATATGAGGAGATGTAAAACCAGTTACTAGTTAAACTCTTGTTGAATTCCTACAATAATAGCAGAAACAATAAACATCACTTCAACACAGACAAATGACGACAAACCGCTGAGGGGACTACAGGGAGAAATGTTCTAGAAAAGCCAGGAACCAGGAACCTCTGCTTCCTGGAATCAAATCCAAGCCAAAAGGTATTCTCACCTGGTAGCCTCGAGCATGTCACATAATTTAGAGGTGCTGCCAAAACCCAGATCCAAAAACAAACAAACAAAAAACCAAAACAAACAAAAAAATTTAAATGGGAAGAGAGTGGGGAAAAGAAACCAGAATTTCTCCCCATAACCACAGTAAAGGCATTTATTAGCCACATCCACTCTATGGTACCTTAGAAACAAAAGGTCGCCATCCCAATGCAAACAAACTTCTTTCCCTGCTGTGACTGCCTTTCATAATTCTTGCACTTCTTAACATGGAACAGCTCCATCTATGAGATCATTTGTTTTCCCAAGAACTCAGTTACAGAGCTTGCCAATCATTCAAATTGCAGGCACTGGCCAGGAAAACTGTGTGAGGAAAGAAAAGCATTAAACCCCTTACTGCTCCTCTCTTAGGTCAGCCAGAGCATTAGAATCCCATACGATTGTCTTTTCAAAAAGAAGGAAAAAAAAACTATTCTTACAAAGATAACAAGTTCCAAATGTTGTCTTTTCTTAAAGGTATGTTTGTTTCAAATCATATGTTTTTAATCTATGAACAGCCTGAGTTATAATTATTCCAATTCTATACACTTTACAAAAGCCAAGAGATAACATGCAGAAGTGATGAATGTGTTATTGGTGATATATAGAGTCAATCTATTGATTCAAGACATAAACAGAATCACACGGAAACAGAAGAAATGGTGAACAACACATCCAATTTGCATTATGCCTGCTCCTAGTACGACCAGTTTCAGGCCCTTCCTTTAAGCAGCAAATGATCCCTACTTTGTGAAAAGACTCTGGTGTTAGTCATTTATACCTCAGGGTGAATTTTCATTACTCAACCTCCAGGCTCTATTTGCACTTGAAATCTCACTTATAATTGGGAAAGAAAAGGTTTCATCTGGTTTTTAAGGGAATTTGAAACCTCAACGATTAGATGAAATAGATGTGAAAAAACAAGGGGTTAGGAAATCAGAATATGTTTAAGAAAAAAGGATTTACTAAGTGTTTTTAATTGCACACTAACTTTAGACTTAGAGGATGTCCTGCAGGATTCATTTCTTTTGTCAAGGGTCATCAGGCATCAGGCTCCAAAAAGGGTTTTTTTAACTTGTTTTGCTTTTGGTAAGTATGCCATTTTTCAATGCATATTTTTAAATGGGAAAACTAAAAGAGCGATTGGGAAGACATAGACTTATCTGATTTCATCCCTGAGATTTATGTGATTTCACTAATCACTAGATATAAAGTTATAGAACACATCAACTACTGGATTTAGTGGAGTGCTATAACAATTAGACTATCTTATTGGAATACTTTATTCAGTACAACCTGCTGAAATAGATATTTTAGAGATCTCTAAGAATAAAGACCCAAAACACTGTCGAGATGGGACTCTGGACTCTTGGGGATCTTCTTCCCCAGTTCAGATCCTTTCCCTCAAACTTGAACCTCTATTTCAACTAAATTAGACCTCAATGACTGTGCTGGAATCTCCTCAGATTCATTTCTGAAAAGATACTGCTTTTCTCCAGAGACAGGAAACAGATACCGTAAAATGGGCGGGGGAGGGAGGATCTGGTGAGGAACAATGAGTACTCTCACCTAGAATGGAAGTGAAACATTATATGATAATTTTCTCTTCTGATTTAACTCAAATAAGCCTAAAATTCGCCCTGGACAATGAAGAGTCTGGCCCTCTCTTATTTGTAAATGCACTTCTGACAGGCATCCTGGCATGCCTATCAAAAATTCGAAAGCCCAAATTTTTCTCTTTTTTTCATTCCACTAGCCAAAACCTAGTAAAACAGTTGCCAAAACAGTTGTGACAAGGGAAATCAATAGTTACTTGAAAACTGTTTTAGGTAACAATTTTGCTTCAAGATTGTTACAAATCTTAGTGTCTTTCCAGATTGAGCTTAAGATATATCATATCTCACAGAGTTTTATGGAGGAAATGAGATTGATAAATGAATACTCCTTGATATGAAACCTCAATCCTCCATGAAAAGAAGAAAGCTGACTCATGTTGTTCATAAATATAACCACACCCTGATGCTAAGCATCACATTTCCAAGAAGCCTACTCAGGATGAATTAGTCTAGGAAAGAAAGGGAAATAATTTTTAAATATATGTTCCAGAAAAAAATCAAAACATTAAAGTGAGATATCTTCCAAACCTGATACTAGATGTCTAAAACGTTAAAATGTTCCAATAAGCTGCATGCAATAATGAACCAATTTCTGACGTGATTACAAAAATTTTATTTTATTCCTGCACAAATACTAGTAATAGGTATTGCATACCTCTCATATGTAGAATACAGTCCCAGAGAATGCCATATTTCAGAGGGAACATAAAATAAAGCTCTTCCTAGTCACAGCAATAAAATTATACACACCCAAAAGTAAAGAAAAAAGTTACCAAACCCCTTGGTAATTCTGACCTATTGGAGAGAAATATTTCCTGAATTCAGTACAATTTTTCTGCTATAGAATATACAAAAACATGGGGCACCTGGGTGGCTCAGTCATTAAGCGTCTGCCTTCGGCTCAGGTCATGATCCCAGAGTCCTGGGATCAAGTCCCGCATCGGGCTCCTTGCTCCGCAGGAAGCCTGCTTCTCCGGAAGCCTGCTTCTCCCCCTACCATTCCCTCTGCTTGTGTTCCCTCTCTCGCTGTGTTTTTCACTGTCAAATAAATAAAATCTTTAAAAAAAAAAAAAAAGAATATACAAAAACAAATAAATTTTAAGGCTACGTCTCTGGTGGCTATATTGGGTTAAATGCTATTTAGTAGACATTGTGCACTCTATAATGGATTTAAATAACTTGGAACATACCCCAATTATCTGCCTGTTAGCTTTAGTTTACACGGAATTCATTCATGTGTATTTGAAGAGCCTTCCTAAAACGGTAAAAAAGCAGATTTCTTTAGTAGGTAATTATTCCCTTTAAATAATTTCTGTAAATTTTATTTTGCTAAACAGCTCAGAAGCAAATATAGGTTTACTAATTATAATTATCACAAATTTCAAACTATTGGAACTCTGTTCAATAAACTGCAATTTGCATAAAGATCACATGTAAGAGTCACTGCCACTATAGGAATAACAAGTAATCTTTTTTTCTGTGCTTATTATGTCCAGCCACTATGCCTATGTGTAGACTGATCTCATCAAAACAACAGTTTCAAGAAGGTATTCTACTGTGCCCATCTTTAAAGTAGGAATTAGCAGAGTCTGAGAGTTTACCCAGTATGTATACTGCCTGCCCACCATTCAAGAAATGTAAACTGGTATCATCCTCCTTTGTCACTTTAAGGCACAGTCTCAGCACATTTAAATAAGAAATAAGTGCCCATGAAAAAAATCACTGAAACACTTTTTGCTAGGATCTACAAACAGAATCTGATTTTAAATAATAACACTATTACATCTTGTTCTATTTATAATTTCCATACTGTGATCAACCTAGAAGAACATATCCCTGGAAATAACTCAACCGGGGATGACATTTTCCTTCTTTTTTTTTTAATTAATTAATTAATTTTTTAATTAACACATAATGTTTTATTTGCCCCAGGGTACATGTCTGTGAATCGTCAAGCTTACACATTTCACAGCACTTACCATAGCACATACCCTCTCCAGTGCCCATAATCCAGCCACCCTATCCCTACCCCCCCCCCGCCCGCCTCCCAGCCACCCTTAGTTTGTTTCCTGAGATTGAGTCTCTTATGGTTTGTCTCCCTCCCTGGTCCCGTCTTGTTTCATTTCCTTCCCTCACTCCCCATGACCCCGTGCCCTACCTCTCAAATTCTTCATATCAGAGAGATCATGTGATAATTGTCTTTCTCTGAATGACTTATTTCACTTAGCATAATACCCTCCAGTTCCATTTGTCGTTGTAAATGGCAAGATTTTGTTTCTCTTGATGGCTGCATAGTATTCCATTATATATATATACACATATGCACCACATCTTTATACATTCATCTATTGAATGGACATCTAGGTTCTTTCCATAGTTTGGCTATTGTGGAAATTGCTGCTATAAACATTCAGGTGCACGTGCCCCTTCGGATCACTACATTTGTATCTTTACGGTAATACCCAGTAGTGCAATTGCTGGGTCGTAGGGTAGCTCTATTTTCAACTTTTTGAGGAACCTCCATACTGTTTTCCAGAGTGGCTGCACCAGCTTGTATTCCTATCAACAATGTAGGAGGGTTCCCCTTTCTCTGCAGGGGGATGACCTTCTTCTTGACAACAGCATCATCCTTTGCTGGTCTCCCAGCCTTGAAGAGCCCTCCTTAATACCCACAGTGTTCTTTTCTTCTCCCCTATTTTCTGTTGTCACTCTGGTTCTTGCAGTCACAACTCCATGCCTAGAGCATCCCAACAGGTTTCTCCTGGCTTCCAAACCCCCTTTTGCATACCTATTTTCTGCCTATTCTCTTCTAATTCCTGTTTCTCTCTCCAAACCTTACAAGCCAAGTTTTCAAAGGTAATCCACACTGGTTTCCTCCTACTTCCTTCCCACCCACTACACTCCTGTCCCTTCCCCCATTTTTGTTCTTTCTCAGGCTCCTTTGGGTCTCTTCTTCCTCCTCCCACCTTTAAATACAACTGTTTCCCAGACCCTATCCTGGCTTACCACTCTTCCCACACCACACATGTCCTGGCCCGGTTCACCCATGTATGCCAGTAACTAACTCACATGCAACCTCAACAAGACTCCTCTTGTTGATAGGTTGATAGGATGTTGACAGGATGTCTGATACATTCTTCACACTCATGATTCCCATCTGTCTAATACTGCTTCTTCTCCTATGTCTGCCATTTTAGGCAATGACACCTTCTAATGAACACAAAGCACTCATATCACTCCTGACCTCTGCAGATTTCTCTTCCCAAATAGCTCATGAATCCATCCCTTCTCTCTATGCCTATGATGACAACTAATAGGTGCTAGCAACAACTCTCACCTGGACTATTACAATAGCCTCCTAATGGTTTCCCTATCTCCAGTCTTGTCCTTGGGAACACCATCCTCCACACTGACAGTGGATTGTTTCCTAACATGTAAAGCCTGATTATAACTACATTTTGCCTAAAAGCTTCTGACAGCCCACCATCACATGCCCTACCTCAGCAACATTCCTATCACCTCCCATGGTATGCACTACACTTTCACAAAACCAAATGCACAGAAGATCTCCAACATTTTTAGTGCTTTGTTTATGCTGTTCCTCCTACATAGAATGCCCTCCCCATTCTTTGCCCTGTGTGCCAGAAGAGACTTGCAGTAGGGTCAGGGAAAGCTTCCAGGAGGAGGAGAAAGATACCTTTCACCTAACACAACAAGCATGAAATGGAGTACAACACACAAAGTCCTGGATACCCAGCCCATGTCACCACGAGTTAAACTCTCCTTACACAATTATGGTTTCAACTGACCCTTTGCATAAACTATTTTGCTCTGAAACTATCTTTTATGTGCCCATTTTATTGCCATGTTTCTAAATTCCCTGGAGTCAGTCCATGTTTAAGGCCACTTCATGTTCTTGCCATCCACCCCAGTATAGCACTTGACACATGGTAAATATCTAATAATTGCCCAGTGATGCAAGCTGATAACATCCCTTGACAGCAATAGTCTGAAACAAGTTCTTTCACCTGTCTGTCCTCTGTTTGTGAGAAGTCAGTCAATCTAGGGGAACCTGGGTTAGTCAGTTAAGTGTTGGACTCTTGATTTCGGTTAAGGTCATGATGTCAGTTTCATGAGATAGAGCTCCATGTCAAGCTCTGCCCTAGGTGCAGAGTCTGCTTGAGATTCTCTCTCTCCCTCTGCCCCTCCCCCCACTCACACTTGCACTCTCTCTTTCTCTCTCTAAAATAAACAAATCTTTTAAAAAAGAAGTCAATCTAATGATTATGACCCTTGGACATCATGTTTATGAGAGAAAAAAAATGTGCATTTGGATTTGGATAAAAGGCAAGGTTTAATGGCTAAGATTTCACTCCCTGGCCTAACTCTCCACAAATAGTAACTCACTTTATCCCCACAACAACTTTCTGTAGTAGAGTTAATGTTGCTATTTCACAGATAAGGAAGTTGAGGCACAGAGGGGTCCTATAGGAGCTCATTAAGAGAAAAGTCAGGACCAGACACATGAAAAGATGCTCAATGTCATTCATCATCAGGGAAATACAAATCAAAACTATATATGATACCACTTCACACCTGTCAGAATGGCTAAAATTAGCAACATTATAAACAACCGGTGTTGGTGAGGATGTGAAAAGCTCTTATATTGTTGGTGGGAAAGCAAACTGGTACAGCCACTCTGGAAAAGTCTGGAAGTTCCTCAAAAAGTTAAAAATAGAACCACTCTATGATCCAGCAATTGCACTACTAGGTATTTACCCAAAGGGTACAAAAATACCGATTTGAAGAGGTACATGCACCACGATGTTTACAGCAGCGTCATTGATACAACAGCCAAATTATGGAAACAGCCCAAAAGTCCACTGACCGATGAATGGATAAAGAAGATGTGTGTATGTGTGTATGTGTATAAAGTGGAATATTACTCAGCCATCAAAAAGAATGAAATCTTACCACTTGCAATGATATGGACAGAGCTAGTGGGTATTATGGTAAGTGAAATAAATCAGTCAGAGAAAGACAAATATCATATGATTTTACTCATATGTGGAACTTAAGAAATAAAACAGATAAACGTGGGGGGGAAGACAGGTAAATCACAAAACCGCTCTTAACTATAGAAAACAAACGGAGGGTTGCTGGAAGGGAGGTAGGTGGGGGAATGGGTTAAATGGGTGATAAGCATAAAGGAGGGCACTTGTGATGAGCACTGGGTATTGTAAGTGATGAATCACTAAATTCTACCCCTGAAGCTAATATTACACTGTATGTTAACTAGCTGGAATTTAAATAAAAACTTGAAACTACAAAAGAGAAGGAGACAGACAGAGAGAGAAAAGCCAGGGTGTGGAATCTGGCAGTCTGGTTCTAGACATTCTGCTCTCCCCAGCATCCAGGGCCTGCAAGACAGGGGCCAGGGCAACTGCTAAACACTCACAATATTACAGACAGTTTTAATCTGAAATTCCACTAGCTATAAAGCACTCCACCCGACCCTGCAAAAATACACACTTAACTCAAAAAACCAACATGAAAAATATGTAAAATTTAAATTATGTTTAAATAATAATTTCTACTGAAATAATACATTTCTTCCAAAGAACTTATAGCAAGAATTTATCCTCTTCCATGTTTTATTGATCATGGTTAATAACTTTAAGAGGCAAAAAATGGACCCCTTCAGTAGACTGTAGGAATAAGTTTCCATTATAATGAGATTAGAAGCATCATAACGTTTAATGTCCCATCAGACTTACAAAAATGAATGGTTTTGTATATGTGGAAGGATAATCATTTGAAGAATTTAGAACACATGGCCTCCAACTTCTGCATGTCCTTGTTTCCTAGCATCCCTGCCACCACCAATTCAGCCAGCTGGGTGCTCCAGCTTCATGCCCTCAGAGCTGTGCTGTTGCAAAGATGCAGAAAGTTACTGATCAGGTTCATTTTTTTAAATATTCACCCATGAAAAACTATACATATATGATGTATATGTAAGCCATAAGGTTTATAATAAAATCAACTACAATGGAGCCAACACAGTGATCCAGACTCAGTTTTTGAGGTTCAAAATACAATTGTGAATTTTTAGAAGAAACAATGGCTTTATGAGGAAGGCTTTTGAGCTGAAAAACCCTGAATTTTTTGCATTGTTTGAGTCCCGGTTTGAACAATAAGCAGAGAATATTGGTTATAATGAGTTTATTAGTCCAGACTTAGTAAAGATTCCATCAGACAAGACTAGAGAAGACTTAGAGGGGCAGCAAGAGTTAGACTCTAATGATAATTTCTTAGAATCCTTGGGCCTATGTCCCCTACCTATTTAGCTACAATTAGTAAAGTTATAGAACACCCCAACAAGTTTGGGAGTCCACGAGTTCCTGCATGGAATCCTGGAAAAATGATGGCATGGCCTGGAGAAAGAGGCAGAACGGAAATTTGAATAGACTTAGTTTTAACCTAAAATGACTATATTTGTCTGGCATTTTCTAAGATTTCATTTTCTGCAAAGATGTAGCTGGAGAGATGGAGATAAATTCAAGTGACAGGAAACTAAAGACAGTTACTTTTTTTGTACACCTGAGAATGTGACTAAGACATGTGCTGTTATAATATATATTGGTAAAATATTTTTTGAATTTCACTCTAGAGACATATACACAGCACTTGGGAATATTAAGTGATATGTGTAATGGATCAGGCTAACAAAGCAAATCAATCTAAGTATCTCCACCTTTTGTTAATGTAAAGCATTTGTCTGGGAAAGGAGCTAACGCTTGGTTTATTAATCAACTATTGAGCACTGTGGATTTGGAAAGGTAGAACTATCTACTCAATCTATCTGTCACCAATATATTAATAGAATCTTTGAAGTGTTTTCCAACACTGGGATTCCATAACTCTGCTATCTTCTGCTCAGGTTGGGAAATTAAGCATTTCGGGAAAACTCTCTGAACCCACTCAATGGCATTTACCCCTTACAGTTAATGCAGGAAAGTGAAGCCCTCCTCTATTCCACACATGGGCTCACAGCACCTATTCTGAACCAACATTATTCTCTCTACTTGTAAGACCACTTGAGATTCCCATTTATTACAAAAAATTTATTATTATTCCCATTACTATGAAAAAAAAAAAACAGAGGAAAGTAAAGCACAGACCCTAAATATTTCCATCTAATCCACCTCTGCACATAGATCATGCTCAGAATATGAAACTTCAGACAATGAACAATCAACTCTTAAATGAGTTCGGCCTCTGGTATGTGCTTTGCTAGAGTCCTCAGATACTGGCCTGTCTCTTTAAAGGGATTTGATTGTGTGCAGTCATGTAACACTGTGTGCATGTTTAAATGTACTGTTCTTACAAATTTCTGGAGCTCAGGCACCCATAGCTTCACTTTGTAACCCATGTGTGACAAAGTGTGAAGAGTTTGTGGGGGGACTGAAATCAGAAAAATTGGAGTTGAAATCCCAGGCAGCCACTGACCTAGAAAAACTTACACTCTAGAAAGGATGACAGATATATACCACAAAATTTCAATACAGCGCTATGAGTGCTTTGACAGACATAAACACATGATATTATGAGAGCAGAAGCAGAAGTGTTGGGGGCAGGAGGGTGTCAAGAAATGAGTCTTACAGAGAGGATGCCTGAGCCAAGTCTTAAAAGAGAAGTAGGAGCCTGCCAGGCAAAGCAAAGTGCTTATTAACTGCTGAACAAGGAAGATCAGTTACACCATCCACATGGCTACACAAGGAAAGCACACATCATCAATTGCTGCGAAACAGGCATGAGAATCAATCCTGAAGAAGTGTGTATCTGGTGCTTTTGATGAAAAGTGTAGTAGAGATCTCAGGGGGAAAGATGAAAGATCAGAGAGACCTATAGGTATAAGAACCTTGTCTCTCCACACCATCCATCCGCTTAAACTATTTTTATTGGACAGAACTGAAAGAAACATTGTTGGCAAATAAAATACCTACCAGAACATTCTGGACTGCTTCATCCTGCATATATACTTGAACTCTGACCTGTACAGCACAAATCCATATTCAAGTGGTTAAGGGGCCATATAAGATGAGCGCTTGTTATGAATGAAACCTTGGTGATTACATCAGCTACACTAACCCAGAACAGCTGACAACTATTGCCAATATCATGCGTTCAGCAATCAGCAACATCTTTGGTACAGATGTCAGGGAAACCATCGTGCCAATTATGCTGTAATGATGAGAGTAGAGAGCCTGGCTAGGGAATTCTCATTTCATGTCTTCTTTGAAAAAGCATCTCTTAAAAGAGGGCAATATACAATATATACAGTGTATCCTGTCACTCTCTTTGGCTTAAGCTGCGCTCCTTTTGACTCTGTGGATCGTTGAACTCTCTTGATCTTGGAGTTGGGATGGTATAAGCTAAAGAGTTTTGGCACACACAAAGCCCACTGCATTCTTGAATGCTCAAGACAGCTTTACAGTGTCTTAAGCTACATCTGAGCAAACCTGTTTCTTACTAATACTGTCAGTCTTTTTGAATATTTTCTCTACAAAGGACACAAGGAAAAAAATACTTGTTAGTTAATCAGAACCCATCTAAATTTCACACAGTTAACTGAGTGATTCTTTCTGCATTCGACTTTCAGAAAAAGTAAAATAAAGGGTTGAAAACAATCTTTTACAGGAAAATAGGCAATGCATGCCCTGGGGTCATTGCAGACTTAAATTCTTCTCTTACATCTTCTGTAATGGCAGTATTTGCAATTCACTCACATTTTCTCAGCAAATATTCACCAAGCATCTACCGTATGCTAAGAACTGTTCTGAAGGAGAGAAAATGTTCATATATGTGACCTGATACAACACTTTCAGTCATTAGGAAAAAATTATCTTATGCTTACCATATTAAGCTTACTAAGATTGGGAAAATGTTCAAATAAGATTTCATCAATAAGAAAGGAAACATGTATTGCATGGAGCACTGGGTGTGGTGCATGAACAATGAATCTTGGAACACTGAAGAAATAAAATTAAATTAAAAAAATAAGAAAGGAAACAAAAATGGATTCATTGTCAAGCCTCAGTTAATCAGATAATTCTATTATAAACACCCAACTCTATTACCCATGAATGCTTTTGGTAATTCCAGGACTTTTTAAACTTGAATAAATGTATAGATCAAGGCACATTAGATTAAGCAAAATGTTTTCGTTTCTGGCCAAAATAAATGAACACAAGACTATAGATGAATGGAGAAAAAGGAATCACCACAAGGCAGGTCTTCAGATCATGAAGGTGATACACCTTCACGGCTCTGTGTAAATTTAGACCCTAAGCATACTATTGCTGCCAGAAACTGCTTCCAATAGAAAATTTTATAGGCATTTTAAAGTCTCATGGGTGAGTCCCTGGAAATATCACAGTTGGTCAAAAAACATATGTGTTTCAACTCTTTCTAACTTGCTTTGGTGTTAGCTTATAAAAACTCATAGGTGTATATTGGACTCATTAAACCAAAGGACTCATAAGCACTGGCTCAATCAGGGCAGGGTGCTGACAGGCATTATACATTATGCAAGCTTCCCCACATCATTCTGCCAACCTGCTTCCATTTTAATCCAAAACATTCCCAGCTTGTCAAATACTAGGCCTCCCTGGAACATATAAAACCAATCATGCCACCTCATGCAAAGGTTCTCTGATATGGAGAAATTTCCATTGGAGACTGTAAGGAACCCATGACCACATTTTCACATGTTACTTCAAATCAATCCAAAATCCTCTCTTCAGAGCTATTACAATAGTAAAGCAGTAACCTAGGGAAAGTAGGTAAAAGAAGATGGAGTCCAAAGCATGATGCTTGATAGCTGTCGAGCACCAGATTTATTCACCACCGAATAAATCCAGCAAATATTCATGAGCCAACTATAGATATTTCATTCAAAAACCCACTAGGCATGAAGATGTTATTTATTTATTTATTCACCATTTATTCATTTATTTGGTATATTTTTAGAATGTCCCAGAACTGTCAAGATCATATCGAAGCTGAATACAAAAAGATACTTTCAAATCTCCAAATTTTCTAAAAGGGCGACAGAGAGAGCTCACATAAAATACACTTTCATGTTGACAAATTGGCATGTCAAGACAATTAGCCCCTTTGTAGCAAGATGGTGGACAGATGCATAGAAGAATTATGAGTCTGATTGTTCTACAAAAGTCAATAAGGCTGAGTCTCCAACATAGCTAATATGTCAAAGAAGGGAAAGATAAGAATTGGAAATCTGATGGAAAACAGCCAGACAGAAAACACAAATGGAAGCATGTTGAATTGTGGTTGAAAATAGTATGAGTAAACTTCGTTCTAAGACATGTATGGGTCTGGAAGCAACACATCCAGGAAGAGTGATTATGAGCCATAAATAAGAGGTTTATGACAACCTGAACAATGAAAACCTAGTGGAGAGGTGAATTCCTTATGATAGAAAGTGAGTTTTCTGCAAACCTCATGAAAAGAAATCAAGAGAAGAGACAGAAGAGCTCTGAATTCAGTAGAGGACCCTGAAGAGTGGTGAAGCAAAAAATAAAGAATGGAAGAATAGTGGTGTGCTTCCTTCAATTAAAAAAAAAGACAGGAATGCGACCAAAAATTTAAATCAACTTGACTAATATCTAGAAGAGGTTGGAAGGATATTTATTAGCCACCATATACTTGAAAATGTGCTCATTCATGTCACTGATTATTTGTGCTTAGTGTAGATCAATATCTAAGACTAAGTGAGTCTAAAGATAGGTATTTGTAAAATGTTTGGAGAGCCCAGAGGGAGAATTATGCCAGGTCAATTTAGTCTTCTTCAATAGACAGATCATGTGAAAGAAAGAAAGAAAGAAAGAAAGAAAGAAAGAAAGAAAGAAAGAAAGAAAGAAAGAAAGAAAGAAAGAAAGAAAGAAAGAAAGAAAGAAAGAAAGAAAGGGAAAGGAAAGGAAAGGAAAGGAAAGGAAAGGAAAGGAAAGGAAAGGAAAGGAAAGGAAAGGAAAAAGGGAGAGGGAGAGGGAGAGGGAGAGGAAAGGAAAAGAAAAGAAAGAAAAGAAAGAAAAGAAAGAAAAGAAAAGAAAAGAAAAGGAAAGGAAAAGAAAAGAAAAAAACAGTTCCATGCTCCATTGTTGCATGAACAATGAATCTTGTAATACTGAAAAAATAAAATGAAAGTATTTGGGGGGATAAATAAATAAATAAATAAATAAATAAATAAATAAATTTCTGCCCTCTGAAAGACAGTGTTAACAGAGCAAAAGGCAAACAACAGATTAGGGGAAAGACATTTGTAAATCACACATCTGATAAACGTCTTGAGTTTAAAATACATAAAGAATTCTCAAAAGAACACAATAATAACCAAATAAAAACAAATAACCAAATTTTTAAAAAAATGGATAAAAGAGTTCTAAAGTCATTGTTTATGCACCATTGTTTATGCACCACACCCAGTGCTCCATGCAATACATGCCCTCCTTAATACCCACCACCAGGCTCACCCATCTCCCCAACACCCCTCCCTCCCAAAACCCTCAGTTTGTTTCTCAAAGTCCATAGTCTCTCATGCATAAACAGTGAATCTTGAACACTGAAAAAAATAAAATTAAATTAAGATGTAAATTAATTAATTAATTAATTGAAATTTTAAAAATAAATAAAATTTAGTTATAAAAATAAAATAAAATAAAACTTAGACAAAAAATTAAAATTTAAAAAAATTAAAAGTGGACAAAAGATATGAACACATACTTCACTAAAGAAAACATACAGATGGCAAATAAGATGAAAAGATGTTAATTATCATTATCATTAGTCATGGGAAAGGCAAATTAAAACCATAATCAGATGCCACTAAGCACCTACAGAATGTCTAAAATTACGAAAACTGTACAGAAGAGTTGTGGATGAAATGAAGGTCTCATGTGCTTTTAGTAGGAACATAAGATGTTGTACCCATCTTGGAAAACAGTTCGGCAATTTCTTAAAAAGTTTAACATTTATTTACCATGTGATCTAGTCATTCCAGTGTCTTAGCAATGCCTCTAGCAACTTTATTTGCAATAGCCCAAACTGGAAACAATCCAACTGGCCATTATCAAGTGTTTGGAGAAAGAAACTGTGGTATATCCATACGATAAAAATGCTCAGGAATAAAAAGGAATGAACCGTTAGTACACTACAACATAGATTACAACAAAATACCTACAACAAAATAACTATGCTGAGTGAAAGGAGCCCCCAAAAAGGAATACCTATTGCATAACTACATTTATAAAAAATTCTCTAATCTCAGGGTCCTGGGATGGAGCCCCATATCGGGCTCTCTGCTCAGCAAGGAGCCTGCTTCCCCTTCTCTCTCTGCCTGCCTCTCTGCCTGCTTGTGATCTCTCTGTCCAATAAATAAAAAAAATCTTAAAAAAAAAATTCTCTAAAATCCAAACTAATCTAAAAATGAAAAAGAGCCGATCTGTGGTTGCCTGGAGACTTGGGAGATGGGAGCTGTAGGGCATGAGGAGGGTAGGAAGGAACAGCAAGAGGAAAGGATTTTTTTTTTTTTAATTAGCATGTAATGTATTATTTGTTTCAGGGGTATAGGTCTAGAATTCATCAGTCTTACATAATTCGTAGCACTCACCATAGCACGTACCCTCCCCAATGTCCATAACCCAGCCACCCTATCCTTAACCCCCTACCCCCCAGCCACCCTCAGTTTGTTTCATGAGTTTAGGAGTCTCTTCTGGTTTGTCTCCCTCTCTGGTTTTGTCTTGTTTCATTTTTCCCTCTCTTCCCCTATGATCTTCTATCTTGTTTCTCATATTTCTCATATCAGTGAGATCATATGTTTCTTATATTCTTGATATCAGTGAGATCAAATGATAATTGTCTTACTCTGGTTGATTTATTTCACTTAGCATAATACTCTCTAGTTCCATCTACATCATTGCAAATGGCAAGATTCCGGGGGTTTTGATGACTGCATAATATTCCATTGTATATATATACCACATCTGCTTTATCCATTCATCTGTTGATGGACATCTAGGCTCTTTCCATAGCTTGGCTATTGTGAACGTTTCTGCCATAAAAATTGGGGTGCACGTGCCCCTTTGGCTCACTACATTTGTATCTTTCATGTAAATACTCAGTAGTATAAGTGCTGGGTTGTAGGGTAGTTCTATTTCCAACTTTTTGAGGAACCTCCATACTGTTTTCCAGAGTAGCTGCACTAGCTGGCATTCCCACCAACAGTGTAGGAGGGTTCCGCTTTCTCTGCATCCTTGTCAATACCTGTCATTTCCTAACTTGATAATTTCAACCATTCTGACTGGTGTGAGGTGGTATCTCACTGTGGTTTTGATTTGTATTAAGAGGGAAGGATTATAAAAGACACAAGAAAACTTTGTGGAATAGTACATATGTTCATTATCTTGATTGTGTTGATGGTTCCACTGTTGTATACATATGTTGAAACATAAAATTATACATATTAGCTGTATATAACTTACTATATGTTGATAATACTGCGGCAAAATGGTAAACAAACACACACACATAAAATAAAAGTTAAAGAGTAATTCCAAATGAAGAAGGAAAAGAACTTCATAATAATGGATAGTTCAGTAGATCTACATATCATTTTACAACATTATTGTCAGAAAGGCAACATGGTATTGTTGTGCAAGAGTTGGCAATAATCTTTCCATTGTAACAGTACTGGTCATACCCTTATTCACGCACAGAGGTTGATCTAGGGTCCATATTTGAAAAATGACAGAATGAATTCAGTAGAAAATCCATTCATTGTATATGTAATTGGCCAAACTAAAAAGTATAAGCTTGGATTATTGACATTTTCTAATTAACGCTACTGATTTCACCATTTCAAAATCCCCTTTCTGCTGAGTAGCTCCACTGGCAAAATCTCAGTTCTAGTTCCATTACTTTTCCATGATGTTTAGCAATTAAAACCATGTCAGGGCCTGTATAAAGCTTTCTTTTCTCCCCAATTCTAGTTGAACTATTGATTCAAGCTGCTTGGGTTGGGGAGGTGGGGAGTTGTGTGCTCTCCCACTCCTCTTTCTCACTTCTCTCCTTTCTTCACCCCTTCAGTACATGGTCACTACAAAAGCTTCCATGGGAAGTTCTGAAGTAGGTGTGACACCCTCTTGCTCCAGTGGCCAAAAATCGTAGAAAGTCTACTGTCCCTTTTGCTGGTTCCTTTTTGTTGCTTCTTTCACCATGGAAGCCAAGTGCTGATTATCTCATAGGGGTTTACATGTTTTTCTTCAGAGGGCACTCGGTGACCTCTCTCTGCATAGTGCCCCCTCAAGTGAGAAGGCTGCTCTGCAGCTCTGTCTCTTATTCCCCACCATCATTCACAAAAATGGGTTGCCCAATTCATACCCTTTTGGGGCTTAGGTCCCCTCACCCAAATGGACATCACTCTTAGAGGTTTCTACTAAAATTAAGCCTACTTAAGCTCATTCTCCATATATAACTTCAAGTAAGTTATATATGGAGAACTCTTGAAGTTTTCATTTGACCACAAAGAACTCAGATTTCCTTGTCAAGTCAAACAATGGAAAGGCAGACCATGGAAACTGCCCTCCACCTCATCTCAGAACTCCTTCTCTCTTCTGCCATTTCTTTCCTACTCCTTTTCCTCAAAAGCAGTATCACACACTCTGATGGTTTGGGATTTAGGGGCACAGTAACTTTCAGAAAAGAAACTATTACCCATTTCTAACTATAGAAGAATATTCTGAGCACCCCCCATCTTGTAGACAGTCAAAGGGAAAAATCAAATGTTCCCTTTTCTATGAGGCAAAGAGAGGAGAAAGATACCATTACCTCTGCATTCTACCCAAGATCATTTCCTGCACTCACTCACCTTCTTCTACATTTTCTTGTTAAAGATCTCAAAACTGTTGAGCCCCTCCCAATGGGGTAGGGTAGGGAGACACACATTAAGAAGCAAGTCCTCTTTGGACTAGGTCTGAGAGAATTCAGTAAATGGTTCAGTAAATGGTTCCATTTACTGAATGGGGGACAGGGGAGAAGGGCTCCACTGTAACCCCTGAGCTACTGTTGGATGGTCTCCAGGGAAGAGGATTTCCATCAGTCCATACACATATACCACATAAATCTACTTTTAAAAAAAAAGATTTCATTTATTTATTTGAGAGAGAGTAAGCACGAGCAGGGAGGGAAGGACAGAGGGAGAGGGAGAAGCAGACCCCCCTCTAAGTGTGGAGCCTGAAGTAGGGCTTGATCCCCAGACACTGAGATCATGACCTGAGCCAAAGTCAGACACTTAATGACTGAGCCACCCAGGCACCCCATGAATCTACTTTTTACAGATCCCTTTGTGGGATGCTCCAAAGAATTCCAGTGTGAATGGGTGCAGGGTCTGACAGCGGGTATCCAACAAGTAGCTGAAAAATCATAATGGTAAAGTAGAACTAATTCCATAAAGAGTGACAGATAAGGCAAGGATAGATTTTACTGCACCAAGCATTGTTGAGGAGTTATCCTCCTATACTTGAAATAAAAGAAGAGATTTCCTCCAGCTGTGGGATCATGAAGACATTGGCATTTGTTCTGAACCTTGAAGAGAATGAAAAGTTTGAACTTGTAGACATAGGTGGGGAGGCAATTAGAGGTAAGGAAATTTTTTGGAGACACAAGGGATAAGTCACAAGGGATAACTTATTAACTATCTCTAAGTATAATGTTTCTCAACTTCCCTGATTATAGGAATCACTAAGGATGCTTGTTAAAAATACAGATTTCTAGCTCCACCCCAGACTTCTTGGATCAGATCCAGAAAAAGACACAGGGAATCTGAATTTTTAACTCACGCCTCCTGGGTGATTCTTATGATGAAGTAAATTTGGGAAATATTAATGAAGGATCTGAAGTCTACTTTGAATAAGAAATGAAACCATTACCTATCTCATTGGACAAAAAGGAACAACAAAAAAAGGGCTCTCACCTCTGTAAAAGTTTGGTGTGGAATAAGAAAGACTCTAATTAAAGGTTTCTAAATACTGCAATAGGCTTTTATGAGAGTTGGAATCTCCATCCCTGAAAAGCCTTTAAAATGGAGGAAATCACTATTTGCCCTAAAGGTGCTGGCTCTGGGGAAAAGGCAGAGGATTGAATGATTTGGGGATCATATGGGGGTTGTGAGACATTAAAACTCACCCAAGCAAGAACGAATGGAAGACTTTATTGTGAGAACACTAGGGAATCTCAAGGAGACCAAATAGAGGAACCAGAGCTGGGCCTCGGGGAAAGTGGAAAGTCACCAAGCATCTTTGCTCTCTCTCTCTTTGGGACCAAATATTTTCTTAATGCTGTGTGTCTCTCTGTACATATATTGAATTATCTTCTCTCCTCAAGCCAGTTTCTCAATTAATATGAACAATTAAATCAACAATTAATTAATTGTTTAATTAAACAATTTAATTTAATTCTCAATTTAGTTAACCACTTATCAATGGCGACCTTATCCTCCAATCCAACATGATTCCTCAGATATCAGAGTAAAGGATACAGTCTCCATGCCCCAATGCCACATTCTCCAAGTGATAAAATATGATTGATCCATGTTGAGTCACATGCCCACACATGATCCAATCACTTGTGACTAGGGTACTCCTTTTTGGTACTCTGAGAATGTAGTTGGGAGAAACATGAAGCTCTCACACAGGAATAGGTCAAATGAATCTTCTGTTGCCTTAATTTTATATTTTACTCAAAAAACAATAATGTTATTACATGAAAACTCTATTCTTGTACAAACTGTCCCTCTTAGATTCCTTTTGAAACTCCTGAAAGAACCACCTACGGGAATGGCAAGAATATTTGTAAACAATCAGTAATCTTGTCTGGTTTTGGAATCTTCTAGAAAATCTGAATTCTTATCTAAGAATTTGTCTACAAAAGCAGCACAAGGAGTATTTTGCTGAAATTCCTCAAACTTTTATGCTAATTAATCCCCATCATTTTAAAACCTGTGTGCTTCAAGATAAACTGCAATGTATGTGTTTCTAATTAATTTTCACTTAACACATCTTAATATTGGCCATTATCTACAGTTCAGAATCTTTTAAAAAGCTGTCACAGTCCTTTCCCTATGACCAAGAAGACTGAATTTCACCCTCAGTATATGGAACTTGAACCCCGTAGTGCCTCAGCTTGAGTTTGGTTGGTTCATCTGGCCCCCAAGTGATTCAACACTAAGTTTACTCAACATTAAGTTGTTCCTGCTTTTAGAAGAAAAACTGTTCTCCTTGTCTCCTTTGGCTAAGAGATGTCAAAGAAGAACAAGACCACCAAACTGAAATATAATTCTATCCAGAAGTCATTGTTAACACCATAAGTGGAAGAGGGGAGCACATTCTCTCCATCCACTCTGCAACCTCCTCCCAGTAGTGTTCTCCCTCCTATTGAGGCACTCTCATCCAGAATATGAATGACCATTGCCCAGTGACAGTTCAATTTCCCATAAGGGAAACATGCAGAGTCAATTTTTGCCTCAAGTTAGTTGACAGCTTTCCATAATCTATGGGAGACAAGGCAGGAATCACGACATCCCAACAGAAGGAGTAGCCCAATGAAGTTCACCTTTGCTAAAGGCATTTGTCCCTTTGTGGAATCTCTATTTTCTTTTCCTTTTTGGCAGGCAGTGGTCTTGATTTTCTAAATGTTCAATAGAAGAATATTCACATTTTCCTTTCTAAAACTTTCTGGAACTTCAACAGCACTAATACATTCTGTATCAATATACACAACGGAGAAATGTTACTGGTACTAAATAAATAAATGAAGACCATGTAGGGAAAGGGGTGGGGTGGAGGTTGCTGGGAAGGAAGCTGACATCTGCTCCTGCTCACAGGGTTTAATTCAGCCCACCTCGAAGCACCCCCTGCCCCCACTAGATTTTCTCTGATGTTCACAGAGCAGCTCAGCTCTCCTCCAAGTTACCATGTCAACAAAAAGGATCCAACAAAGTGTTGAAAAAGCAATGTGGAAGACCTCCTTCAGGCACACACTGTGAACAGAAGCAGCAATCACTTCAGTTCTCTTTGTTCCAAAACCAAATGTAAGCCTTTGCCAACTCTCTGGCTTTGACAACAAACTTTGAAGAAGACTCTTGCGGGATAATATTTCCCATGTTGGAGATAAATTCTAAGTTTCTCCAGGCCCATCATGAAGGAAAAGTTCTTGAAGATAAATGAATCCAGCCAAGCAATCTTTACTTTGGGAACACTGTGACAACTTCCCTTGTCATTAAAATGCACTCATAAGGGACAATTCTACAGAGACTCCCCAGAAAAAGAAAGACAGGGGTAGAGAGAGTATGTGTTCTGAAGTAGGGAGTTAGTCAGATGTGTCTGGGAGTTCAAGTAGACCTCAAGATAGATACAACTTGCAATTTTAGTGTATTTGTGTTTAAAATTTTTTAAAAATTTTATTCTTACTGAGATACAAAACATAGAAACCCACTAGAGTCCCTGACTTTTAATGGGGGGGCGGAATATATATATATTATTTAAATTGACAATACAGTAGCGTTCACTGTGTTCACATTGTTGTGCAACTCTAGTACTTTCTAATAGTGCAAACTGAAATTCTATACACATTAACTCCTCTTTCCTCTCTCCTCCTATTTTCTGTGAACCACCATCCTACTTTTTGTCTTTAAGAGTTTAAAATCCTTGATTTTGAAAACTAGAAAAAACTTAAAAACTACCTCATCTAAACTTCTCATTTTTAGCTGAGTAAACGGAAGTATGGAATATTGAAGCTACAGGTTCAAGGGTAGCCAGCGAGTGGTAGAACCAGGACTTCAGCTTCTGCTGCACAAATCCAGCACTGTCCCTCATGTAGCATTATTTCAATAATATTATTATGGTTTCCATTGTCTACCATCATCCAAATCAATGTTCATTTCCATACAAAGAAGCAATTTTGCAATAATTAATATACAATGATCCAATAATTCCAGAAGTATTTTGCAAATCAAGCAGGACAGTCTAAGAAAACTTCTATGTAGGGGCACCTGGGTGGCTCAGTTGTTAAGTGGCTGCCTTCAGCTCAGGTCATGATCCCAGGGTCCTGGGATCGAGCCCTGAGCCCTATGTCGGGCTCCCTGCTGGGAAGCCTGCTTCTCCCTCACCCACTCCCCCTGCTTGTGTTCCCTCTCTCATTGTCTCTCTCTCAAATAAAATCTTCAAAAAAAAAAAAAAAGAAAGAAAGAAAAGAAAACTTATATGCATCACGTAATCCTCCCCAAAACATACTGCTCAGGCTTGAGGTAACAGTATAAAATTCCCAGAGAGAGTTCAGACATAGTTCTATTAAAAAGTATTTGAGACTGTGGACTCTGAGCAACAGACTGAGGGTTCTGGAGGGGAGGGGTTGGGGGCTTGGGTGAGCCTGGTGGTGGGTATTGAGGAGGGCACATACTGCATGGAGCACTGGGTGTGGTGCATGAACAATGAATCTTGTAACACTGAAAAAATAAAAGTATTTGGGGAGGAAAATAAGGTGAGTATTTAGCCCAAATAACTGAAAATTCTGGAGACAGGTTATATTAAGGATGGGAACAGGAAATCTTTTATCTGCAATAAAGTCACACTTAAGTATTAAACTAAGATAGGAAAAGAGATATGCTGATCACAGGGTGGTTAGACTCAAGAATAAATGACCCAAGAATGCTTTGAAGTCACCTTTCTCAAAAGTATTTTCCTCTAGATTCTCAGAATCATGACATCACTGCAGGAATGTCCATGTTTCCTTTCCTGGCTTCATTTCCATGACTCTAAAGCAGCAAGGTTTTCACAGGTCATCCCAGTGGTCCTCACAGGAGCAGAACAGAGATTCTGATAACACCCTGTCTTGGGTTTTCCCTTTCTCCTTGGATCCTCAAAGTCTACCTGGGTGATAGCCCCAGAAGGTAAAACAGAGTTGTGCCCAAAGCTGTGACACTAGAAAGTCTACAATTGTTTCTGCAAAATCACAAGTCTGAGCTGGCTCCAGAACTCCAAAGATGAGTCTCCCAATCCTGTGTGTAGCATGAAGAAGCCACTGCACAGTCTCAGGCCTTTGGTGGCTGCAGTGAAACTAATGGGGAGTCTCACCTCTGGCTTTAAGCCCTCAGACAAGTTGTCAATCTCTCTCTGCCTCAGTTTCCATATGTATAAAATGAGGACGATGCTGGTAACTACTTCAAGGGTTGTGGTGAAGATAAAGTAAGTTAATATATCTAAATCACTTAGCACCATGCCTGATCAATATAAGCACTAAAAAATGCCAATAATTATTATTCATAATCCATGCAATATGCACCCTGGTCTTATTCTATCACTCTCTCCCTCCTCTTTCTTCCCCTTACACCTTTAGTGTCTCTTCTTTTCCCTTATCAGACACTGCCTATGCCCCCAGTCATTCCCATGAATAAGACCAACCTCATGTTTGGTGGTTTGAGAGATAGTCAAAAGGACCCTCCGGCCTTAACATAAAACTTCCTCTAAAATGTCATAATTAGGGGCGCCTGGGTGGCTCAGTCAGTTAAGCGTCTGCCTTTGGCTCAAGTCATAATCCCAGGGTTCTGGGATCAAGTTCCACATCGGGCTCCCTGCTCTGCACAGAACCTGCTTCTCCTTCCCCCTCTGCTGTTCCCCCTACTTGTGCTCTCTCTCTCACTCTCTCTCTCTGTCAAATAAATAAATAAAATCTTTTAAAAAATAAAATAAATTATCATAATTAGACATTTAATCCTATGAATAAATAGTCATCCTTTTTAATGCAAAGCCCCAGGAGAACTTTGCAACTGTATCTGTCTGAAATTAACTTATTTATTTATTTATTGACTGGTTTTTTAAAGATTTTATTTATTTGTTTGTTTGGTTGGTTGGTTGGTTTTTGTTTATCTGAAAGAGAGAAAGAGAGGGAGAGAGAACACAGAGGGAGAGGGAGAAGCAGATTCCCCACTGAGCTGGGAGCCCAATTTAGGGCTTGATCCCAGGATCCTGAGATCATGACCTGAGCCAAAGGCAGATGTTAACCAACTGAGCCACCCAGGCACCCCTATTTATTCAATGTTTAATTACTATCTTCCCCAAGCTCTGTAAAAACAGCAGCTTATACATCTTGTTCACCACTATATCCCTAACCCCTATGACAGAAACTAAGTAAATATATAGGAGATGCTCAGTAAATAAATATTTGTCAAATGTTGAATAGCTGAATTGCTTACTTTCCCTCCAAACTATGCCAGGCTATCACCCTCCTGCTCTCTGAATGTGCTATCTTCTCTGCAAAGAAGGCAACATTCATTCCACATGACCAGTGACTGCCAGCTGTGTGCTTCCCTGGCCAATTCCTACCAGTTGTCTTGGGTTCAGCTAGGGCATTTTATCTTCCACAGAGCCATCTCTGCCCCATCTGTGTCAATGCCTCTCTGCTGGCTCTCCTTGCCTGTTCCACCTCAGCTTAGCATTCCTGAACTCTTCACATGTCAGCAAATCCCTCAACATCACTAAACCTATAATGTCTACTATATAATTGGTACTGGAGTACATAAGAGCAAAACTGAGTTCCAAAAGGATTGATCAGGAGGGAGGGAGGGGATTGAGGAGCCTGCTGGACTCATTCACCAGTTCAGTGAGCCCCTCCCCTGGTCCCAGCAAAATTCTAAATGGCTCTCTGTTAGGCCTTGAGGATAACTTGAGAGGAGTCAAAATCTCCAATATCAAATCCATGAATGTTAAAGGTCCAGGTTTATAGCTCTGAGGTTACTTATGCTGAGAATTCTTTGAAGAAAGAAACTGTGTCTTCCTCAGTTTCCCGACACTTGGCCCAATGCTAGAAAGTATTGAAACTTCCACAGTGTTTGTGCACTAAATGAGTGTTTTCGAACTTACATCACTTTACTTTTGGCTATGAAACTCTGCTTTTATTTTTAGATCAGATATTGAAGCACTTTGACGATATGGTTTCCCCATCACAAGAGCACAATGTTTAAAAATAAATGAGGATTTCTTTTTACTATTCCTTCTCCAAGTTGAAATGACGCATCTAAGACAGAAAATCCAGAAATAACACATGGTTAGAGTGAAATTCCAGACACCTCAGTTGACTCAGCTCTGACCCCAAATCAAGACACAAGATCTTGACAAGTGACCACCCACACACTTGGGCTAGGCCACTGTCCTCCATTTCACACTGATGCTTTCTGGACACACTTTCTAGGGATAAAAAAGCTCTGAATATGTGACAGGCACAGGCCAACATCAACAGATTTAACCAGGGTGAGTGTGGAAAAAGTCTGGATTTTGGTTCTATACATCCCAACCCAGAGAAAATCCAATAGCTCTAAGCCTTATTTCTCAAGTGAAGTCAGGCCAAGGAGACATCTTGAGAACCCCCATCTGTGGGAATATGCCCTCAGCTACTCATGGGAACAGGTAATAAAATGTGGTGAGATCAACATACCCAGTTTTATTTCTAGACTATATAGTCAAAACAGAAATAGTCTAAAGTTGACAAAAATTTTCTCAACTGTACCATAGCAATGATTTATACCTCTTATAGTCTTAATATTGCCTCCAAATGTGTGAGAGAAAGAACCGCACCATTTCAAGAATATTAATTTTTGATGTCAGAGTAAGTTAAGAGTCACTGTATCAGTTCCAGACAGTCAGGGACCTCGCCCTGATAAATGTTTGCACAACACATCCTCCTTTAAGATACGCTTAAAAATAAAATGCACTGGAATCATTTGGGGACAAACTTAGACATGCTGGACAACAAAATATGCAGACAGCTGCTTGGTATGCAATTAAAATGCCACTGGTGGGAACAACGGCTCTGGCAATGGTAAGGGAAATCTACTTTTGCCTTCCAAAAACCAATTTCAGTTGACAGCCTCACTCAGCAAACTAAGATGGAGTTCTTAGCATGGTGAGGGGTCCACCTGACCCCCATTCAACGCTGGATCAACCACCGGCAGACTACACAGAGGGGAGTCAGACTACTTCTGGAACGGAAGTAGAGAAAGCTACATACACTTCACACTGAGTTCACAGACAAGGCACAGCTGAGTTCTTCAAAGCACTCCACTGGTGCAGCCTTCTGAGAGCAAGCTGCAAGAGCTGACTTTGGATCCAAAAGCATTAGTGCCCCTCAGTGTCCTAGAGGGGATATATTTGAGCTAGAAGTCACCAAGTGCACATAAAACCTCGAGGAAGGCCCATAGCAGTTTATAGAGGATACACCTGCCTTCAGCAAGATACTCTGAAAATTCTGAAATGGCAATTAAAATTGAGGAAGAGACAACAAAATGGAAAAATGTTCCATGCTCATGGATTGGAAGAACAAATATTATAAAAATGTCTATGCTACCTAGAGCAATCTAGACATTTAATGCAATCCCTATCAAAATACCATCAACTTTTTTCAAAGAAATGGAATAAATAATCCTAAAATTTATATGGAACCAAAATGGCAATTAAGATTCCTATTTAATGAAGGGCCAGTATATTCCATGGTTTCACCATACCTGTGGATGAGAGAAAGTCCTATCTCTAAGTATACCTCTCCTCCTGTTTTTAATGGAAAATGTCAAACATATATTAAAATAGAAGACTAGCATAATGAACCTATTGCCTATCACCTTGTCTCAACAATTATCAACTTTTGACCAATCATGTTGCATTAATAACTCACTCACTGCACTCCACCAACACTTGATTACTTGAGGCAAATCCCAGACATCATACAATCTCATCTGTAAACATTTCAGTCTATCTTTATTTTTTTAAGATTTATTTATTTAGTCAATCAGAGAAAGACAATTACCATATAGCTTCACTCATACGTGGAATATGAGGATCACAGGAGAAGAGAGGGAAAACTGAATGGGAAGTCATCAGAGACAGAAAAACCATGAGAGACTCTTTTTTTTTTTTTAAGATTTTATTTATTTATTTGACAGAGAGAGGGATCACAAGTAGGCAGAGAGGCAGGCAGAAAGAGAGGGAGAAGCAGGCTCCTCACTGAGCAGAGGGCCCGATGTGGGGCTCGATCCCAGGACCCTGAGATCATGACCTGAGCCGAAGGCAGAGGCTTTTTAACCAACTGAGCCACCCAGGTGCCCCGAGAGACTCTTAACTCTAGGAAACAAACTAAGGGTTGCTGAAGGGGAGATGGGTGGGAGGATGGGGTAATTGGGTGATGGGCATTAAGGAGGGCATGTAATGTGATGAGCACCAGGTGTTACATGCAACTGATGAATTACTGAACACCATATCTGAAATGATGTACTATATATCAGCTAATTGATTTTAAATTAAAAAAAAATTTATTGATTTGAGAGAGCGCGAGCACATGCATGCAGGAGTTGGGGGCAGGGCAGAGGGAGAGGGAGAGAGAAAAATCTTCAGGTAGAGTCTTCACCGAGCAGGGAGCCCAACACAGAGCTCGATCCCAGGACCCTGAGATCATGACCTGAGCCAAAACCAAGAGTCAGATACTCAACTGACTGACCCACCCAGGTGCCCTTCAGTCTATCTTTAAAAGACAAGGACTCTTTTTGTAACACAGCCATTAACATATATGAAAATTTAGAAATAATTCTTTAATATCATCAAACATCCAGTCAATAATAAAACTTATTATTCATTCAAATTGAGGACCTTATATTGCAACTAATATGTCTTGTATCTCTATCTGAAGTACTTTCTCTTGTTTTTTCACTCTCTTGCAGTTTGACACCCAGGGTACCATTTAACATGTCCCTCTTCACCTATTTCCTCCTGTACACTACTAAGTAGGTCTAGAGGCTTGATTAAATTCAGGTTTGATTTTTTTTTTTTTTTTGACAAAAGTACTCCATGAGTGGTTAAATACAGACATCAAGAAGCACATTACATCATTATACCTAGCTGTCTCTTTTTGTGATATTAGCGGCTGTTGCAGGTTGTTGTCAGAATTATTTTCAGTGGCTACAAAACGGAGATGATTCTCATTCTATTCTTTCTTCATTTAGTTTGAATACTTCTTTAAAGAGAATGATTTCTTCCTCAACAATCTGATTACCTTGAGGTACCTTGAAAAGAAGGTAAAATGCTTCTTTCCCTTTATCAATTTTCAAAAAATTGAGTTCATTTGCTAACATCCTTAAAAGAATTTTTCCAATTTTACTTTTACTATCTTTATGAACTCATGAATTAGTGTTTTGTATATTTCAATCTATTGCAGTTATTAGCCACTGTTTATTGATGTTCAAACTGTCCCCATTTCTTCAAATTTGAGTATAGTTGACACACAATGCTACATTCATTTCAGGTGTACAACTTAGTGATTTGACAAGTTCATACATTATGCTGTTTTCATCACAAGTATAGCCACCATCTGTCCCGTTATATTGCTATTACAATATCATTGACTGTTTTCCTTATGCTCAGCTTTTTATTCCAGTGATCTACTCATTCCATAACTGGAGGCCTGTATCTCCCTCTCCCCATCACCTATTCTGCCCAACCTTCTTCCTGGCTCCCCTTTAGCATCCATCAGTTTGTTCTCTGTATTTATGTTTTGATTCTGCTTTTTGTTTGTTTATTCATTTTTTACAATTTTATTTATAAGTAGAATCATATTGCTATTTGTCTTTCTCAGTCTGGCTTATTTCACTTCACATTATACCCTCTAGGTCCATTTATTTTGTTTCAAATGGCATGATCTCATCCTTTTATGGCTGTGTAATACTCCATTGTGTACCAATGGAGTATTGTTACCATCGTGTACCAATACCACGTTTTCTTTATCCATTCATCTACTGATAGACACTTAAGTTGTTTCCATATCTTGGCTATTGTAAATAATGCTGCAGTAAACGTAGGGATGTGCATATATTTTCAAGTTGGTGTCTTTGTTTTCTCTGGGTAAATACTCAATAGTGGAATTATTGAATCATATGTATTTCTATTTTTAATTTTTTGAGGAACTCCATACTCTTTTCCACAGCGGATGCACCAATCTATATTCCCAACCACAGTGCATGAAGGTTCCTTTTTCTCCATATCCTCACCAACATTTCTTTCTTGTTTTTCTTTTTTTTAAAGATTTTATTTATTTATTTGACAGAGAGGAGAGAGATCACAAGTAGGCAGAGAGGCAGGCAGAGAGAGAGGGGGAAGCAGGCTCTCTGCCAAGCAGGGAGTAGCCCGATGTGGGGCTGGATCCCAGGACCCTGAGATCATGACCTGAGCCAAAGGGAGAGGCTTTAACCCACTGAGCCACTCAGGCACCCCTCTTTCTTGTCTTCTTGATTTTAGCCATTCAAAATGGCTAAATTAGCATGAGGTGACATCTGTCCCATTTTTAACTAATAAGAATCCCTTCAAGTTGGCTCCTGAGTTCTTTTGTCATGATCCCACAGACTTCAACAAATTCTTCATTTTATGTTATAATAAGGTGTTCTTGGCTCACCTTTTATATTTTGTATGGCAAAGCTGAAGTCAGACAATTCTCTAAGGAATGCTTTTTGATGTTAGGGAATATGTCATAAGAGATGTTTTAAAATATCTTGGAATAGGGGAGGAGGGGGGCAAGATAGCGGAGAAGTAGGAGATCCTGTTGCAACCTGTCCCCAAAAGTGAGCTGGATATCTACCAGAACACACTGAACACCCATGAAATCAGCCTGAGGAGCAAGATTTTTCACTTCTGGATCTCTATGGGAGAAGAAGACAGCAATGGAGAGATAAAGCAAAGTGGGAACACTTGAACCGATATCGGAGGATAAACAAAAGAGGGAGGGAGCCACTAGAAGCGGTGCAAGGACAATAATACCCCAAAGGAAAGTGCCCGGTGGTTGGGGAACAGCAATAACTTAGAGTCTGGTTAAAACACTTAAAAAGAGCAAAAGGTTCTGAGGAGCAAATAGTGGAAGGGGGTGGTCGTGGGCATGGGCCTGGGCCCACGCTCCCGGGAAGGACACCACTCGCCTCAAAGAGAGACTAGTGGAGGGGTCAAGTCTGTGGCTCCAGAACCTGCAGCTTTCTGCTCCTTACACCATTTTGTGGGCAGGGCGTGGGTGCTCCTGCAAGTGCCTTAGAGAGTCTGGTGTGGTCCAGGAGCCGGAAGCTTTTTGTTGCATGCCCCACCCTGACTGAGTGCAACCCTGAATGAAAAGACATTTGTGATCTGTGGCAGGGTCTGGACACTCCCAGCCACCCCTGGAGAGAAAACATACTACCAGATTAATCTCGGGCAGGAATCTGACCACACCCTACGAGAGCCTGGAGCCCAGAGAGCAGGGGCACGCTGGCAGACTTACTGAATTGCGGAGTGCCCATCACCTGTGACAGGCTGTGCTCTGAGCAGAATTTTATGGAGGGGAGTGTGTGTTCTGGACTACCCAGAGGGGAGCAGACTGAGGCTTCTCTGTGACTCAGAGGTCTGGGTACGTACAGGCAGATTCCATGCTTGGACTCTCCGGAAAAGGTGAAAAAGCTACAAAAGGCCAAAAACCTTCAGAGAGCGAAAAACTGAGAAACCAGTTTCCACAAAGCTCAGCCCCTTGATTGGTGGGCAGGGTGACTCAACCCAAGCAAGATTGACTGGAAAACGATACGGCAGGCCCCTCCCTCAGAAGATAAGTCAAAAAAACAAAAGGACTATAAATACAAGGTCCCCATAAAATTTTAAATCCCCAACATCAGGGGAAATCAATATATTAAGCTCCTGATAATGCCCTCAAACCTGTATATTTCATAGACACAAGTTTTTTTCTTTCTTATTCTTTTTTTTATTCACTCGTTTTCACATTTCTTAGTTGTTGTTTTTTTTAAACTACTTAACATTTCAACTAGAGGCTTAATACAATGATAAACCCAGGAAGACTTGAAATAATCTTCCTCGCCCGTGAGGAGTTATAACCACCTTCCCATCTTATCCTTTTGTCAGTGTTTCTATGTACTTGCTTTTGTTCTTGTATTATATAAATCTCATTCCTGGGGTTCATTCTGACTAGGTTCTTTTATTTCTTGTCATTTACTTTTATCGGTCTAGATGTTTGTTTGTGTTGGTCTACATACCTTATAAATCTTATTTTGGGGCCCATTCTGGCTGGGATTTCTTCTTTTTCTCTTTCTCTCTTTTTCTATCCTTATTCTTTCTTTTTGGTGGTGAATCTCAATTGCTCCAAAACCTTCCAGGGTGCTCCCTGTCTGGATTGTGGGTGATATATCCAGCTATACATCATCTCATCCACTTCTCATCAAAATGACTAGGAGGAGGAACACCCAACAGAGGAAAAACCCAGAGACTGCGCCCTCTCCCTCAGAACTATTAGACATGGACATAAACAGTATGTCAGAAAGGGAATTCAGGCTGACAATTATCCAGGAAATAGCTAGGATGGAGAAAAACATTAATGACAAGATAGAATCTCTAAGGGAAGAAATGAGAACCAGTATAGCTGATGTAAAATGCTATCAGTGAGATCCAATCTAATCTAAATACTCTAACAGCTAGAGTTATGGAGACAGAGGATAGAATTAGTGATCTAGAGGATAAAATGGTGGAGAAGAAAGGTCAGGAGGACAGCTGGAGCAAACTGCTCAGGAATCATGAGAAGAGACTTAGGGAAATAAATGATACGATGAAACGTTCCAACATTAGAATTATCGGAATCCCAGAGAGGGTAGAGAAAGACAGAAGACTAGAAGATATAGCTGACCAAATTCTGAATGAAAATTTCCCCAATCTGGGGAATGGAACAAGTGCTCGTGTCCTAGAGGCAGAAAGGACACCTGCCAAGATCAACAAGTCTAGAAAATCAGTGAGACACATCATAGTGAAATTTGCAAATTATAATTTTAGACAAGAGGTCCTGAGGTCAGCTAGGGGGAAGAGATTCCTTACATACAGAGGAAGACCCATCAGAATAACATCAGACCTGTCCACAGAAACTGACAAGCCAGAAAGGGCTGCCATGATGTATTCAGGGCACTAAATGAGAAGAACCTGCAGCCAAGAATATTTTATCCAGCAAGGCTGACATTCAAAATTGATGGAGACATAAAGAGCTTCCAAGACCAGCAAGGATTAAAAGAGTTTGTGACCACCAAGCCGGCACTCCAGGAAATATTAAAGGGGGTTAAAAGTAGAAAGAACTCATGAGTGACTTAGAATAGAAATTTACAATCTATAGAAACAAGAACTACACAGGCAACATGATGTCAATAAACACTTATCTTTCAATAATCACTCTCAACGTGAACGGCCTAAACGCTCCCATAAAACGGCACAGGGTGGCAGAATGGATAAAGTGGCAGGACCCATCCATATGCTGTCTACAAGAGACTCATTTTGAACCAAAAATACATCCAGACTGAAAGTGAAAGGATGGAGAACCATCTTTCATGCCAATGGGCCTCAAAAGAAAGATGGGGTAGCAATTCTCATATCAGATAAATTAGATTTTCAGCTAAAGACTGTAGTTAGAGATACAGAAGGACACTACATCATTCTTAAAGGGTCATTCCTCCAAGAAGATCTAACAATTGCAAACATTTATACCCCAATATAGGAGCAGCCAACTACATAAGCCACTGTTAATCAAAATAGTCATACTGATATGAATACACTAATAGTAGGTGATCTTAACACACCACTCTCAGTAAAAGACAGATCATCTAAACAGAAAATCAATAAAGAAACAAGAGCTTTGAATGACACATTGGACCTCATAGATATATACAGAACATTTTACCCTAAAATAACAGAATACTCATTCTTCTCGAGCACACATGGAACTTTCTCCAGAATAGAACACATACTGGGTCACGAATCAGGTCTCAACCAATACCAAAAGATTGAGATGATTCCCTGCATTTTCTCAGACCATAATGCTTTGAAACTGGAACTCAACTATACGAAAAAGTTTGAAAGGAATTCAAACACTTGGAGGCTAACGACCAACCTGCTCAAGAATGCTGGGATCAACCCAGAAATCAAAGATGAACTTAATTCATGGAGACCAATGAGAATGAAGATACATCAATGCAAAACCTACGGGACACGGCAAAGGCAGTCCTAAGGGGGAAATACATAGCAATCCAAGCCTCACTCAAAAAAATTGAAAAATCTTGAATACACCAGCTCTCTTTACACCTTCAAGAACCGGAAAATCAACAACAAATTAAGCCAATCCCATGCACAAGAAGGGAAATAATCAAGATCAGAGCAGATTCAACAAGTTAGAAACTAGAGAAACACTAGAATGCATCAATGAATCCAGAAGTTGGTTTT
>CM053608.1:63621982-63687192 GCA_028646535.1 Procyon lotor | reverse complement strand
ATGTCTAGTGAAAAAAAGACAGTCTCTTCAATAAATGGTGCTGGGAAAATTGGACAGCTATATATAGAAGAATGAAACTTGACCATTCTCTTACACCATACATGAAGATAAACTCAAAATGGATAAAAGACCTCAACATGAGGCAGGACTCTATCAAAACCCTAGAGAAGAACATAGGCAGTAACCTCTTCGACATCAGCCACAGCAACTTCTTTCAGGACATGTCTCCAAAGGCAAAGGAAACAAAAGCAAAAATGAACTTTTGGGACTTCATCTGCACAGCAAAGGGAACAGTCAACAAAACGGGCAACCCACAGAATGGGAGAAGATATTCGAAAATGACACTACAGACAAAGGGCTGATATCTAAGATCTATAAAGAATTCCTCAAACTCAACACTGACAAAACAGATAATCACATCAAAAATGGGCAGAAGACATGAACAGACACTTCTCTAAAGAGGACATACAAATGGCTAACAGACACATGAAAAAATGTTCATCATCTTTAGCCATCAGGGAGATTCAAATCAAAACCACATTGAGATACCACCTTACACCAGTTAGAATGGCCCAAATCAACAGGAGAGTAAACAACAAATGTTGGAGAGGGTGTGGAAAAAGGGGAACCCTCTTACACTGTTGGTGGGATTGCAAGCTGGTGCAGCCACTTTGGAAAACAGTGTGGAGATTCCTCAAGAAATTAAAAATAGAGCTACCCTATGACCCTGCAATTGCACTACTGGGTGTTTACCCCAAAGAAGCAGATGCAGTACAAAGAAGGGCCTTGACCAAAGGATAAATGTGTATGTAACTTTGCTAGATCTTGTCAAAGTCCTGATAGTTTGCATTTCCAGTAGTAATGCCCAAGACTATTTATTTCTCCACAAATTGAGAGTATTTAATGTAAAACTTTGGAATTTTTGCCAGTATGATAGCTGGTAAGTTGTATCTCAGTATAGTTTTAATTTATATTTCTCTAATTAGAAACAAGACAGAGTATCTTTTCCCATTTCTGAAAACTATTTGAATTTCTTTTGCTATGAGTGGTCAATCTCTCCTATTTATTTTTCTGTAGGATTGTTGCTCTTTTCATTTTTAAAAGCCCTTTAAATAATAGGATATTAATCCTTTATCTGTGAGAAAAATTTCAAATATTTTGCCAGCTTGCCATTTTACTATATTTATGAATATTATTTGGGGTGGGCATAAAAGGAATTTCTTCTTTTTTTTAATACATTTATTTTTTTCAGTGTTACAAGATTAATTGTTCATGTACCACACCCAGTGCTCCACGCAATACATGCCCTCCTCAATACCCACCACCAGGCTCATCCAACTCCCCACCCCCTCCCCAAAGAGATTTCTTCTTATATATTTATCAACTCATACTGCTTATGGATTTTAAATTATAGGAAATAGTTCTCATTTAAAAACCTATCTGTGTTTTAATCTGGTAATTGTATTGTTTCAATTTTTTATAATAAATTTCTAAAACATTTGGAATTTATCCTGTTAAACAGTTTTTCCATAGAGTTATGTTATTATCCTATCACTACTCATTTTTAAAAATGTATAATATGAGTCTAATCAAGAGGAAACATCACAGAAACCTAAATTAAGAAATATTCTCTAAAAGTACTGGCCTATATCCTTCAAAATATAGCAATGGCACAAAGCAAAGAAAGGCAACTAAAGAGATATGACAACTAAAAGCAATATGTGAGCATATCTTACTAGGGAAAAATAGCTATGAAGGACATTATGGGACGACTAACAGAACTAGAATCTGGAATTGTATATTAAAGTGCTATATCAATATTATTTTCTAAATTTGATTTTTTAATTTAAATTCAATAAATTAACATATAGTGTATTATTAGTTTCAGAGGTAGACTTTAGTGATTCATCAGTTGCCCAACACCCAGGGCTCATTACATCAAGTGCCCATCACCATCTACCCCATCCCCCCACCCACCTCCCCTCCAGCAACCCTCACTTTGGTTGATAACTGTACTGTGGGTACTTATAAGAATACTCTTGTTCTTAGGAAATATGCACTAAAATATTGTCAGGTAAAGGGACATGACTGTGTAACTCTTCTCAAAAAAAATATATACACACACACACACAATATTTATATATAAATGGGTGTATGTGTAGAGGGGACAGGGAAAGAATGGAAATGATAAAGTAGAAATTTTAGGAAATCTTAGGAAAGGTTATATAGGAGTTCTTTATATTATTCAAATTAACCAAATAAATTTCTAGCTTTTCCCCACTGAACTCTGATGCTGCCTGTATAATAACCTCCATATCCATGTGCAACTTGGCTTATATACTTCTATTCTCTATGAACCAACACTAGACTATTTCAATTATAGAAGCTTTATAATATGTTTCAGAATGCTAATAGAATTCACGCTTTTCATCGCTCTTTTTAAAGAGGTTTCCTGAATATTCTTGCATCTTTGCTCTTCTTTCTAGAACACTGTACTTTTATTGGAATTACATTACATGTATAGGTTAACTTAGAGAGAACTGACACCATTATGATGTTGAGTCTTTCTACCCAAGAATTTGGTACTCATTTTCACCTGATCAAGGCCACTTTTGTGTTTCACAGGATGTTTTACAGTTTTCTTCATACATGTTTCGGCACTTTCTGTTGGCTTATTTGGCTATTAAAATGTGTTACTCTCTTCCATTATATCTTTTAACAAGTTTCAACACCCCTTCTGAATCTCCTAAATGAAAAAATTGTCAGTCATTTTGTAATTATTGTAAGGCACACATTTTCTAACATGTTTTCAGTATCTTATTATTTCCGAAAGTGTTGAAAATTCTCAAAACAAAAACTGTAATTCACTTTAATTAAACATTGCAAACATATGCTGTAGTTAGTACACAGGGAGTTAAGAACCCCTCCGTCTCAAAGGTTAAACTGCTGAAAAGCAACACATGGCAAATGACATCAGATATCTGCAGAAGGCCTGTAGTTTCCACATCAAAAACAGAAGGCAGCAGGCTGGAAAAAATAATTCAGTCTTGATGAAATGTAAATAAAATCTTTAATTTTATCAGTGGCCTCAACATACCTGAAGAAAGCATATATGAACTAACTCTTTAGCTAAAGAGTATGAATTTGTCAGTATTTACTCAATCTCGTCAAGGAAGGAAAGAACTGAATTATAAAAAAGAATGAGTCTGAGGGCTACAGAGGAACCCTCCATTGAGGGGCAGTTACCCTGTGGCAGAAAAAAATAAATAAATAAAAATTCAGCCTGATCCTGATTCTCATGGCTCTTGCTCTGTACCTACCAAGCAATCTTCAAGAGTAAAAGTACTGGCCAACTTTCAAGTAACCAACCTCCACCAGGGACACTTTTCACAATAAACAAACCAGTCAGCCTTGTGGTGGACACACGTGTCTAGTGAGCCTGCAGGAAATGCAGTCATCAGGCCTGGATGGTTGGGCACCACCCAGCATGCCAGCCCACAAGTCCTGAGAGAAGGCCTCTTCAGGGGCTAACATGTTCCTCTCAAACCGAACATGAGCCATACTGGATGTTTGAGAGATCACAAGCCATAACATCAAATTAATGTGGTATCGCACCACAGAGATGTTGGAAAATCCTAGACTGTTTCAGCTCTGAGATGAGGAAATGGCCATTCTCGACCTGTTAGTGGGTTCCTGAGAGAGAAGCCTAGTAGACGAGCTGACTCTGAGATTCTTTAGATGTGAAAAGATTCTCCATCCGATAGATTCAAAGGAACGCAGAGAAACCCCTATAACAGGGCATGGAAGTCCATGTCAGAAATGATCCAAGTACTGTAGGGTCTAGAAAGAGCCCTGATGGTGAGAGCAGATTTTCTAGTCATTCTAACGAACGACATTTAAGACTTACAACACTTAAAACCTCAGTACTAGATGGCAGCTAGTCTCCTCTCACAGAGATTTAATAGGATCAATGGGAGCTCCACTTCAAAGTCACAGTAATATAAAATTGTTCTCCAGAGCAGACCTACCAAGACCCCTGGGTTTTTGTTTTGTTTTCTTTTTTCTATTCAAGAGGGGAAACCTGACAGGATTAGGGAGTGTGACTACCTGCCTAGAGTATAATGTTTTATAGAACCAAACAAATAGGTTTGTTACTCCGGAAATTCTCTCAAAGTAAAATTAATTTGAAAACAAAGTTTAAATCCTCTTCCAAATTACTCTTTATTATAAAATTTCTATTGAAAATTTTGCCTCCACTTTTTGTAGGTCCAATATATTTCCTAATTTATTCTTTCTCAAGATTCTTAAAGGCAAAAATTTTAAGAGCAGGATTACAATAAATGATGCTGACATTATATTAAACCTATAAAACTGAAGTCTGGCTAAACCTATGGCTTTGCTAAAGTAAATAAGTGGATTTATTAGCAAATTCAGCAGCATATTTAGAAAGAATCAAGCCTTTTACCCTATTAATAAATGCTGGCTTTCTCCTTAATGCCAACTGCCTTTTACTCTGCCAGCTAGAAAGAAGCACCAAATATACTTCTGGGGCTTTACTGGAACTTGGTAGGCAATTCTCAGAGTCACTTAACAGACTTGTTCTCAGGAGTCTGTGTATCCTCAGACTTGGAAATTTATCTTTTTTCTGTTTTTTGTCCCCCTTTTCTTTTATCTTCACAAAGAGAAAGAGAGAGGTAGCCAAAGGATAGCTTTAAGATAATAAACCTACTCTTTGACCTGTAGGTTCACTTTACCAAAATAAGAGAGGACCAGTATAGTCAGGAAGACCCAAGCTCTGCCCACTGCCCAATGTCACTTGACTCTAACAATATCCCAAGACACTGAACGAAGAAACCAACAATAGACCTGAAGCCTCCTATTTTTCTTTCAGTCTTTCTCTGTGCTTGTTTCATAGCTTTGTACCCTGCCCCCAACCCGCCCCCTCTGACTCACCAAGCTATGGAAATCTTTTGACCTGTTACATTTAATGTCAGATAGTTGGTCAACCATCAGTTTTACTGAGAGTCTTCTACGTGGAAGAAGAATTCCTAACCAATATATTAGGATCTTTGTGTTGCTATTCCTGATGATTTAAAAAGAATGATATATACATAACCAAAAACCCCCAAAGTCTTATAATATATACATCTCCTTTCTTCACTCTTAAATTAGTTGTTTTGGGGGGCACCTGGGTGGCTGAGTGGGTTAAGCCTCTGCCTTCAGCTCAGGTCATGATCTCAGGGTCCTGGGATCGAGTCCTGCATCAGGCTCTCTGCTCAGCAGGGAACCTGCTTCCTCCTCTCCCTCTGCCTGCCTCTCTGCCTACTTGTGATATCTCTCTGTCAAATAAATAAACAAAATCTTTAAAAAAAATAGTTGTTTTTGTGTGCTGGGTGTATATGAGTAAATTATATCACTCATGCACATATAGACAGACATGCTTGAGAAGCACTTGGTCCTTGCACTATATTTTAAGAAGGGCCTAAATCTTTACATGGCAATCAAAGGAGAAAACAGCTTTCTAAGCAGAGTAAAATACAAGTTCAGAGCATGCAGTCAGGAAATGGTATGAGGAACTATAGCATACGGTGAGGTATAGAAAAAGGTAGGACCAGAGCAGAGAGAAGATCCAGTTATGAAAGACCATGAAATCTACCTAAAGAGTTTGGAGCTTACCCTTAGCAATGAAGAACCCCTGAAGGGTTTAAAGTGAGAGTGATACGATCAGGTTTGTATCTTGGAAAGCTCATTCCAACAGCAGCATGGAGGATGGGTTGGCAATTTCAGAGACTGAAGGGAAGCGTCCCAGGTAGAAGGCTGTTGCAATGATCCAGGTAAAAAAGAGGAAAGCCTGAAATAAATTAATGGCAGAAGAGACAGCAGGAACATAGAGGAAAGACTTCATGCACAACTTGTTCACCAATTAGGAATTGGGGGGAAAGGAAAGGGCAGAGTCAAAGATGACAGTTTTTTTATTAGAATAAGATGTAGAGCAGTGTTATTTACCAAAGTGAGGAACTACAATGGGAAGAATAGATCAGCTTGTAGGGAAAAGAATGAGCTCGATTTTGCACAGACTGAATTTGAAGCAATTGTACAAAATACAAGTGGGGGCATCCAAAAGGTAGTTAGATATATGATTTTAGAGACTAGGAATGAAGTCTGGACTGGAACCATGGATTTGGGCACCATATGCATATAGGTGGCAGATTAAACAAGAGAAGTAGATAAGATCTATGAAGGAATGGGTAGAAAAAGGGAATAAGGCAGAGGCTAAAAGCTGGTGTTCCTCCACCATGTTAGGAGCGAATAGAGGAGGAGGGGCCAATACAAGAGACTGAGAAGAGCAGAATATTCATCAGCTGGAGGGAGATCAGGGGTTACAATGTTACAATAAAGAGTCCTGAAGCTGGAGAACACTTCAAGAATAAAGACATGATCAAAAGCATCAAATTCCAACAAGAATATAAACAAAAATGAAAGATAACAATGATTTCTTTGAATTCAACAATCTGAGCACAGTCCTAAAAGAGATCTAAGAGGATCTGACCAAGAGTACAGATGGAGAAATCAGTTTGGGTAGAGGAAGAGATGTCTCTGAGATCGGAGATAAGGCTGGGAAGGGAGAGTACAACAAAGGAAGTTCATAGAGTGGAGGTAGGAAGCTGAGAAGTTCATACCAGTGCACTTGGTTTGTCTGAAAAGAGGCAGCTAAGGATCTCTGCTGAAGGAAAGTGGGGCAACAGTGAGGGAGGGCACTGAGGAGAGAGTTTATCATGGTTGAGGAAGATGAGGAGGGAAATTCCTCCTTGCCCCACACCTCATCCTTGGCACCCACCCGCCCCTTCTCTAACAAATCCAGCACAGTGACTGGTTCATAATAGGACAGGTTTAATACTCACTTTTTAGAGTTACTTATTCTCAGGTATTGAGTAGTACTTGGCACTGGTGCTAGACTCCAGAGATGCAAAGATGCCATAATATTTGGAGAGCTGTGAGTATTCCTCAGTGCAATTTTATCATCCTTCAGGTCTCATTTTAACATAGCACTTCCTTAGAGAGACCTGTCTTCTCTTCCAGCCTAGGTTGGGTCCCTCTGTCAAATATGCTTAGCACCATATGCTTTTCCTTAATAGAGTATATAGTAGCAATAGCTAAATGAGTAGTGATAATAATTATAAAATATGTAATATAAAATATTCATTACATAATTATACATAATTTTTAATATCTACTTTCTTTCCCCATTAGTTATAAGTTCTACGAGGTTAAGAAGTTCACCTCTTTTGTTTATTGCTGGATGATCAGCACCAGTAGACTGACTGGAATTCATTCTTTCATTCATTCAGCCAATAATTATGCAGCCCTTGTTATATAAGAGACTGGGTGCACATACTAGACACTCGAGAAACATTTGTTGGAAGAATGAATGAATGAATGAAGTGCTTTAGGATGGTTCATTTAAGGACAAAGTCTAATGAGCAAATAATCTATAATCGCAATGTGCTGTGGTCCAAACTTCTTGCTAGAGGGATTGCAAGTATGAGGCACTCAGTACGGTGAATTTAAATAGGGAAAGCTAACTTTGGACAGAAGCAATGATTTGGGGGAAAAATAATGAATATGGATTGGAACTGATGCTAGAGGGGTGGGTGGCCCCACAAAAGGAAATGTTATTACTAGAACCACTCTTCCCAGTATTCACAGGTGGGATCCAGCTGTATACTACAACACTTTCAGTAAGAAAAGGAATAGAGTTTCTTACCTTAATTGAACCATGAATAATACTTCTGTTCTACTTCAAACCATAAACCTACATATGACTCCAACAATTGTAAGATAAAAGACTTGCAGTACAATTTTGAGAAAAGACGTATCATTACATTTTTTTCAATCTCTCAGATTTAATCAAAGTTTAGAAATGAGAAGTAGCTCTATGTTACTACTCTGGGAAAATGATGGTACTAGGAGCGGTAACATAAAAACACCAAAATGATAAACATTATAGGCCAGCAAGCTCAAAGCTGTCTACCATGTAAGACATGAACTTGAGAACATTTTCTTGGCACTTTTGGACTATTTGAACTAAATGGAGCATAAAAAGGCCTTACCCATTTTTTTTTTTTTTAAATTCCATTCACCCTCTTAAGAAGACCAATGAGTCTTTGAATAACTAAACAGTGAGTCTGGAATCATACTTGATCCTAGCAACTTTTACACTTTTGAACTGGGTGGCCTTCAACAGCAGAGATACAAAAAATCTTTCCTGCAGCACCTCTTTGCAAATAAATCACTCTTGCAAACAGCTTTCAAAATTTAGGAGGCCTCCAATAGCAAAACCATTTGGTTTACAATGGTTTCCTTGGTCCTGGCCATATTCACCAACCAAGGTCTCCCTAAGTTCCATCTTTGCCCATATGTCTAGTATAAAGAAAAAACAAAACACTGTCATCATTTTCGTCTCCTCCTGCTAGCCCCTTACAAAATCATAATAAACAAATGAAAAGCTCGTTAAAAGAGAAGATAATTAAAGGGAAATCTAAATAACAAAAAAGTATTAAACAAATATCCATCAAGATGGCTGTAACAACTGGTTAAAAGGCTGGGATATTTCTCGATCACCTGAGTGCCTCTCTCCCCCACAGCCATCTACAATCCAGCTAATAAAATCTTAATGCCTGGCACCTAGAGGGGCATCGGTTCTGACTGGTGAATGCTTATGCTGTGTGTGATTACCAGAAATGGAGAGACAGAGATGGAGATAGAGATTCTCAGACATAGAGAGAGGGATAGAGACAGAGATACATAGAGAAATACACAGACATAATATCATTCTCAGAAGCAGGCAAACTGCATTCATTCTCTTTTCAGCACCTATTTCCTGATTCTCTTTAGGGGCATCATGGTTTTCTCTAGCTCCTGGGCAAATTGGTTAATTCACAGTTTAAGAAAGTAGGAAGTCAATGTTTAAATAACCGTATATTTCTACAGAGATACAGTATAGCAAAGCTGGCATTGAAAAAAAGAATATTATAATATTCTTTGTAATAATAACCCAACTTGTACTTCAATGTTCATTATTGAATTGAAGGTTTTTATCCCCAAAGAAAACCTTCTAATGGACGTAGGGTTATATCATTGTACCAATAATACAAAAGATTAGACTCGTGTTCAAGGAAGCATGCTGGACCCTACAGTCCACCTGCTGTGTTAGTTCTCCAGGTGCTGTAAGATCCTGCTCATTTCCCTAGCTAGCCCCTCCCCAACTCCAGGGTATCTCCAAGGCTCTCTTGTGCCACTCTTTAAAAATGTCTTATATTTTTAAATGTAAACTTCCCAGAAATTCATTTTCTCACTTCTTTTCTCTATGTATTTGCAGGTTCTAAGCCAGGGTACTTACCAACACTTTCCCAGTAAAAAGCAACCCATGAAAATTCTGGGAATAAATGACAGAGGGCTGGGTGTGAGGCCAGAAGTATTCCCTTGCCTCTGTCTAATGAGTGAGCTCATTTACACGAATATTTGTCTCCTATCTAAATTCACAAGTTGGAATCCTAACCCAACGTGATGGTGTGAGGAGGTGAGTTATGTTGGGTTAGGTTACAAGGGTGAAGGCCTCCTGAATGGGATCAGTACTCCTAGAACAGGGACCCCACAGAGCTCTCTAGCCCTTTTTGCCATTGAGGATACAGTGAGAAGTCTGCAACTGAGAAGAGAGCCTTCGTCGACCATACTGCTACTCTGATCTCAGACTTCCAGCCTCTAGAAGTGTGAGAAATAAACTTCTGTTGTCTATAAGCCACTCAGTCTGTGGCACTGTGTTACAGCCACCTGAGCAGTCTAAGACGGATGGGGACAAGGGATCCTGTGGGAAGAAAATCATCCTGTTAAGAACTTAGAAGAGGAATGGAGATGACGAGGACCACGAAAGGGAGGATACAGCATGTGCTCCAGACCAACCTAGAGGCTCCATCAGAGCCCTCAGCTGGCAGGACAGTCTCCCTTTCTCTAAGACAGCTCTGGGGCTGGGTTGCAATGAAGAGTGGGGAGGCCAGTGAGCCTTTGGGGTGGATGGCACCAGCAAAAGGGCAGAGACAAGGGATAAGGTCCCTCCCCTAATTACCCTGTGAGCAGTGGACACCAGCAGAGACTCCAGAGGGGGGGGAAGTATGAGGAGCCTGGGTCCCAAGAACACAGAGAGAAACTCACCTAGGGCCTATGAAAGGGTTTGTGGAAGGAGCTGTGGTCCATCATGAGGCGGTATAAGCAGGAACTAGACAACACACATTCTGGCTGTTCCTTGACCTCAGTACACTAGAATTAGAGAGGCTTGGGGGCATCATTCTGAGTTGTACTTAGCCATTCACCCCAAGATTAAGATGCACTGTCATTATTTCTACCAATCTCTTGGAAAGAAACATGGAAAGTCCTAGTATACAAATATTCTAAGAAGGGGCCCCAAATGAAGGCCCCATTCTAAATAAGACATTGGTACAAATATGCATGTAACATCTCTGGGGATGTCAGGAGAGAAACAGCAGAGCCATTCACAAGAATCCAATGATGTTCCCTCCAATGGGCCTGTGCCTTTCCAGACATGAACTTGGAAAGAATGTTCCAGACAATGGAAACACTATAACTTGTTTGGACTTTTGTGTTAGGGATAACTTTTCCTCTCTATTTAGATTAAACTTGTTTTCATTATTGTCCGCCACCCCCGAAGGCTTTTTAAAGCCAGCAACCATCCCTAATAAAAATTTAAGGCCACAGATACACTGTATATCTGTTTGTGTACTGTGTATATATCTGTGCTTCACATATTAAAAAATATTTTATGAGGGCACCTGGGTGGCTCAGTTGGTTAAGTGACTGCCTTCAGCTCAGGTCATGATCCTGGAGTCCCGGGATTGAGCCCCGCACGGGGCTCCCTCCTCAGCGGAGAGTCTGCTTCTCCCTCTGCTTCTTCCCCTGGCTTATGCTCTCTCTCTCTCTCTCTCTCTCTCTCTCTCATAAATAAATAAATAATAAGTATTTTATGATACTATGATATTTTGCCCTCAAAGACCATTATTTGTCCCCTGGAGGTTGATAATGCCCTCATTGGGATTGCAAGATTTAGATGCCTTTTGTTTTCATAGCATGTACATCTCAAGATCTAACTCTGCAACACTTTGGCCCATCCCAGGCTCAGCTCATCTCCCACTGGAGCCAACAGCACATATACCCTCAAAGATCTAGAACATTCCCTCACACATACAACTGAGATGGTATCCACATGTATTTCCCAGTGTTGTGGCTTAAGTTTATTACATCCCCAAACTGGCCTGCTGCTGCTTTGCATATATCCAAATGATATTGCCTTTAGTTTTGCTGCTAAATCATATGTGTCTGCTCAAATATAATCCATTACTACTTGTTAATGTTGTTAGACATATCCCAAGCTTCTCTAGAACACTGTAGTATAAACACTTTGCCCTCCATGAATTGGAAAATCAAATTTCCCTTTTTATACCAGGGAAGTTTTTAAACAACATAGTCTCTCTCCATAAAGTTCTTAGAATTTCTCAGATCCCGAACTTTTTATTTTTCATAATCTATACCAACTGTCAAATCATTGGTGAAGTTGGCAAAAATGGGAGTTCACACCACATTTTTTCAGCTCCCTGTTCACCACTCAAAGAACATAAAGTCAACATCTACTTTTCTTTGCCGTGGGCTCTAAAAAAATCCTCAAAATATGAATTTTTAAATGGAGAAGGTGTTTTCCAATTATATTAAGCAGAGGGAATCATTAAACAGGCACCTACCACTCTGGGGGAAAATCCACACATTCAACTCTAGTCATCGTAAAACACAAGTATCCTAAACAGAGCCTTTACGCAACGCCATTGCACCTTCAGCCTTCATTTAGTGGTCTTGCCTTCTCAGTAAGTCTACTGCTGATAGCATCCAATTAATCACCCAGGTATTAGACTTTGTGATGAGGAGCAATGAAGTGCTAATGAGGACCACGTGTGGTTTGTGAATGGCCTCCATGTGACCAGCCATGCTTGCCAAACAGAGAGAAAACATTCAAGATGGAGCTATGAGGGATCTTAGAGGGCAACCCCAAGTAGTAATACTGTGTGTGTTTGGGTGTGCCAAGGACTTCAGAAGGTTTCCAAATGCTACGTTAATGTTTTGTGTCAATTTAATTTCAAAACATGCTATTTTCAAAACCTTTTGGGAGTTCCTAATTCACTCATAATGGTAATTGCGGGTCCACTACCCTTCAACACATAACAATCTAATTTAATCCATTAGGAAGAATGAGTGCATTGGAAAAACAAACATATCTAATTTTGCCACACTTTGGCTTTCTACCTCAACTAGTCATGCAGGATTGGCAATTTGTTAACATATCTGAAATATGCTTTGAAAGACTTGAGTACAAGGCCAACTTCAACTTTTAATCAACCCTTAAGATAATTCACACATTTTCACATTTTGTATTTTCATCGATAATTTAGCAGCCTGACACCAACTGCCTGTTGATATTAATGGCTCATGTAGAATGTCTAAATCAATGTTTCTCAGGCAGGGGTGTGCCTCTGAGTAGCCTGGAGAGATTCTAAACATTGACATGCCGATTCCCACACCTAGAGAGGCTGATTGAGCATGGTCTGAGGCTGGGCTCTGGAATCCTTATTTTTATATAGCTAACCCAGAGTTTGGCCTGCACATATGTTTAGGAATAAATGCACTAGTCCTTTAAAACATGATTCAATTAACATTTCTTTTTCACATATAAGTTATATTCATAACTTTAAAGACACTGTATTTCTTTTCATTTATATTCATCTTTAAATTGATCAGTTCTGTGGAGGTAAACACGCTTAGAAGATGGGGCAGAACTTTCCTGAGGTGGACATTTAGGGTTGTCTACAGTTCTGGTTAATATTACTCAGTAACAAGTCACCCCAAAATCAGTGGGGAATAGCAACCATTTGTTTATGACAGGAAATCAAACAGGGTATAGCAGGGATGTTTATCTTTTGGCCTCACTTAAGAAGATTCAGACACTGAAGATGACTCAATCACTGAGGATAGGAATCATCTGGAAGGTCCTTCACTCATGTTTCTGGCACTGGGGCTACACTGACTCCAACGGAACTCAGCTGGGGCTGTCAACAAGAGCACCCCAAATGGCCTCTCTCTGAGGGTTGGGCTTCCTCACAGCATGATGGCCTTGGAATAGCCTCGTTTTTTTACTCACTTCAGTGTGAGTGCTCTGGACGACAGTGTAGACACTGCACTCCCTTTATGACCATTTTGGCACCACCTCTGTTTCATTGTTCATGGCCCAAATTAAGAAACAAAATAAACCTCATGGAAGAATTTCAGACACTCTCCAAAGCCTCAAAGGGAAGAAATTTGGGGATAAAGGGCATAGCTTTTAGGGTTCCTCCATCCCTACCCTGATTTGTCTTCAAGAAGAACCTAAGTAGGTAGGGGCGCCTGGGTGGCTCAGTCGTTAGGCGTCTGCCTTTGGCTCAGGTCATGATCCCAGGGTCCTGGGATCGGCCCACATCTGGCTCTCTGCACAGCAGGGAGCCTGCTTCTCCCGCTACCATTCCCTCTGCTTGTGTTCCCTGTCTTGCTGTGTTTCTCTCTGTCAAATAAAATCTTAAAAAAAAAAAAAAGAAGAAGAAGAAGAAGAACCTAAGTATTCCTGATGCAAAGCAAAAAGGAAACACGGGCACACCCATAGAAATTTCTGGAATATCTATCAAATTATGGAGGGCATGTGGCCACCTATCCATTGAGCAGGGAATGAGAAAGCAAAAAAAGATGCTCCTGTGAGGAGAAAAATGCCCTTTTTAGATCTGCAAACAATTGTCACCAGCCTGCACTGTGGTCTCTTAGCTCAGTGACAGAATGAAGGTGGCACACTTCCATAATGCTTCACCATTTCCAGAGTCTTCTCATTCACTCTCCTGTTTAGAATTCAGAGGTAGGAATTCCTACAGCAGGTGCAGAGGAAAGGCAAGTTTTAATGGCTCCATCTTTCAGATGTGAGAGTAGAGAGAGTTGAAGGTGTGGAGTAGGTTTTTCTGGCGGTCTCACCGCCGCTATGAGGTAAGGCTAAGGTGTGTGTGTACCACCTCACACTTTACTCCACGGGGGTTCATCCAATTGTCTTCACTAATTATGCAACAGAAAATCTCACCATGCACACATCTCACCGTACTAGTGAAAGTGTCTGAGCTAGCAATTCAAAAAGGTCCATGGACATACCATTAGCTGACAACTATTGAGTGCTTACTATATTCTATGTCTAGTATGGCTTGGACGCATGTTTCATGCACACTCTGTCAGCTACAAAACTCGTTTGTATTGTACGTATTGATTCATACAATATGGACAAATAGGGGATACAGTCCCCAAGATACAAAATGGTGGTAACTATATAATTTTTCACAAGATCACTATTAATGATATCACCTAGAAACACCAAGTGAATTCAGAAACGCTGAAGAGTTGCATGCCATGACTGAGGGGGAAACATAAACAGACCCCCCTCATCCATTTCCCCACTTGACCTACATGATTTGCCCCATGAGCTTCTATACTTCCTTCCAAACTTATGTAGTTGTCTTGCCAAAAGTCTTTTCTGCAACATCCTGAACACAAATAAGCATTCTGAGTAGAGGAATCCAAGTAGCAAATGAAAAGGGAAAGCCCTGGATCTTGAGGCACAGCTTAAAATGAAAAAGCATAAAAAGAAACAAGAGGACTTGTGATATCACAAGAGCAAGAGGCTAAGGGAATCGGTCTTGGGCACCACGGGGATGATGCAGAGAACATCTGAGAAAGCTGCTCAGCAGGAGGAACTGTGGGGGCAGCAGAGTCTCTCGAACAAGCCTGAGGAGGCAGCCAGGGATGGTGCTGGGGCTGCTGATGCAGAACTCATGGTGAGGTCAGGTGGCTGCCCACCAGAGCTGAAAATGCCGAAAGCGTCGCCCACTGGAATTGGGCTGACAGGCACCTGCCGAGATAGACGGCAAGGTCAGGCAGAGCGGTCACCCACCACGGCTTCCCATCTCACTCAACAGCCATATAGGCAACTTCGTAAAGGAAGGAGGACATGGCAAAACAATAAATATTGGATTTCTGTTTTAGGTTAATCAGAAGGGAAATGAGACAAAGTGCTTTGGTGTCACAACCTGATGTCCTGTTTCCTTCCTTCCCTCTCATCCTCTGGAACTCAGAAACCCCCACATTTCATGGTATGCTGCCATCAAGCAAAGCTCATGCTTTCTGTAAGGTGAAGTGCTCTGTATACCCTAGTTTTTTAAAAAAAATTTATTAGGGATTTAAGATGTTTAAAACTTTTATTGGGTTTTTGGAAGGGTATTCCTTACTAGACTATACAGGTGTTGAATGTTCTACCCAATTCTATTTTTCCCATAAGCCCCATCATTTTTATTGCATGAAATTCTATAATGCCTTGATTTTTAGGAAGATATATATTACACTGTAGCAGAAATAACCGTATTATCTCTTTTAATCCTCCTTTTATCCCTACTTTACAAGAGAAAACACTGAACACCGGGTGTGGTTTCCATTTGACATTTAAATCCCACATCCTGAGCATCTTCTCCCAACCTGCATTCCCTTTCTTTTTTCTAATGTAATGTTTGCCAAGTACCTCCACCTTTCAAAAGCCTTTCCTAGGATGTCACACTAAGAAAAATCACAAATAGGGGAGTAGCTCCTAGCCCCACTGAAAGGAAGGAATTTGCTCAGCATCTAAGTGGAAACTGGTTTCTAGCATGTAGGCCAAGAGTTCACCCAAAAAAAAATTCTCAAAAGAAGTTCTTAAGGCCAAAAGAAAGAAAAAGAAGGACTTCCAAGAAATGGATCCTAAGGAGAAAAAAAAAAAAAAAACGCAACTGGCAATCTGAAATAACAGGCAATTTTTCCAGTGACTGATAACTATTGCATTACTTCCCCCTAAGGTCAGCAGCAGAATAGGAATTAGAAAGACCAACTTGGGACCTTCCCCACTCCTTTTAAATATTGTGTTTCTGCTGCTTGGAACGTTCATATTTCTGCATCAGACTGTTCTCCTTGCTATATTTCACACCCCCTCTGGCTTCACATCACAAGAACAAGGTCAGTATTTGTTTATAATGGAATCGGGGTGCGATGGTGAATAATACAGATGTATATTTTACTTGGAGCAAATGCAGTTCACCTTTCTTCTCTGAGTAAATTCAAATCTTGAGAAAGACTGCAGTGCATAAACCTTCAAAGGAGGCCCTCCTTGGGTATTCAAAACATTTTATCACACCACAAGATCCTCTTGTTATGAGCGAAAAGCACCAACAAAGAAAAAGACAGTTTCTGTAAGACACTAGTTGGGAATTTTGATTTGTTTGGGATGGTGGTTATTTCTTTTGGGACAAATTGTAAATGTTAACAGAGAAACCAAATTATGTTGATGGAATTGGGAATGAGAACTTTAAATGAATAACTTCAAATAGGTACATCTGTAATATCCTAGGAGAGTACATTTTCCTAGGCTTTGGGTTTTTAAGAAGGATTTGGAATAAATGTTTCTACATTTAAGCAGAACACTAAGGTCAAGATGAAGAGAATCGATTCTATTGACCTTTTGAAACACAGACAGGACAGGATCCATCTTGCTGCCTATAAGAGATTATCTTCCATTTGGAAACAGGCAGGAACTTAAGATACAGAACATAAAACTTTCCATTGGATTCCTATTTTATTCCTTTTGTGGCCACATGTGTCTGTCTAATCTTGACCACAGAATCAGAATGTTAAAAAGACTTTGAGGGTTCATCAGATCCACACCCAAGCTTATGGGAAGACCTCCCACTAAATCTCCAGACACATGGGGACTTACCCTGTTTTTAAAGACCTCCACGAAGTCTTTACAAAAAGCGTTCAAACACCAGCTCTCCTGCCAGCAGTCTCCTTGGCCTGTTGAATTTGCATTGGCCCCACCTCCATTAATCAATCCCACCGCAGCAAACTGGACCAGTCCCCTTGTCTCTAAACATTCCAACATCTGCCCGCGCTTATGTGCACCGTGTCACCCAGCTCTGGCCCCCGAGCCGACAGTCTTGTTCTAATCTCCGTGGGGGCCAAGGCACAGGTGTGGGTCTCAGGCAGCCAGGGCCCCCCACCCTCCCCCACATGGCCACTGGCAGCCCTCAGCTTCTGAGAGGCCAGCATGAAGGGAAGCAAATTCCTAAACACTCCAGAGCCTTGGAGTGTTTTATTCTTCACAAGGAAAAAAAGATTCATAGATCTTCTTTTAGGGAAGGAGCATGTGACACATGACACGAAATACTTGCCCCCCCTTTTCAACAGTGGATTGATAATTATTTAGCTTCCCCAGATCAAACTCCCAATCAAGCCTCAAACTCTGCGGGGCCAACTTCAACCGAAATTCCCACTCTGCTGGCTTGAAACAGCAGGGAGGTCAACTCTCCTTCCTCGTTAACATGAAAGAATTGGAGGTGCTAGGAATAGCCCCAGGACTGAAAAAAACAGGTACAAACAGTGATGTTTCCCAGGAAAAGTCTGTGGCCAGAACCGTCAGTGAGGAACACTCACCAAGCTTGAGGGGAATGTCTGCTTTCCTTGCCACTGCTATCCTTCGGCCTCAGGGCGCCTCCTGAAATGCCTTTCCTCCTCCATTTCCCCCATCAGGGCTTGTGGTTCGCCCCTCTGTAGGGCATCAGATGGCCTGGAGGGACACATGGGGCTTATCCACTAAAACAGCCAGGATCATACAAGGAGAATGGGGCCATGGCCACATCCTACCAGCCCCCCTGCAGACAGACCGCCCTGGAGACCTCTGAAGGGCTGCCCCCCACTGAGACAGGCTGATGCTGTTTGAGCAACTGCCTCACGTTCACCAACAGAAGCGAGGAGGGCCGGGGTGACTGAAGCAACCCTCCACTCCAGTTCACAATGACATGCCCCTGAGAGAAACCCGAAACCCGGCTGGAAATGGTGAGGCTTTCAAGGTCAATCTCTTCTCAGGTGGCACAAATTTTCAAAAACCCCAGCCCCTTACACCAGGGCCGTGCCCCAGAGAATTAGATACACCAGTGAGACCTCCCCAGGGAATTAGATACACCAGTGAGACCTCCACAGACAAGGCCACTCGCTTCCCTCTAACTTCCTGCTTGTCATACTTGCTCTGAAGGCCTCGAGCTAAAATCAGATTTTGATATCTAGTGTAAGAACTATGAAAAGCTCACCCCCGCCTTCATTTATCAAAATCGTCTTTCAATCTCCCCTACTTGTTTCCATATTGAGAAATCACATCCAAGTTTCTACAGCCCCTTCTAGCTCAGATGACCTGCAACTGATGCGTGAATTTGAATCACGTTAAATCAATGTTCCCAAAGCTTGGGTCATCCTTTCTTTCACAAGGTGATTTTCCCAGACTAAATGAGGATATTTTTACATGGCAAACAGATTGCTTATACAAACTCGGTTCATGTGACTTTTGAAGAAAGCATATAAATTACACCACCATAAACATTTCCTTTTTCAGGTTTGTAACTGGAGGGTCATAAATATCAGACTTGATCATCTTTGGTTCATAATCCAGATGTCACTGTCTTACCATGCAAGCCAAAGGATTCTTAGAAAGGGTAGCAGCGCCCCCTGCTGGTTTCCTTTGCAGGCTGCATTTTTATAAGGTAGAAGTCTAGGTATGAAGTCCTTTGATGCTAAAATCCCTTGTAGTTAAGAGAGGAAATGAGGTTTTGAATGCGACGTTCTTCATTTCCTCAGCCACGTACCCTGCAGCAAAGAGAGGTTCACATTTCTTCCATTATTATTTCTACCATTTAATACGGCCGGCCACATTAGACTTGATGACATCACAGTGGCATTGTTCCCCATTACTAATGGTGTGTGACAAAACTATGAGGGGGTCCAACCTGTCCCACTCTATGTAATACTCCCAACTCCAGGCAACTGACCAGCACCCCTGGTGATCTTTGAGGTGGTTCCTCAGGAATCACAGTAGGACAAGGACAGCCCACTTAAGATGACAGAACCTGGTCCCATGCCATTCAGGTGGCTACTCTGGAGACCAACTAAGAGCTTCAGCTGCAGTAAGAGAGCCCTGATCATTAGACACATTGCAGATGATTGATCCTGATCTGAAAGCAGCTTCCAAGCCCAAACACGCCAACCACTTACTACCAAAGGAATCCCTATGGATTTAGAAAACCAAGAGACCCTTTCGGGTGGCTGGATATGGCATACGATCAACGCAGTCATTCATTCATTCATTATTCAACAGAAATATCATTATGTTCAACAAATATTTAGTGAGCATTTACATTGTCCTGGTACAGCATAGGCATCAAGGATACCATGGTGAACAAAAAAACAAAACCTGCCCTTCATGAGCTTTCTGGGTCAGGAAGAAAACAGACAACCTGCAAATAATCCCCAAAACATACGTATTACAAACTGTGACGAAGGACGTGAAGGAAAAGTACAGAGTGCCATGGTGGCATGTATCATCTAGGGGAGTAGAGACAGGTTCCCTGTGTAAGTGATATTAAAACTGAGACCAGGAGGACAAATGGGAGTTCTGGAGGGTTGGGGCAGAAGGAAGGGGGGGGAGCATTTCACGCAGTGCAATGAGCATGTGAAAAGCAACTAACTGCCAGGCAGAGAGGGTCAAGTCATTGGATGTGAACTTGTCACGGCCGTCCATGTCTTTATGCCATATCTATAAAACTGACCCCCCTCCAAAAAAATAGCTTCTAGAAGCCAATAAACCCTTCTCAGCAACAAACCAAATTCCTGCAGCAAACTGTGTCATCCGCTCGTATCTTGGGAAATGAGAGAACAGTGACCAAGCCTTGTACACAGTGGGCCTTCTTCCAGTTTTAAAGCCTACCTACTGGGAGTTCAGGATCCCACCTAGCTCTTTGTCTTTGCACACCTGTAACTGCTTGCGCCATGTCCCCATGCCAGAGTTTGCCCTTAGATGGACATCTTCTTACCCGGAGCTCTCAGCTTCCTGACACCAGATATTCTTCCCATACTTACCAGCGCTTCTGTGCTAAAAAAAAAAAAAAAAGTCCCAGAATTTTACCCTGGCCTTCTTTGACAATGGCTCAGAAGGATGATCTGCAACATTATTTCTTTATTTCTGATATTTTAACACTCATTTAGAACTTACTATGTGCCAGATGAGTTCTATGTGCTTCACAAATAGGAACTCATTTCATTCTCCTGATAATCCTCGGAGGTGGTTACTAACATTATCTGCATGTTACAAATGGAGAAACTGAGGCACCAAGAGGACAAGTGGCAGAATCGCAATTGGCTTCCAGAAACAGAACTCAGAACCATCACTCCAGGTAGCTTCCTGTTAGCAAAAGTAGAGCCACTCAACCAATGGTGCTTTTTTTTTTTTATCTAGTTGTAGAGTCTGTGTCTCCAATGGGTAGAACCGCCTCAATTCTACCTCCCACCTACATCTCAAAGCCTTCTTCTCATCTCCCCCCCGCCATGGGTTTTTGCACCAGGCCAGCTCCATCATCTCCCATGTGACCACAGCACACCTAACCGCTCTCCAGGCTCCAAGTCCTCCCTTCACACCTACGCTCCACGCTGTGTCACCGCATTCTAGAAATAAAGATCTGCTCTGTGTATAACCTTCACTAACCCACCACTGTTTGCAGATTGAAGTTAACCCTCACAACAGGTCCTCCGTGGGCTGGTCCCAGTCTACTTTTGCAAGATAATTTCCCAAATCCACACCCCACTGTCATCCTCAGCTCAAACTTGCTCCTCCAGCAACACTGGACCACTGCCTTTCTTCCTGAGGGGCCAACACTCTCCCTATCACACTTCTCTGCTGTCCGTGCGCTGGTCCTCCTACTGGGAATGCCTTCCCATCTCATCCTCCTCCTTGAAGCTTCAGCTCACATAACCTCTCCTCTGCCAGGCCCTCCTCTCTCCCCCACAGGATCTTTCTTTCCTTTGTGCTGCCTCTCAGCCTTGTGCTGGTGCTGGTGCCAGGGTGGGGATTAGGATGATGGGAATGGGGCAAAGGCAACGAGGGTGCCGAAACATTCAGGAAGCTAGATCAGTAAGACTTTTATTGTACAAAAATGGACAGAACATAAAGCTTGCTATTTTGACCCTTTTTAAGTGTACAGTTCGGTGTCATTAAGCGCATTCACAATGTTGTGCAACCATCACTTCCATTCATTTCCAGAATTCTTTATCTTCCCAAACAGAATCCCTGGACTCATTAAACAGTAACTCCCCATTTCTCTTCCCTCCAGCTCTAGTAACCACTATTCTCTTTCTGTCTCTAGGAATTTATCTTGTCTAGATACCTGCTATAAATGGAATCATACAGTATTTGTCTTTTTGTGACTGGCTTACTTTACCTAGCACAATGAAGTTAAATAATATTTTAATGCGATGTTTTAATAATCAAAATAAGTGCAGAAAACTCATGATGAACAAAGTATCAGAACTCAGAACTTTAGACAAAGATAGGACTTTTCCTTTTGCCTCTGATTCCAAGGCAGCTTAGCACTGACCCAGTCTGAAAATTTTGATATTTTTTGTTCATCATGGATTCGTTTGGCATTAATTTTTATTTTCAAAAATATTGCATTAAAATATTATTTAGCTTTTGGGGGGCAGTCGGGGCAAGGCAAGTGCCTCCCATGTCTTATCATAGGCCCAGCTCTGGGATACCGAACCCTATCCTTCTACCGCCCCAAACAGTGTACAACCTGAGTAAGATATGATATACTTGTATGCAAACACAACTTTAAGACAAGTCTTCCCTTAGCTACCACCCCCTCCCAATGAGACCGCTACCCTTCAGTCCCTCTTCTATGCTTGAGTCAGTCACAACTGTGCCCACAGCTCTAGTTTGCACATCTAGCCGCACTATGATTATTGTATTCTATCTGCCTTTCTGGTCTGTGAGCTCGTTGAGGTGAGAGGCTGGCTCTCTTTCATCATGGTAGGCACTCAGCCTTGTACAGTGTTGAGTTCATAGAAGACGTTTAATGATTGTTGGATGAAAGGCCCCTTGGCTCCCTTTTCCACAATGAATAGTTATTTCAAAATAGCAAAGTGAGATTTTGCCTTTATCTGGTTTAGTTCCAACAAACCATATAGGATAATTCCATATTGCATTATATATGTAAAGTATATATTATCGTATATAACTAGGATGTTAGTTCCATAATTTATATAGGTCCATGTTAAAGGGCTGGTGACCTAGAAAGCCCTAACTGTGGCATAAGTCAGAAAAGAATATTTTGGGGTTCCCTGGTCTCCTATATGTTCACAGTCCTCTAAGCCAGGGACAGCTCACTCTTTCCTCCTCCAGCTGCCTCTGCCCATTCACCATCTCCTTGGACTGCTGTGTCACAGATGAGGGATATGCCCTGAGCATTGCTGGAACAGAACTCACTTCTGGTTTCCCAAAGAACTGATTCCACCTCTGTTTCTGCTTGACCAAAGTCCTGTCTACATGCTGGCCTGGCACTCTTGGCTGTCCCACTCCTGGTTTACAGACCTGGCTTACCTCCAGTAGGAATGCCTGCACCCCTGTTTGGTTTCCTGATCCTACTTCCTGTCTTGTAGCCACAGTCCTGACATTGGCTTGAAGTCTCTAACCACAGCCTATGGCCAGCATCCCCTGTGTTTCAAGTCTTGGCGTTGTGATTTATAGGCTTTTCACATTTGAATTTAGTTTGGACACCATCATCTCAATTGAGATTTCACTTCTTATTTGATGCCAGTAGAAACTGAGGCTTCCAAATTCTTAAGTGCTTAGAATTGTTCATCTGGCATCTGTACAGGTATTTAAAGCAAAAGTAAACAACACAACATCCAAAGTCTCAGCTTCTGAATTTATCACCCACCCCAGAGTCAAGCATCCCCACCCTAACGAAGTTTGTTTCGCCAATAAGTAGAGTTTTGCTTGGATTGATTTTGCTATAGCTGTTGGATCACTTAACTTTATAACTAGAAATTTTCTTCCTCTTTCAGGATGCTTGCTATTTTCAAGTTCCCCCCTTCCCTTCTGTCTCCATAAATAGTCTTTAGTCGATGTGCACAATTAAGACCAACTGACCAAAGAGGTGTGATAAGCAAGTGCCCAGGTAAGATGAGAAAGCAACAGTCTCACAGCTGTTGCATCACCTTTCACAATACTTAAGGATAAAGTTGGCGCTGAAACCAATCCAAATTGATCTTTCTAATTTGATGAGTGCCAAAATTAATTTGCAAAGACAGACTGAAACTGGGACAAAAAAAGGAAGAGTTCAAGGAAGATGTGTCATCCAAATTCATCTTGAGACTGGGAGAACAGCCCAACTCATGAATTTTCATTGTGAAATAAATGCCTGTAAGCATTCACAAAAGTATACAGGTAAAAATATTGTAGTTCCTTCATCGCATAATTCAGGCATTTGAAGCTAAGTGTGTTTCATGGCAGCAATCCAAATTTCTTTCTTTATATAGAGTTTGGTTATAAACAGTGAGACTCATTTTCACTTGTACCCAATAGAGTTAGTCAGATTTCTTTAGAATACCCATCTTGGATAACTTGGATAAATATGCAATGATAAAATTATTAGTATGTTATTATTTTTAGATATATATGCTGTATTAGTTTGCTAGGGCTGCTATAACAAAGTGCCATAGACCTGGTGGTTTGAACAATAGAAATTTATTATCATGCAGTTCGTGAGGCTATAAGACCAAATTCAAGGTGTCAGTAAAGTTGGTTCCTTTTCAAGACTAAGAGGGAAGGATCTATGAGTTCCAGGCCCTTCTCCTTGGCTAATAGATAGCCATCTTCTCTCTAGGTCTCTCCATGTCATCTTTTCTCTATGCATGCCTATCTCTGTGTCCAAATTTCCCCCTTTTTTTTTTTTAAGATTTTTTATTTATTTGACAGAGAGAAACACAGCAAGAGAGGGAACACAAGCAGAGGGAATGGTAGCAGGAGAAGCAGGCTTCCTGCCGAGCAGGGAACCCGATGTGGGGCTCCATCCCAGGACCCTGGGATCATGACCTGAGCTGAAGGCAGACGCTTAATGACTGAGCCACCCAGGCGCCCCCCAAATTTCCCCTTTTTAAAATAATATCAGTCTTATTGGAAAGGAGCCACCACAATGACCTTGTTTACCTCTATAATGACCTTGTCTCCAGATAAGGTCACATTCTGGGGTACTTGGGGTTAGGACTCCAACATAACCTTTTTGTGGGCATTGGAGGTCCCAATTCAACCTTTAACACATACCATATTAATGTTTTTATACCTTTCTTCACTTAAGGAAGGATTTAAGATAACCATGTGCAACAGGAAAAGTATATTTAGAAAATATGTTGGTCAATTTTTCCCATGCTCGTGGACCTTCCAGAAGAGCTGCTCTCCATGGTGGTAAGGACCACCCCCTTGGAGAAGAACAAAGAAGCAGGACAATTTCCTTTGTTTCTTATGAAGATTAGGATGAATTTTATGTGATGGAGGGCATGGAAAATTTTAATATAGATATTTTATTCTCAAGTTCATTAAGCCCTAGGATTAAATGGCTCATCTCATCATTTGTTGAAAGAGCAATCTACCCCACCTTCATCACAGCCGGTACTCACACCTAATCCCATTCTCTTGTCACCAGTCAGAACTTGCTACATAATTTGTGATGCCCAGTGCAAAATGAAAATGTGGAGTGCTTTGGAGGAGTGGGTGTTGGGCAAATGGTTAAGAGGGAGTGAGAGATACAGGCTTCTGTTTTGTAATGAATAAGTCATGGAAATAAAAAGCACAGCATATGGGGGAAAAAAGAAAATGTTGGGTCTTTTGTTCAAAAATTATTACAAATTTTAAGGCAGCAACATTGGAGCATTAAATCAAGTGTAGGGCCTTTCTAAGCACAGGGCCCCATGCAGTCATACAGCTTGTAAACACATGAAGCCAGCCCTGAATAAAGCCCTGAATACAGCAAGCATACCAAATACACATTTTGCAATGGTAAAAATATTGTTAATTGTTTGCTTTGGTGAAAATTTTAGTGGACAGTACAAGGTACAAGTGACAGACGTCCTCAGTGATCTATGAAGGGAAGAAAGTACATTTATTGGTCAAAGTTTTGGATTGGTGGAGAGACTAGATCTCAGTGGCTTACCCAAGGTTTGCTTCTTGCTCATTGCACTGTCAGACGCTGGTCAGTCAACAATCCTGTGAGGATTTCTCCAAGTAGCCCAGGGGCCTTCCATCTTGTCACTGCACCATCTTTGAGTTCTTTGCTTCCAATCATAGGGAGTAGAGAGAAAATAGAGAAAGCCTGCCCTCTCTTCATTGCTCCAGACCAGAAGTGACATATTATCTTTGTTCATGTTCTCATTAACCAGAACCCACTCCAATGTTCCCAACCTAGCCTCGAACAGGCTGGGAAATATAGTTTCCTTGTTTCCTGCCTTTACCTTGCTCAGGAAAAGATCAGCTTCCATGGAAATAAAATAAATCCATCAACTACATATTAATAAGTGTCAACTGACAGGACTATGCTAGTCTTCGAGAAGAGGTTACAGAAGATATTTCAGTACCTTCCCTTAAAGCGCTTAGTATTCCATTGTGGAGATACGACACACAAACACCAGAAATATCAATATCAAAAGAAGTAACTATATCATTGTGGGATTGGGAAAACCTCACGTTGGAACTTGAACTTGAGAAAAAATGGAAATAAATGAAGATTACCCAAATGCAAACAAGCAAAGGCTTTTTATTCCAAGCTTCCTATAGCAAGGGAGCCTGCCACCATCTCTTGCATTTGTCAGAGACTCAGAAGTGGGCGGAGGAATGGGAAAGCTATACGATGAAGGAAAGAAAAGGCTCCAGGGCCCTGATTAGAAGCAGTTGGCATGGGGAAGCTATAGGTGAGCTAACTAAAAGTGGCACATCCTGTATGATTGGTTAAGACTTTCTCCAACTGTTCCTAAGTTGGAAATGGGGGCAAAATCAGGGAAATTATTAATCAAGTCCTAGATCTGGGGCCCATTGTTCACAAGGTATTATTATTTGGCTTCCTAGATTGGTTGTTAAAGACAATGGTTTGAGTTCCTATAAGTCTGAGTTGTGGGTAGGAGGTTGGCTTCCTGGACTGGCTGCTACACATTGTGAGTCAGAGTCCTATTTTTGCATATGGTCTAGCTATCGTTTGTGTTTTTCAGTCTATCAAGAGCTCTGTAAAGAAAATGGAAGGACAGTCCACAAATGGGAATGGCATGAGCAGATTTTCTTTGTTTTTTACAAAGAGGAGGAAAGAACCAGATCAGCATGTTCACTCATTCACTTATTCATTCATTTAATTAACATTTATTGAATATCTACTCCCTTCCAGGCATTGTTCTTGGTGCCTGGTAATACAAAAGAGGGAGACATAATCCTCAAGCAATTCATGGCCCATCTTACCCACGGTCCTGCTGGTGCCCTACAGAAAACAGTTTAAGTGGTTATTTTCTCAATCTTCCCAAGATGAGATATAACTAGTACCACAGATGCATGGGAAGGAAGTTAATTAATCACATACAATGGGTACCTAGGGTGTTCAGGGTAAAATCTCACCTGGAGCTTAAAAACGGATGGAAGGAAAAGATGGACATGTAAAGAAACAAGTGTAATAAAACATTGTTAAGAGGCTTTCCCTATTTCTACTCAAGAATTCCATGCTGCCTACCAACCAACACAACCCAGATGCAGCCATTAATGTCTAGCCAAAGGCAAAGAAGTCAGAGTCAGTCTCCCTTAACTTTTTGTGAGCCTGATGGTGTATTTGTTCAGATCCTTCAATGTCATTGTATTCAAATATAGTATTGACCCAGTAGTTTTCAAACTCTGATTCCCATAGCTGGGTTAACTATCCCTCCTTAAAGTTGCCAGGAGGATGGCTACCGGAAATCAGTTTCCTGTTCAGCCCTCCAAGTGGACAGTCCTAAGGAGACCATTGCATACCAAATGATGGCTCCCAATCATGGGATATAGATATCATGAAATTCATCTTTTTAAAGATTTATTTTTTATTTATTTGAGACAGAGAGAGAGAGAGCATGAGAGGGGAGAGGTCAGAGGGAGAAGCAGGCTCCCCGTGGAGCAAGGAGCCCGATGTGGGACTTGATCCCAGGACTCCAGGATCATGACCTGAGCCGAAGTCAGTTGCTTAACCAACTGAGCCACCCAGGCACCTGAAATTCATCTTTTTACCACTCTACTCATTTGGAGAACAGTCTATGTTGGCAGGAATGTCAGAGAAGAATTTGGGATTTATGAAATTGAGCATGTTATTTTAAACATTTATGTCCATTCAGTATATGGTGTCCCAAGACAGTGATAGCTGCTCCATTCTGTCTTATACCTGAGCAGTTATGAGGCTCACAGTGTGTTCAGTGAGAGACACAAAGGAATGAGGAGCAGATTCTACCGATGCTTCAAGAATGATTCCCCAAAAGTGATAACCAAAGTAAGAAGAAACGTGAGAGATCCATTCACTGGGACAGATCAGGTTGGAAAAGGCATCCCAGGCAGACCAGACTAACAAGCAAAGGCCCAGATAGATAAAATAGCATGGAACTTTCCAGAATGACAAATGCTTCAGGTTGATCTTCTCCTAAATATGCAACTCTGGGAAAGACTCATCCTCTGGAGGCAAGATAACATGGTGGATACTCTGCCCAATGTTTCCAGTCAGTCAGGTTCATTTGAGGAAAGAATTCATTAAAGGATGTGGCCAGAGAACACAGGAAGTTGCACGTTCCCCCACAGCAAACACCCCTGGCCTTGGAAATATTCTCCCTACCTCCCCAGCCCTGGATGCACAGCCAAGCTCTCAGGGTCCCCACCAAGGATCCAAAATCACATACCATATTACATGTGGTTTTACACACTTACCCTTCATTTCCCAGATTAATAACGAGATTATTACTGCATCTGCTCCCTGGCATCCACTGCTCTTACTCATAAATCTGGTTCCCTAATTTCCTTTGGGACAGAATGGGCAGTAGGGAGCTCAAGAGAGCCTCTCAGGTAATCACACACATCCTCCCAGATGCTGCTCCGTAGTTGCCTGGTTCCCTGCACCTCTGAGGCAGAAGACTTGAGTGGAGTCTTCCCCTCTCTTATGTAATGCATTCCTTTCTCTCCTTCTTTGCCCACAAAACATGCCTGGCAGCCCTGGTGACCAATGAACACATTGTAAAGAGGGAAACAGGTGACCTCCTTCCCCAGTTTAATAATCAACAGACCCTGAGACCCATATCAGCACATGGCTGTGTTTTCCCTGTTGGCATCACAGTAGGGCCTCCATGTGTAGCTGTGCAGACTGTACCTTGTCCAAGGAAGGGATGTGGAAAGGAGAACAGGTCTTCACTATGTCATAAGTCCTGATAAGAGGCAATATCCACCAAGAGGACATTGAACCCCTTTGTTTTGCTGAAAGACACTGTAGGAGTTACTATAGCTCTGAGTGTCAAGTTATATGAACTCTAAACTCTCAATTAATGCATCCAAATGCATCCTATTCTGAAGGTGTTCCAAGATGATAAGTTCCTACCTCCACCAGTTATGGCAACTTACTTCTGCATCAATCTGAATACCAATTCAGAACCAGTGTCTTTGCCTTGTGAAATGTACAGTGAAGAAAAGACTGGAAGTCAGCTGGAATGGTTTCGCCCTTGGATCATTAACTTCATTCATTCAGTCAACAACTATTTATTAAGGATCTCTTCCATTCCAGGAATACACGTAAGCACTGTAGGGGTACAACAGTGAATAAAATAGACAAAAATCCTAGTCTTCGTGGGGCTTACATGGAGGAAGGGAGACTAGTAGAAGGAGACAGACAATAAATAAACAAAATTAATAAATGAAATACATGGTGTGCTAGATAGTCAAAGGTGTTGTGGAAAAAGTAAAGCTGGGAAAGGAGGTAGAGCTGCCTGGGGGAAAATGACAAGTATAAGCAGGTAGTCAAGCAGTAAGGGATTAGGCTATGTAGTTTAATGGGGGAAAGCATTCCATGCAGAAGGGACAGCAAGGACAAAGACACTAAGGAGGAGCATCCAAGGCTTATTTGGGATAGCCAGAAGGCCAGTGTGGCTGGAGCGGAGTGAGCAAGGATCAACAAAAATATAAGCTGCAATCTAATTACAAGACCTTGTAGAGCCACTCAGCCCTTTAAAATCCTTAGGTTCCTCTTCTGTAAAAAGGGAGCAGTAATATCATTTCATGGGGAGCTGAAAAAGTGCCAGAATATATTTGGGAGAACTTGGTAAACAGTAAAAATAGAGAGGTATTGCATAACTGAGACATCTATCCTTTCCCCCTCCCTAATGCCATCTTCATTCTTCTTTCTGTGTCCCTACCCAGCCATGGGTACCACACAAAATGGCAGTGTTCCCTCCCAAATTCTCCCCAAATGAGGTGTGAACACCACACACTCACCCATCATATCCTGACTCAGCTGTATCTAGAGGCCTTTCACACACAATGGCTGGCCAATTTTAGAGAAGGAAGGAAGGAAATGCACACCAGGTACACTTAACCACCCACCAGCTACTACAAGGAGTCATCCATCTCTGTACAGTGCCCAGCACAGAGAACATGCTCAATAAATGCCTGGTGAATTGGATGGAACCAAAAAGGAATTTAATGGGGCACCTGGGTGGCTCAGTTGGCTAAGCAACTGCCTTCAGGTCAGGTTATGATCCTGGAGTCCCAGGCCAAGTCCTGCAAAAGGTTCCCCACTCAACGGGGGGTCTGCTTCTCCCTCTGACCCTCCCCCCCTCCTTCGTGCTTGCTCGCCCTCTCTCTCTCAAGTAACTAAATAAAATCTGAAAAGGAATTTAATGCAGAGGCAGAAAGAAAGAATACTAATGCAATTGACCGCAAAACAGAAGCCAAAAGAAAAGAAAAGAAAAGAAAAAACAGAAGCCAAGAACTGGGGAAGATCTATACAGACACTCATAATTAAGATAAAGTCCACAGGTAAACCTGTAAAATGGTGGTCTCTAAGGGACAACCTGCTTGCTTTTGTCTAGCATTTCAAGCCACACCTTCAGGCCAGATGGCTGCCATGGGCATCTGTTCCCCATACAAGGACACAACTCTGCTGAGGTTGAATAGATTCACAAGGGAATTGGGAATAGGTACAATGGAGAAATTCCCAGAAAAATCAAGGCTTACGGTCACATTGATCTAAGGGACCAATATATGTTTATTGGCTTATCCCACAGGAAGGCTGGTTCTAGCATTTGATACTCAAACCGCCCAGTTCCCCACTCACGGTGGGGGAATGGCTGAACTAGACCAGTTGTCAGCCAAGAGGGCTCTGGCAATGTCCAGGGATAATCCAAGCTAAACTCAACTAGAGAGAGGAAAGAGTCAAACCTCAGGGCAACCAAACACAAACACCAAGTTCAGAGGCAGAATCAGAGTGGGAGTGAGGAGCCAGGAGCTCAGATCTGGCAGGGGGAGGACCAAAGCAAGAGAAGCAGACTCCAAGTGGAAAGAGGCCTAAGCAGTCACCTCAAAGAGCACTGGGGCATCCTTGGAGTGAAGTCATCCTGGCTTAAAGGGCAAAAAGGAGGGGCGCCTGGGTGGCTCAGTCGTTAGGCTCAGGTCATGATCCCGGGGTCCTGGGATCGAGCCCTGCATCGGGCTCTCTGCTCAGCAGGAAGCCTGCTTCTCCCGCTACCATCCCCTCTGCTTGTGTTCCCTCTCTCGCTGTGTTTCTCTCTGTGTCAAATAAATAAAATCTTTAAAAAAAAAAAAAAGAGCAAAAAGGAGGTTCCACAGCAATTTAGGAAACAGACATCCCATAAGCCTTCCTTGATGCTTGTTTGGTGATACTGAGTGAGTCTGTCTAAGCTTTCTCCCTTCCTTCCACCCACATTTCCCCCAACCCCAGGCTGTCACTTTTAATAAATAATAATACTGGTATTAATTCCTTAACAGGTCCCTTATATTCACATGGGACTTCATATTTCACACATATTTGACATACATACAGCTATATGTTGTGAAGGGAGCCCAGCAGACCTCAGTATTCCCATTATACAGATGTGAAAACAGATCCCATTATACAGAAGTCAGAGGTGGAACTGTGACTGGAAACAGGATATCTCATATCACATCTAGTTCAATGCAGGGCTGGGGCTTAGAAATCCTGGACAACTTCATGTTTAACATAGTAACAGAAAAAAAAAAAAAAAACAGAAAACAAAGCAATGACTTCATTTCTCGTGTACCAGCGTTCAGACTGTGCTTTGGTAGAAGCTGGGTCATGATGATGCAAGACAGATTTCTGGTGAGGGATCTGAAGTGCCAATATCTCTACTGACTGGTCAGAGTCACATATCCGCCGTTCTCGACTTGCTCCCATACAGCTCACCATCTTGCTCATCAAACAGACAGCAAAGGTGACATTGTGCTTTAAAGATACGAGGATCCTAATCTTTGTTGTAAGGCCCAAATCAAGCTTTTTTGACTCCTATGAAGGTAGGCTACAAGCATTCCAGTCACAGGACCAAAATTTTCTCCCCAATGTCACATTAGCTTAGAAAGAAGAACATTGTTCCTCCCTTCACTGAAGAGAAATATATATATATATTTGTGTATGTGTGTGTGTATACATATATATATACATATACACACACAAAAAAAAACTTAAACAAAAGCGCCTCTTCCATAAAATCCAGCCACCACCGACAAGACACACATTCTAATACAAGTCATGCTCTTGGTGCTTTCTCTCCATCGAGATTGTTTTATTGCTCATTAGATTTCATTTCACCTCCACCTAGGTGCTAGGAATTTACAAAAAATATGGTATGTTTTTTTCCCCAGGTCCAGCCCATCCCCTCAGAGATGATTCTGGTGCATTCATCTGGCTCAGGAATTTGGGGTAAAATCACCTCAATGCATCTCTGTGGTTTCATCAGAAGCACAGGCTCTTCCACTGGCCTTTTCCCCAAGTCTGTTTTGAAGAAAAGCCAAACACTATCCTTAAACCCTGCAAGGCCCTGAAAAGAACAGCTTTGGTAGATCCAACAAATTCTTGACTTGGAGAAGGCCAACAGAGAATGCTGTACCATTTCAAAGAACACAGCCTCTGGACTACCACCAGATCTCTCTCTCTCTCCCTCTCTCCCCATCTCTCTCTCTCTCTCTCTCTCCAGCAAGTGGTTTTTACAAGCACTTTGAATATATACATTTAACACAAATTACTTGGTTCTTAATAAAGCACTGGAACATTTAGATAGATTTCTAAGGCACATTTTTGCCTTTGTAAGGATTTTTAATAACTTTTTCTCTGATACGAGTCCCAAAAACCTCTGGGTGAGTAGAGCTGGCCTGGGACTGTTACAGGCTAGATGTCCAAAGTTAACAGCTATTGGAAATTTTTATTTATTTTCTTCTTCTGTTTGAGTGTACTTAATGCTATTAAAGTTCTGTCTGGCAGCAGAAAAGGGTATAAAAGTGGCCACTTAAGAAAAGCAATTTGGCCATTTGTGACAACAGCTGCCTGATATTGCATTTTATTTAATTGGAAAAGGATGCAGGAAGTCTGTGGTGCATTAAAGAAACTCAGGGTTTGGAGATCATAGGAATTTTCTCCCCTATTTTCTTCTAATAAAATTACCATTATTAAGTAATTTATTGAGTGTCAACAACATACTAGACACTTCTTAAATTATTTGAAATGGACCGATTAAGGGAAAATCATTTAAACTTTTTTGGAAGGGCTCTCTGTGGACCTCCCCGAGCATATGCTCAGCTGACAGGGTGACACTGTCACTAAGACCATCCCCCAATAGCTATGGAGTCAAAGCCAAGACCCCAAGCAGGCATGTAAGGCTCTCTCCACCCTTTGGCCCCAGCTGTCACCAAACCTTCTTCCACCATTTAGTTTTCCAGCCACAGCACACCATCTGCTGCTCCCCAGACTTGGTACCCTCTCATCCCCCAACACTGGCACCACTCTTCCGTCTGCTTGGCATATCCTTCCCAACTGGTCTGCTTAGGGACATATTCCCTCAAACACAAGCATCAGATCTCACAATTCTGCTTCTAGGTATATATCTAAAAAAACTGAAGGGACTTGGGGCACCTGGGTGGCTCAGTGGGTTAAAGCCTCTGCCTTCAGCTCAGGTCATGATTTCAGGGTCCTGGGATCCAGCCCCACATCGGGCTCTCTGCTCATCAGGGAGCTTGCTTCCCTCTCTCTCTCTGCCTGCCTCTCTGCCTACTTGTGATCTCTATGTGTCAAACAGATGAATAAAATCTTTTAAGAAATAAAATTTAAAAAAAAGAACTGAAGGGACTCAAAGAGACATATGCATACCTGTGTCCATTGTCCATTGTGGTATTATTCCCAAAAAAACAAAAGGTAGAAGCAACCCAGGTGTCCATCAACAAATAAAGAAAATGTGGCATGTGTATTCAATGGAATATTATTCAGCCTGAGGAAGGAAGGCAATTCTGACACATGCTACAAACATGGATAAGCCTTAAGGACATTACTCTAACCGAAGTAACCCAGTCACAAAAAGACAAATATTATTCTACTCACATGAGGTACCTAGAGTCATCAATGTCATAGACACAGAAAGTGCAATGGAATGGGAGAAGATATTCGCAAATGACACTACAGACAAGGGGCTGATATCTAAGATCTATAAAGAACTTCTCAAACTCAACACTCAAAAAACAGATAATCACATCAAAAAATGGGCAGAAGACATGAACAGACACTTCTCTAAAGAAGACATACAAAGGGCTAACAGACACATGAAAAAATGTTCATCATCATTAGCCATCAGGGAGATTCAAATCAAAACCACATTGAGATACCACCTTACATCAGTTAGAATGGCCCAAATCAACAGGAGAGTAAACAACAAATGTTGGAGAGGGTGTGGAGAAAGGGGAACCCTCTTACACTGTTGGTGGGATTGCAAGCTGGTGCAGCCACTTTGGAAAACAGTGTGGAGATTCCTCAAGAAATTAAAAAAAAAGCTACCCTATGACCCTGCAATTGCACTACTGGGTATTTACCCCCAAAGAAGCAGATGCAGTACCAAGAAGGGCCACATGTACCCCAATGTTCATAGCAACAATGGCCACAATTGCCAAACTGTGGAAAGAGCCAAGATGCCCTTCAAAACATGAGTGGATAAAGAAGATACGGTCCATATACACAATGAAATATTATGCCTCCATCAGAAAGGATGAATACCCAACTTTTGTATCAACATGGATGGGACTAAAAGAGTGAAATAAATCAAGCAGAGAGAGTCAATTATCTTATGGTCTCACTTACGTGTGGAGCATAAGGAAAAACATGGAAGACATTGTGAGAAGGAAAGGAAGGGTGAATGGGGGGAAATCAGAGGGGGCGATGAACCATGAGAGACTATGGACTCTGAGAAACAAACTGAGGGTTTTGGAGGGGGGGTGGGGGGTTGGGCGAGCCTGGTGGTGGGTATTGAGGAGGGCATGTATTGCATGGAGCACTGGGTGTGGTGCATGAACAATTAATCTTATAACACTGAAAAAATAAAATAAAAGTATTTGGGGGAAAAAAAGTGCAATGGTGGTAGCCAGGAGATGTGGGAAGGAGAGAATGGGGAGTTATTGTTTAATGGTTGAGGTTCCATTTGGCGAGATGAAAAGAGCTGTGTGGATGGATGTTAGTGATGGTGGTAGATGAACAGGAATGAAATTAGCGCCATTTAAAAATGGCTAAGGTGACAAATTTTAAGTAATGTGTGCTTTACCAGAATTTTTTAAATTTAAAGATTGGAAAATTAAAAATACAAAAAAAAATTTTAAATCTCAGCATCTCTATGAAAACTTTCCCCATTTCCCAGCACCAACAGAACTGGTCCTTTCTTCCTCTGAGCTCCTACTCAGAAATTAATTCAAAATTAATTTAGACTTTTTTTAAAAAATAGATATGGGTGGCATCAATTTTTCAGATCTCAAAAACAAGTAAAACACTCTAAGTCGGCCTTTAAAAAAGTAAAAAACGTATTACAGCATTCTAATCATTTCCTGCTCCTCTCCTCATACAAATGACATTGAGTAGCAGGCCCAGCTTCTCTCCTGACACCTTCATGCTGAGTTCCCAGTATCAGATCAACTCTCTGGCCATAAGATGCAGAGTCAGTACAGTTGGACCTTGTACCCACTCTCTTCCACTTGCCTCAATTCCTTAAACTAGATCCTACTCCCCTTTACTTTGGGTCTCCCAGATGAGGCCCTCAGGCCACTGACTGATGCCTTCTTCCTCTAGTCCCATGAATATTGCCAACTCTGACTCCCCAACAGACCAACTGTACACATCAAGCATAGTGCAGGGTCCTGATGAAACTACTTTGTTTTTAAAGATGAAGCTTTAAGGAGCATCTAAACTTTCAGTGGCTAGAAGGAAGGCAGGTAACAAATACATAAGTATTCTCGTAAAATACTAATGTTCCTGGACTGTAAGAAAGTCAAGCATTCATCCATTAATATGTATTAGAAGTAATCTCATTAACCAAATCCTACAAAAGATAGAGTGCACAGGAGGTGAATTTAGTTTGAGAGCTGGGTAGAGGGGTTGGGTGCTAGTAATAATTTTAGAGTACATGGTCCTTTTTGGAGTGGGGCAGGGTTAGGGATAGAGTTAAAGCAAATAAGGAAACCATGTGCCAAGAAGACTAAGGAGAGGACAAGAGGAAGATGTTGAACAAACTTCACCTATTTCAAAAAATAATAATCATCCTCATTAGGCCTAGTTGTTTCTGTGTCCCCCAAAAAAGGAACTTCTTTTCTTTTCCTCTGCCCTGCACCAAAGAACTCAAATCCAGCACTTGGGCTCCTATTGTGAGTTGTGCTATGTTGTCAGTTAAGTATGACCTTACGAAAATATTTCTGGGGGCACCTGGGTGGCCCAGTGGGTTAAAGCCTCTGGCTTCGGCTCGGGTCATGATCTCGGGGTCCTGGGATTGAGCCCCACATCGGGCTCTCTGCTCAGCAGGGAGCCTGCTTCTCCCTCTCCGTTTCTGCCTGCCTCTGCCTACTTGTGATCTCTCTCTATGTCAAATAAATAAAACCTTTAAAAAAATATTTCTTGACTCAAAATATTTAGGAATACTATACATGCATATGTATTTTAAATTAATAAATAAGTGAATAAATACTATATTAAGAATATAGTCATTATATTTTCATTAGTAATTTGTTGGAAACATAGGCCAACTTCCTAACAATGCTGGGAATGTAGTTTGTTCAAAAGAAGATCCCATGTACCAAATGTAGTCAGTAAATTGCAAACTAAAGAATAATTTGGGAAGAAATACCAAGAATTGTCATCCTCCGCATTAGTCTCCTAGGGCAGCTCCAACAAACTTGGTGGCCTAAATGACAAAAATGTAAAATTCCCTCACAATTTTAGAGGCTAGAAATCTGAAGTCCAAGTATCAGCGGGACCACCCTTCCTCTGAAGGTTCTAAGGATGATCCTTCCTTGTCTCTTCCAGATTCTGGGGGCCCCAGCAATCCTTGGGGCTCTTTGGCTTGCAGCTGTATCACTCCATTCTCTCCCCCTGTCTTTACATGACCATCTTCTCTGTGTCTGTCCTTTGCCTAAATCTCCCTCTTCTTTCTTCTATAAAGACACCAATTATTGGATTTAGTAGATTAAGTGGATTTAGTGGATTAAGTCCAGGATGATTTCATCTCAAGATCCTTCCCCCCCATTTTCTTTTTATTATGTTATGTTAGTCACCATACAGTACATCATTAGTCTTTGATGTAGTGTTCCATGATTCACTGTTTGTGTATAACACTCAGGGTTCCATGCAGTATGTGCATCACCAGGCTCACCCAGCCAGCGCCCAAAATCTTCAGTTTGTTTCCTGGAGTCTCTGATGGTTCTCTCATGGTTCATCTCCCCCTCTGATTTCCCTCTCTTCATTTTCCCCTTCCTTCTCTTAATGTCGTCCATGCTAATTCTTATGTTCCACAAATAAGTGAAACCATATGATAATCATCTTTCACTGTTTGATTTATTTCACTTAGCATAATTTCCTCCAGTTCCATCCATGTTGATGCAAATATTGGGTATTCGTCCTTTGTGAAGGCTGAGTAATATTCCATTTTAAATATGAACCACATCTTCTTTACCCATTGTCTGTTGAAGGGCAATTCGGCTCCTTCCATAGTTTGGAGATTGTGGCCATTGCTGCTGTGAACATTGGGGTGTGTGTGGCCCTTCTTTTCACTACATCTGTATCTTTGGGGTAAATATCCAGTAGTGTAATTGCTGGGACTTAGAATAGCTCTATTTTTTAATTTTTTTAGGAACCTCCACACTGTTTTCCAAAGTGGCTGTACCACCTTGCATTCCCACCAACAGTGTAAGGAGAAAGGTTCCCCTTTCTCCACATCCTCTCCAACATTTGTTGTTTCTTGCCTTGTCAATTTTTCCATTCTAACTGATGTAAGGTGGCATCTCAGATTGGTTTTGACTTAAATTTCCCTGATGGCTAATGATGTTGAACATTTTTTCATGTGTCTGTTAGCCATTTGTATGTCTTCTTCAGAGAAGTGTCTATTCATGTATTCTACCCATTTTTCGACTTGATTATTTGTTTTTTGGGTATTGAGTTTGAGAAGTTCTTTATAGAGTTTAAGATACCAGCCCTTTATTTGTAGTGTCATTTGCAAATATATTCTCCTGAATATTCCATAGGTTGTCTCTTTGGGTTTTTTTGACTGTTTCCTTTGCTGTGGAAGAATAAACATTGTTAAAATGTCTATGCTGCCCAAAGCAAACTATACTTTCAATGCCACGTTGATCAAAATACCAATGGAATTTTTCAAAGTGCTGGAACAAACAATCCTAAAATTTGTATAGAACCAGAAAAGACCCTGAATTGCCAAGGAAATGTTGAAAAAGAAAAACAAAGCTGGGGACATCACATTACCTGAAATCAAGCTATATTACAAAGCTGTGATACTCAAGACAGCATAGTACTGGTACAAAAACAGACACATAGACCAATGGAACAATAGGGAGCCCAGATATGGACCCACAATTCTATGGTCAACTAATCTTCAACAAAGCAGGATAAAATAGCCAATGGAAAAAAGACAGTCTCTTCAATAAATGGTGCTGAGAAAATTGGACAGATATATACAGAAGAATGAAACTCGACCATTCTCTCACAGTATACACAAATATAAACTCTAAATGGATGAAAGACCTCAATGTGAGACAGGAATCCATCAAAACTGTAGAGGAGAACATAGGCAGTTACCTTGTTTACATTGGCCACAGCAACTTCTTTCAAAATATTTCTCCTATCAAGATCCTTAACTAATTTCAACTACTAAGACCCTATTTCCAAATAAGGTCACATTCTGAGGTTCTAGGTGGACATGAATTTTTGAAAGACACGATTTAACCCACCATACCCTCCAAATGAGAAGCTAGTAAATGTGAATATAAAAATGAGATGAGTTACGTATGGGAATACCCCACTATTACCATCAAGAATGAGATACGTCGGGGCGCCTAGGTGGCTCAGTGGGTTGAGCCTCTGCCTTCATCTCGGGTCATGATTTCAGGGTCCTGGGATTGAGCCCCGCATGGGCTTTCTGCTCAGCGGGGAGCCTGCTTCCCCCTCTCTCTCTGCCTGCCTCTCTGCCTACTTGTGATCCTTCTCTCTCTCTCTGTCAAATAAATAAATAAAATCTTTAAAAAAAAAAAAAAAAAGAATGAGATACGTCCCACATCTCATGTAGGGAAAGGAATATCTTCTAAAACTTCAACAAGGAAACCACAATGCAAGCTGCAAACACCAATTATTTATATCATTTAAATTTATGTTAATAGAATGTTGGAGAAGACCAGGGGAGGGGAGTGCTGAAAAACTCATGGAATTTTTGGTACCATCCCAGAAAGAAAATGATTTGATTATAATTAACTGCTACTGGTTATCTACACCAAAATTTTCTCAAACTGTTTTTCAGAGAAAACTAATTCTGTGGGATGTTCCTAGAATTAACACTATACACGCATACACACCCACACACAGTTTGGTGCTCAGCTCTCACAAAATCGCACTTGTGAGGAGCAAAGCTAAGGACCTGCCTTGTCCCATGGTGACCTCACCACAAAGCAGTGGTGTGGAAGGCTTGCCCTAAGCAGCCAGTTGTGCTTTCCCTCCACAACCCACCCTCTCCCTGTAGCCCTCTACTCCTGCATTTAAAATATGCACACATTCCACATGTGGACAAATTCTTAACAAGGGATTAGAAATTCCCAAGTATTTATTATCTCTTCATCAGTGAACTGAAGGAAGCAGTTGTTCTCCTAAGTACAAGAATATTATTCATTTTATATACAATTAAATTGCAGGGTATTCTTCAAATCACACAACGACCTTCTTAAATAAGTTAAAAACACTAAAAATGGTGTTTGAAAATGTCGGTGTGCTCTGAAGCTTCATTCTGAACTTCAGCCTGTTTGAAGATTCATAAAAGGAAAAAGAGTTTTCTTTATGTACCTTACTGAAAAGTTGGGGCTCTGGGCGTCTTGCACACATATGTATATGTACTCGCACACACACCATAAACTCCTGTCCACTTGCCGCACTCACCTCCTCGCCACCAGACACACCACTTTACAGGAAAGAAGACACAAACAGTGTACCAAAAAAGAAATCAGTGAAACCAAATAGTGAGAACAGAGCAAGGGAAGTGAGGCAGGAGTGAAACACGACCAGAAACCCCCAGTACTTAAAAAAAAAAAAAAAAATTACACTGGGGTGTACCTCTAAATTTCCAAAGACTGTTCTCAAGTATCCTCACAATTTAGATCCATCCTCATCAGTGACCCTAAAACAAGCCCCAGCAACTTGAAGTCCCCTTCTGGCAGAGTAATAGCAGAGACAAATTTATCATTGGTGGTTAGTCTGAGGGCTGGAGACAGGAGGGAGATAGACATTCTGGGATCTCAATAAATGTTTGTTGGAAAGATGGATGGAGACACTTTTGAAAACAATCCCAGGAAGACAGAAGACGGTTGTTTAAATTTTCAATGACATAATAAAGTTGTTAATTTTATTAACAACTCAGCATTGGACCATGACTTACACATGTCTACTTTTTATAAAATAAGAATAAGCTTAGCTGTTAATGACCAAAATGATTAGCTAATTGAAACAATATGTCTTCAGTTTCAACAAGTCATTGTGTGTATGTGGACTCAAAACCTGGATCTATTTGTAAGTATTTCTTGTTCCTTACAAAATGATTAAGATCCCAGATACTCCCAAATTTCAGAATGTTACCTCTATCCTGATGCCCTCTGAAAAATACTTTGATAACTAAACCCCTTGTTATTAACTAAGCTAAAAATATTTTTTAAGATTTATTTATTTATTTGAGAGAGAGAAAGAGAGAGCAGGGGGAGGGGCAGAGGGAGAGAAGCAGACTCCAGTCTGAGCGTGGAGTCCTATGTGAGGATCGATCCCAGGACCCTGAGATCCTGACCTGGGCCGAAATCAAGAGTAAGCTGCTTATCCGACTGAACCAGCCAAGCGTCCCTAAGCTAAGAAGGTTTTTAACCTCATATTCACATAAATTCCAAAAGACACTGAGTACTACACTTTTTGTGCTTTGGGTAAATGGCATAACATATTTCAAGGTCATAAAGGCTAGGAATCCATGTCAGTGGGTTCTGACTCTCGATGTGTGATTTGGGGCAGATGACTTTCATCTATATGGATTTTAGTCTCCTCACTTGTGGAGTACAGTGTGTAGGTTAGAATAACTGCTTAAATTATATTAAGACATATTTTTATAAAGTGAAAATAAAAAGTAATACAATAACCATTTGTAGTTAAATACCCAAGCTTCACAAATGTGTTGATAGACCTTTGAATGAGGTTCATCAAAAAAAGACCTACACAAAAAAGGAGACCCGGGGGTAAAACGAACTGCAGAGAACAGACACCCATACCAAAGGCTGGCAATTACAGGTACAAGATTCTAGACAAAGATCTGCCATTTGGATCTGCCATTAGGCTTTTCCAAGGGTGGAAACACTTAGCCAGACTATAGAAGAGAGGGCAAAGAGCCCTTAAGATCGGCAGAAAGGATCCCCTTGGAAAGAGTGGTCAAAGATCCAGGCTTTCTTCTCTCTCCATGAGTGCTAGTCCCACACAGACACACACACACCCCTGGTTCACTCCAAAAATGAGCAGGTTCAACTTCCACGGAAAGCTTGCCTCGAGCTCCTGAAGTCCAGAGGACATAGAGCCTGATAAAGGCAAGAGACTGGTAAAGGCATCAGGGTGTCCCTGATGGCCAAGAGAGGAGAGGAAACTTCCATGAGAGCGTCGGGAGCTGACAAGAAGGAGTTATGTCCCCTAGAGCCAGGAAGGGCCTTGTGGAAGATAGCAAGCCTTGTGGCATCTGGAAACAACCCCATCCAGGAGGTCTACCTGCGTGAATGGGGACCCCAACAGCAAGGCTCTGGGTGGGGTGCTCCATCAGAAGCATAAGCAGAAAATGGTCTCAAAGATATGGTGGGTAGTTCCCTTATGGAGAAGTTTCCAAATAGCCCCAGATGTGCCCCTATATCCTATGGGCATCTGCCATAACCAGGGGGCACTGACCCAAAAGGCAAACTGAGCCAGTCACCTCTCCTTCCTGCTGCTGCTTCGTGTGGGGTGGGGGGGGGGGGCACTCCATGCTGTCTCCGTGATCAAGGGACAGCACAGAGTAAGGAAGAGAAGAGGCTGAGCCTATAAGTCCAGGCACCAAGCACAGTGAAGGATGCTTGACCAAGAGATTAAAGCTTATGTTTAGACTGGGCTTTTAAAAAAAATGTCAACTCAGACTATGAATTAATACCTAAAAGTGACACAAAAGCTTTAGAAGTTGCCCAAAATATCATCCAGGAGTAGGAAAGAGAGATTTCCAGATGCACACGTTAAAAAAAAAAAGTAGTGAGAACACATAAAATCATGTTGTGATATCTACCCCACCAAGTCCAGTTGTTACATAAATATTTTACCATATTGTCCTCAAAGACTTCTTTTTAATAGATAAAACTTTATAGATGCAAAGTCCCCCTTCTCGGTTTACCTCTCACCCTCTCCGAAACAACCACGATCCTGAAGTTGGCTTATGTCATTCCTGCCTGTGTTTTTATATTCTCACAATGAAATTATGTATTTGGAAACAGCATATGGTATTTGAAATTTGGGGCATGCTGCCTAAGGTCCTTGGTAACTGTTCTCTGGGATAGTATGGCTTTTTTATTTTAATTAAATTAGCAGACGTGAAGGGACTTTTTAATTGCCCCTCTACACTTGCATCTCTTTGTTCATGAACAAAATACCACAACTCATGACATGGAATGCAGAGAGAGGAGACTGGCCTGAGCCAGTGGCTGGGCTAAATTAAATGAAGCAAAGCCAGACAGGTAGGTGCAAAGAAATCCCAGTGCAGATACAGGATGCAGCCAGAAGAGGGCGATATAATCTAATAAAAAGAGTGTGCACGCCAGGGCGATAATTACTTGGTAGCTAATTAGGCACAGACCTCTAACACAACCTTTAAATGCTAGAAGGTAAAACTAGGAAACACAAGACTGATCATCTGAATTATTTGCCCAAAGTCAGAAAGCCAGTTAATATTTACCACTTCTGCCTTCCAGTTCAACACAATGGGCTGTTGGCAGGTCTGTTGGCAGCCCTGCAAATGACTGATTCAGCAAACAAAAGAAATCAGATTGGCCTAAATCAAGATGATATTTGTACTTCTTATTGAATCCCTTGTGCTGGCTTTAAGCCCTCAACATGCTCAACTGGGCACTTGGTTCATCATCAAGACATTAGTGCTTGAGGAGAGAACCAGAGATGAAGAATTTGGAAACGTAAAAATATAAAATTATGCAGAAGCAGGGGTACTTTTAACACCCCCCAAAACAAACAAAGAAACCCTTTAAGCTCTAATTCTTTACATTATTCTAAGCTATGCTGATGATGTTTTGCATGAAATTTTTAGAATGCTATCAAATGTACAAGCTATGGACTACCCAGTTGGGATAGGAGTATTAATCAAACTAGGACGGCTAATGCTGAAGTCACAAAGAAAGCCCAACATCGAAGTAGCTAACATTTTAAAGCAGGGGTCAGCAAATTGGTCCAGAGCCTAATTTTCGAATAGTTGTATTGGAACAGAGCTGTGCCCATTTGTGTACATAGCATCCAGGGCTGCTTTGGAGTGGCTGAGTAGAGGCCCCAGAAACACAGGGGCTTCAGATTTGCCCAAAACACAAATCTTCAATTTGGCTTCTTGGTCTGCAAAGCCTCAAATATATACTACCTAGTCTTTTACCAAAAAATGTTTGCCAGCCACTCTTACGAAGCAATGCCATCCAATGGAGCTTTCTACGATGATGAAAATGTTCTATTATCTATGCTCTGCAACACACTAGCCACTAGCCGCATGTGACTACCACGTACCTGGGAGAGTGTGGCTGGTGGTTACCACACTGGACAGCAATAGAAGAGCAGAATTACTTTATTTTATTTTCAGTTAATTTAAAACTGAAAGAGGCACATGTGGCCAGGAGCTTTGAGGAATTAATCATCTCATGGCATCTGTCAACTCTTGGCTTCCCACAGTGCTGAGGTTGTGTTATTTACAAAAACAGGCTGCGGGACAGATTTTCCCAAGGGCAGGATTTCACTGACCCTGGCCTCATAGCGTTAACACACGGAGACGCTGGGCTCCCCTCGTGACCTCAGCACCAGCTGTCCTCTGCTTCCCGCGACCCTCCACTTCCTTCCGAAAGACCATCACTCAAAAACTCTCCTGGGGAAAAATAGGGAAAGCACGATCCACTATGTAAAGCTGGATTGAATTTCTTTGTCTTATATTTAGCTTCTTTAATCTGGGCCAGTGTATCGTGTAGGGATATTTGGCTGCAGGGCACAGGATAGCTAACGGTGGTGGCCTGAGCAACCGAGGTCTATTTACTCACACAGCAGTCTAGAGGCAGCCAGCCCCGGTGCTGGCTCCGCCACCGATCAACCACACCAGAGCCCGCATTCTTTTTTTTTTTTTTTCAGAGCCCGCATTCTACAGTTCCATTGAACTTTCTCTCTTGGTTGTAAAAAGGCTGCTAAGGCATTTAAGTCCGAAAGAACTGGGAATGGGTGTTGCACCCAATACATCTGTCCCTTTTATCAGTGAAGTATAAGACTTCCCAGAAGATACTCTGGATACAAACTCTCACCTTCTTGGTACATGGGAATAACCAGCACTGGGTCACAGGCCCACCAGAGCTCTAAAGAGACTGAGAAAGCAGCCAGAAATGGTTGTCACCTAGGCGTGAGCACGCCAGCCCCGTGAAGGAGGCGATAATTGTGTAAACAACTAACGGAGTCTCCCAATTAGAGTATGGCTCAGATCCCAAGGCTGTCCTCCATGATAGCTTTCTAGGATTTTATGAACAGGTGTGTGTTCTTTGTACCCATCCTTCGGTTTGAGAACTGTTTACTGACTAACTGTGGGACATCAGGCATTGGGCCAGATGTCAGGCAGGGGCAGAAGACGGGGCTGGACACGCTGGCCCAGAGTATGGAGTGTCTGTATAAAGGCATGAATGAAAGTTTTGTGAAATAATACAAAAACCTGTGCCAAGTAAGCCGCAGATTTATGGGTCCACTTAAGGGTCTTAGTTTATTTATTTATTTATTTATTTATTTATTTATTTATTTATTTAGACAGAGAGAGATCACAAGTAGGCAGAGAGGCAGAGAGAGAGGAGGAAGCAGGCTCCCTGCTGAGCAGAGAGCCCAATGCGGGGCTCGATCCCAGGACCCTGAGATCATAACCTGAGCCGAAGGCAGAGGCTTTAACCCACTGAGCCACCCAGGCGCCCCAGGTCTCAGTACATGTAATCTGCAAATATTTTCTGAGTGACCTGGCTTACTATGACATTGTACTGCATATCTGTAAACATAGTTTGCTGTGTGATTATTTTGATTATTTTAAAATCTCCTAGGGAAAAAAATAAAAATAAAAATAAAAAATAAAATAAAATCTCCTAGGAGATACAAATCTTGGTGAGTCCACGTGTAAGAAAGGTGCTAGAGATTTATTATTTTTCTATGTAAATCCTCCATTCTACTGGGGTGGCAGAAATAGTATCCATGAATTATAGTTCTCCAGGGTTGTGCCTCAGTCCAGGGAGAGGGGAGACACCTTTCAAAGGTGTCTGACCGATGATAGCATCTAAACACATCAGCAACAGTTGAGGTCCGATCCCATCAGCCACCTGCTTGTGGAAAACACATCCCTCACTCAGCCCTGTGGTCCCTTCAGGGATGATGCGTGCCTTGCTCTGCTTCTCTGTCTAAGGATGTCATTCTGCAGTTATGTTCCACAATGTGATACAGGTGTGAGGCTGCTAGAGCCCCTTACAGGCTTGACAATCACTGCGGTCATCTCTACTCTGAAGTCCTACTGCCTCTGCATAAGAGAACAGGGGTCAGCCCCCAAACACGTTATTGAATCCTACAGCTCCAACAAAGGGCTGTGTGGTCTCTTGGGACTCGGGCAAGAGGGTGGGACAGAAAGACATTCTCGATGAACCCACTTATTTCTGTGTTCTCGAGCCTTCCCTATCTCTTTTTCTCCCCTGGACACTTTCAGCCAGTTATTTGAGGACTTCTACATATATTTATAGTAATATATTTTGTTGTCAAGCATTTTCCATCATAGATCATTCACATTTCTCCAAATCAAGAGTCATCTCCGAAGAGGCAGAAGAAACTGAGAGTGTGGGGGAATTTATCCAATAAGCAGGAAGACAAGAAGCTTATCTTATCAACCTGTGCCTCTCCTCCCCGTGCAAGGCACAGAGCTGTGGGATTGCCCCTCCCTTCTGCATTAGCTCCACCTGCATGTCTGAGAGTTTGCTTCCCCCTGAAATTATAGTTCAGATTCAGATGCAAATACTTTATGTGAACATACACAATGGGTCATGGCTGAGGCACATACTAAGCAAAGGGACAAATGAATCAATGAATTGTCTTGAAGGGTGAAAGGGGACTCGCAGATTGAGGAGCTGGAGGAAAGCTGCCAGACGCAGATGAAAGAGGATAGCCTCAGGCACGGACACTAGTTGGAGTATTTACATGCTGGGAGTATTTAAGGAATTGCGAGTACAATAGTCCCCCTTATCCGTGGGGATACTTTCCAAGACCCCCAGTACATGCCTAAAACCACGGGTAGCACTGAACCCTACGTATACCTTTTTTTCCTATACATACACACCTGTGATAGTGTTCAATTTTTAAATTAGGCACAGTAAGAGATCAAGAACTAATAATAAAATAGAACAGTTGTAACAACATACTATAATAGCAGTTAAGTGAATGAGCTCTCGCTCTCGCTCTCTCTCTCTCTCTAATACCTCATTGCACTCTTCTGATCGTTCTTCTTCTAGTGAGGATATGAGATGATAGAATGCCAGCATGGTGAGATGAGTGATGCTGGCTTTGTGACCTGGGTTTGGGCCACTATTGACCTTCTGAAGATACGTAGGGGAACTATCTGCTTCCAAATTACAGTTAACTGAGGGAAACTGAGTCCTCGGGCAGCAAAACCGCAAATAAGGCCGGGGGGGGGGTGGGGGCAGGGAGACTGCTGCGCCTCACCTGTGGTCATGTGCATCATTTCTGTCCCATAAAGTCCCTCCAAACACTACATTAGCCAGTACTGAACCACTGCTCCCAGAGGAAAAGACAGGGTTAGGTTCCTACAAGCCTCTGGTCACAACATGTTCATCAACTGATCCATACTTAACTCCCCTTTTATCTGTGTTCCTGCTTAAAGGCCCGTTATTCAAGATATACTGTTGATTTGTGAACACGGAACCCCCAGCCCACAGCACTGTAACTCTCGCCTGGACAGAGCTTCCCTAACACATGGGTTTTCTTCATAAGGAACTTCTCACACTTAGAAACAGGAGGCAGCACTTCAGCATTATGCTTGGGGTCATTGTAAACAGCGAAATCAACAAAAGTACAAAGATACAGAAAACGTGGCACCAAATAAACCACGAGAAGGACACATATTCACGGAATGACAGCTGAAATAAGAAAGCAGAGTTTCACCCTGTTGGACCTCAGCTGGGAACGAGCTCTTGGGGCAACTCAAATCTTTCACCACTCCATGCCTGTGCGTGCCCATGACAACCAGCAAAGGGCCCCAAGTATGATTTGGGTCCCCGAAATTTCACAGAGGAGGCAAATTTGTAAATACGGAATCCATACATAAGGAGGATTGACAGCTGGAGCAAAGGGGAGGCGTTAGTGTGTCCAGATGCTTTGGGATATGAGGCCAGAGAAGCCCAAAAAAGAGGTTACCAAGGGCCTGTGTGTCAAGCTGCTGGGCACATCCCCTTTCAGGACAGGGTGTATGGAGAAAGCAGATCAAGGACAACACTGTGAAGTGAGTCACTGACCTCCAGGAAAGAATTCCCTGGTGTGGGGAACTCGGACACTGCTGGTGCCTCGTGGGGAGATGTATTTTGAGCAATGTCATTCAACAATGCTCAGACATTATCAAGATCCTGAGCAAGAAAGCTAAAGGAAGTATCAAGGTATGTTTATATGGAGCCATTAAAAACCAGCAAGTTTGGAAAAAAAAAAAGTCAAGCTCTGCATGTATGAAGGAAATGCTGAACATAGCAACACAAGCAAAAGTAGTAGAAATAGGCTTCTGCGGTGAACAGTTCGTGTTACGACAGTAAAACAGTAGCCTGCTGCCCAAAGTGGGACCACCATGGACACCTTCGGGAGGACCGGAGATGGACTGTCACACCTCGGATTCCTGTAGGTTGGGGCTGAAGGAGTTTCTGACACCTTGTGACTATAATGAGCCCGTCCTTGATGCCCCTTCCTACACTCAAGCGTGGTAAAGCAAGGGGTATCCGCTGCAAACCATCACACATCATGTAGCAACTTCTGTGACTTCTTTAGAAGTTTCCATGTGATACTTCATGTCACAGTAAATACATTTTAAGGCTTTATAATTCCAAAGGTATCTTTCCCAGAAAATAACTGTTGAATGTGGATATTTTTCTGCAAGACTCATTATATTTTCATGTCAAGATAAAAAATAGAATGCTAGAGGGGCCCAAGCGGCTCAGTCATTAAGAGTCTGCTTTTGACTCAGGTCATGGTCCCAAGGTCCTGGGATCGAGCCCTGCATCAGGCTCCCTGCCCAGCGGGAAGCCTGCTTCTCCCTCCCCCACTACCCCTGCTTGTGTTCCCTCTCTCACTGGCTGTCTCTCTCTGTCAAATAAATAAATAAAATCTTTTAAAAAATAAAATGCTAATGAAAACTACATCATTTTTGGAAACTGCTTTACATTTTCAAATATTAGCTATTTTAAGAACTCTAGGTTCCAAATCATTTATCTGTTGCATAAAAATAAAACTTCAACCCAGTGCTGTTTTAGGTCCCTCCGTTTCTGGAACTCTGGGATTCCAGATTCTCCTGGACACAGCGCAGGGGCCACCAAGCCCAGACTTTGCCTTTGGCTGAACTGGAAGACAGATACAGAGGGCTGACTCCAGTGCTGTTCATTTAAGTGAGAGAAAATAGTAACTAGGGGTGATAGGAAAGAAGCCAAGGAAAACAAATTTGACACAGATTTATGAAGGCATAAACCTAATTTTTTTAAAACAGCAAAAGCAGAAGTTGGAGAACTGTATAAAAGGTTCAAAACTCATCTAGGAGGTTCTTATTACCTATTGTCCCCAAAGAAACGGACCAACAGAAGGACCTTTGTGACTGCCCATATGGCAGCATCACTGACTTGGCACACCCCAGGGAAGGGGCCAGAGGTGGCCTCTCTTCCATGGAAGGAGCAAAGATCATAGGCGCCTACCCTATGATTAAAACACACCTGACAGATGAAGCTATGCAAAGGAAGGCGCAATTACAAATGTTACAGCCACAAAAGAAAACCAGATGACTGAAAGTCTGTCCGACACAGAATAGAAGACACAGCCTGGCTCAGACAAATGGGTCTGATAGTCCCACAGCAGGACTTGCAAAAGGATTTTAATGTGTACGTCGTAAGTGAAAACCTGGAAATCAGCCTGACAGAAATCACAGTGACCCAACCATATCCCTGAGACTATATCATCCTTGGAGGAAATTAGCAAACTGAACCATATGATAAGGCAATTTCATTCCTTTCTTATGTGGGCTTAACAACAACAAAAAAATTAATTTCATGACCAATTTAAAATGAGGGTTTATAATAAATCCATGAAATTTTATACAAATTATTATAAGCACATATACGTGCTTCCCGGCTCCCCTCCCTCCCCTGTAGGGAGATCAGATTCTATCAATAGAGTTCATCCAAAAATGAGTGACAATCCCAGGTGGTAGTGGGACTGTAGCTGTTGAACCACTAAAGACGAAAGATATTATTAAGGGGGACCAGCGTTTTTCGCAGCAGAGATAACCAAAGAGAGGTAATCCAGTGAATGTGGAGAAACTATGTTGGTGGTTAATTTTAAATGTTTTTGGTTTTGTTCTAAGTAGGCTCCATGCCGGGTGGGGCTTGAACTCACAACCCTGAGATCAAGACCTGACCTGAGATCAATGTCAGACCCCTTTACTGACTTAGCTATTTGGTTAATTTTATTAACTAGTCACCCAGCGTCTAACTATGAGAGGAATGGAAGTTCAGTTAATCCAGAGAAGACTGCTGACAGCAGAGAGATTTGGGTGAAGGCCATGCCAGAAATACAGTTTATGGTTCAGGAGGACATGATTTGTACAAATTAAAATGCAGATGTGTAGAATCTAGAGATGTCCCATGGCAGAACAGAATGAAAGCCCTAACACTGATTTAAATCGATCTTTTCCCTGCAGCCACATAGGCTATCAATGAAAACACTTCTTATCCTGAAGACACCTCAGAGGCCATCAATCAGTGATGATAATGGTGGAGGTCATGCCACTAATGTCATTTATTTAAAGAGTGGGTGGTCAATTATTTTCACCCATTGTAAGTCCTCCCACCCCAACCAAATCTTATCCATGATAAATACCTCCCTCACAGGGCCTCCTTGGAGAGTCACGGAATTAAAAAGCATTAATATGGGAAGGAATGTTAGGAGTCATTGTCTCCAATGCTCCTATTTTAATCAATGTGGAAAAAGATTCAGTGAATTTTCTCAAGGTTAAAGACAGAGCTGGACTTCCACATCACTGCTCCTTCTTCTGCCTCCTTCTGACAGCCATGGTCTTTACAGTTCACTTGGAAATCACCCACTTTCTGCTTTGTGAACCTTTTCCACTAAGCAGGTGTTTCAGTCTTGTGCTTTCATTTACCTTTCATCTCATCTTGGGTGGTTAAGCCTTGTTCTCAACTTTTAGATGAAATCCTCTGAGGGCTTTGCTCAGAGCGTTCAGTAACTATGTACAAACCTGATTCATTCCCGGCGCCTGAGGGACACTGCCAAACTCATGGAATATTTGTTTTTATCAAGAAGGGATTATTCAGGCTTTCAGATCTTCAGGTACTTTCTTATTAGTAGGAATTACTAAGCTGCTTGTTTGCCAATAATGTGCACTAGAAATGTACACGTGAAAGCATTATGCTTGATTCCAATAAGAGCAAACACAGGCAGCATGATTTTTCTCTTTAGCAAACAAACAAAAAAGGCTGAAACCTTTTTTAAAAAATCTTCCTGGCACTATTCGTAGCTGCTACAATTGCAAACTGTGTCCACCTCACCTCTGTGGTATACACATCTCTCCCTTTCTTCCAAGCAATGCTCCCCTCTACCCCCATACACACCCCCGACCCATCTAACCCCCAACCCCATCCACCCCCCTCCGCCCCCGTCTTAATTAGAAAAAATCACAACAGATGCCAAGTGTTACAACCTTTTCTGTTTAAGATCGCTTTTTGTTTCCTTCCATTATGATGGCAACTGCTGGACTAGACACCTACACAGAGAGTTCTCCGGCTTAGAAGAGTGTCATGTCCTGTGTTTCCAGACACCACAAGTCTTGTCACCCAACACCTGAATATTTTTACTGAAAGCTTCTTAACATTCATCCATTGCTTTTCAACAAATAATTACCATGCAGATGACTTTCATTTTCTTTGAAGAGTTTAAAACGAGCATTAGTGGGTAGAAATGGTGATGAAATTTTAGCCCAGTATAGGAAGGACTTCTCAAGAAATCAGAGATGTCAAAAAACTAAATAGTCCTGTTCATGCACAACCAAACTGAGGGATGTTCTGCAAAACCTCCTGTCTGGGTTCTTCAAAAACGTCAATGCAGGAAAACAAAAAAGAACATAAGCCAAGAAATCATTCTGGAGCAAAGGAAATTACATCAACTGGATTAACTACAGACTATGTGAAAGGAAAAACAAGGCAAAATATTCTATCAGGAGGCACCTGGGTGGCTCAGTTGGTTAAGCAACTGCCTTCGGCCCAGGTCATGATCCTGGAGTCCCGGGATCGAGTCCCACATCGGGCTCCCAGCTCCGCGGGGAGTCTGCTTCTCTCTCTGACCTTCACCCCTCTCATGCTCTCTCTTTCTCTCTCTCTCAAGTAAATAAATAAAAATCTTTAAAAAAAATTCTATCAAATCCTGGTTTGACCAAAAAAACAACTATGGAGAACATGTTTGGGAAACTTGGAGAAATCTGAGTGTAGAACTACAGTCCACACTAGATAACAGAAATGAATCAATGTTACATTTTCTAATGCTAGTCGTGAGTACTTTGGTTGCCCAAGGTCATGAGACGAGGGAGGATTAGAACTTCACAGCTTGGCTCTGGAGCCATTTTAAGTTTCCTATCACTAAAGGTTTTTAAACAAAGACTGACAAAGACTGTTAATCACCTGGTAGTGATTATTAGGTAAGTTTCTAGATATCAAGGAGGGTGGAAGTGAGGGTCTGAGCTCTTCAAACATGTGACAAAAAAAAAAAAAAAGCTGAAAAATTGTTCCAAGTTTAAGAAAACTAAGAGACCAGATAAGCCCTCAAGCAGGTGAACCAAATGAGCTCATGGCTCTGCACCAGGGGTGCTCTAGAGGGAAGAGGTTGCACAGCCTTCACGGGTCTGCTAGCACAAACTCCTCCCTGGGGTGATTCAGATCTTTGTATCTGAGTCACAAGGTGAAAGGGTTGTTCTAGAAACCAAGGAGAACTGCTGATGCTAGCAATAACTCCCTAACTGTATAAATCCCTTTTCTTGATCAAAATGGCTGATGAGTCCTTCCTTTGACCCCAAATTCCTCTGGTTAATTAAGAGTTAACTGGACAACATCTGGTACCACTGTAAAGCGATTATAGGCTAAGTCATCTCTCACCCCACTTTCGGCACCACTCTCCCCCATTTTGGGGGGCAGAGAGTGAAAGCACTTGCACATGAGCAGGAGGAGGGGCAGAGGGAGAAGGAGAGAAGCAGACACTCTGCTGGGCGCTGAGCTCACCGATAGGGGGCTGGGTCTCATGAAGCTGAGATCATGACCTGAGCTGAAACCAAGAGTCAGACACTTAACTGACTGCGCCATCCAGACGCCCCTAAAAATGTTTTTAAGTGCAAATAAGATCCAACATCAAAATAAAAATTAAAAGAGCAACATTGCCAGTATTTTCTACTTGATTTTGAAATACCAGTAAGTAAATTCTCTACGTTTAAGCCTCCACTCCCCCATTCACATACTGAGTCAACAGACTTGCTTGAAGATAAGGTTTAATTTTAATTGCCTCAAATCTCAGCCACAAGTCTGTAGTCTGAAAGCATTCTGGCCTGCTTCCCATGCAATCTCTCCATTAGCTTAATTCATGGTCCCTCAGCCCACACCACAGTGCCTCTGTGACTAGGTCATAAGCTGACACGAGTTTACTGATGTTCCCGGTTAGTGATAGGCACCCTAGACTCTCACGGTTCCCACCTATTACTTTGCCCTCAGCCCCACCACCTCTCCTTTCTGGGTCTCCAAACTCTCTCAGAGGGGTGTCTCCCTCTACATCAATTCAACTCACCTACTGAGGAAAAGCCCCGCTATAGGCTACTGGTTGTAGTGACCGCTTTAGAAAAAATATGGAGAAAGAAGGTGTCAGAGGCGTCAAGAAATATTTATTAAGGATATTATGTGCCAAGCATTAGGTCATGTATTTTCTCTATTATCTCATTTACTCTCTCAGTAGAGAACTCAAAGGAATTAAAAATATATTCTGCTAGGAAAGGGCAATAGACTGAGTACTACACAACCTGGAAAAGAAAATTGTCTCTTATTTTAAGAGGGAAGGACTTCATGACTCCCAAAGGAGCTAATACCCAAAACTCCCTGTGCACACCATCTAAAACACTCAGTTCTGAACCACAAGCTTCTCCTCTTGGGTTATCTCCCTGTGTCTGTCATCCAAATATGGTATCTTTCCATTTTCCTTATACTCTGGCTTGTCTCCAGACTCCCTCACACTTCTGAGAGCTGGAAGGGAGCTCCAGTCTCCCTACCACTCCCACACACTGAGTAGATGTCACACAGAGAGCTCTTCGATCAACACTTAAAGAAATTGCAGTCAAAGAAAGTCAGAGGAGGCTTTGGTGAAGAAGGTGAGAAGAGCAGCCTTGGAGGGCACCCCCTGTGATTACCTCAGCAATAATTGCTTAATTGGAGCACTGTACTTAACTTAATTAGGCTACTCAGTATATTCCAGGAGGTGGTGGTGGCATCTCTCCTTGCTACAAAGCTAAATAACTTTTCATGACTTAATTTAAAACATGTTCCTCAACTCAGGACCTGCTTTTGTGCATCCCTGAGTCTAAATGCAACTGACGAATCCCACCAGAGACCTGGGCCTGCTTTTAAAAGGGCTTGTGGAGTCACGTAAGGATGCTCTTAGACTTGTTCATGGGTTTATTTTGTGAGCCAGATCTAGATGAATCCCTTTTCCCGCACTCCTTTACATTTCCGAGAGGGCACTTGCTTTCGGCTTAGAACAGGTTAGCCACTCCTCAATTTCAGGTTTGGGGAAACTGGAAGCTGTTAGATTGGAATCACATGTTATCCTCCTAAGGACTATAATTAAACATACTTATAAAAATACATTGATAACAGTATGTCATAAACATTGTATAGTTCCTTAAGAGTTGTCAAAGATTTCAAAACAAAAATTGTAAATATGGGTTGGATTTACTGAAATCATTCATTTATCTTAGCCCTTGACATTTGGAATATTTCTTTTCCTAGGAATTATAAGTGGGGGCAGGCAGAACTATGGCAAACTAGAACTGATTTATTTCTAATACACAGCTTTTTTTTTCCCCCAAGATTTTATTTAAATTCCAGTTAGTTAACATGTAAGGTAGTATTAGTATCAGAAGTAGAATTCATTTTTTTTTAAAGATTTTATTTATTTATTTGACAGAGAGAGAGATCACAAGTAGGCAGAGTGGCAGGCAGAGAGGGGGTAAGCAGGCTCACGGCTGAGCAGAGAGCCCGATGTGGGGCTAGATCCCAGGACCCTGAGATCATGACCTGAGCTGAAGGCAGAGGCTTTAACCCACTGAGCCACCCAGGGACCCCTGGGAGTAGAATTTAGTGATTCATCACTTACATATAATACCCAGTGCTCATCACAACACAAGCTCTTCTTAATGTCCATCACCTAATTACCCTTTACCCCACCCCCTCACCGCCCATCCAGCAACCCTCGGTTTATTCTCTATGGTTAAGAGTCTCTTACAGTTTCCCTCCCTCTCTGTTTTTATCTTGTTTTTCTTTCCCTTCCCCTATGTTCATGTTTTGTTTCTTAAATTCCACATGAGTGAAATCATAAGGTATTTGTCTTTCTCTGACTGACTTATTTCACTTAGCATAATATCCTTTAGTTCCATCCATCTCGTTGCAAATGGCAAGATTTCATTCTTTTCCATGGCTGAGTAATATTCCACAGTATGTATGTGTGTTCATCAGTCAATGAACATTTGGTCTCTTCCCATATTTCGGCTATTGTTGATAATGCTGCTATACACATTGGGGTGCATGTGCCCTCTGAATCAGTATTTTTGTATCCTTTGGATAAATACCTAGGAGTGCAATTGCTGGATCATAGGGTAGTTCTATTTTTAACTTTTTAAGGAACCTCCATATTGTTTCCCAGATTGGCTGAACCATTTTGCATTCCCACCAATAGTCTAATATGTATTTTCTTCTGATTAGAAAAACAAAATATTAATTTGTCTATTCATTCATTCAATAAACATTTATTGAGCACCTACTGTGTGTGCCAGGCATTGTGTGAGTGGAAGATACTATGGTGAGCAACAACAGACATGTCCATGAACTGTGGAGCTTGGAATCAGTTCTATTTGAACTGAAATCAGGAGAGGAGGAAGAACTGAGGAGTGAGTATATGAAAGAGATAAGAAGTACATTTCAGGGAAAGTAAACAATATGAAAAAAAGCCTTATGGGATTTCATCAAGATGGTAGTAGACTAGATGCAAAAATCTCCACTTTTATTCAAAATATAATTAAAACATATATATTGTTCCATGTTAAAGACATAGCTGAGCTCAAAAGAAACAGATATCCTCATATGCCAGAAATAAAGTAGGAATATATAACTATGAAGATATTCAGTTTTTAAAACCATGCACTCCTTAGGAGAAACTGGACTACTGGACTGGCATGTTCATACCATTGTGAAATAGGAATTTAAGACTTAAGCCCCACAATCATCAAGGAGGAAGAATGGGCATTCTGCTTAGCACACTGTCCAAAATGTGCGGAAAAGCTCTATACATTGCCTAAAATCTTCTTCAGCATGAACAAGGTTGCAGGAAAAAGTGGGCTTTTTCAAGTTCTCAGAAATATTCTGACAGCCACTTCTACACTCTCTCTCTCTCTCTCCCACTCTCTCTCTCTCTCTCTCTCTCTCACACACACACACACACACACTGTGAAGTTTGAATTTTGAGCCTCTACTATCATGCACCAGTGCAGAACCAACCACTTTTCCATTACCCATGCAATATGAGAACCTGGAAGGGAGAAACTGGTGTCAGATGGTTTGGAAGTAGTGAACTCAGTAGGACCTGGGCAAGGGAAGTGATGAGTCTTGTCATCAAGAGACCACTACAACTCAGGGCATGGACAGGACTCCCTCTAAAGATAACTCCTCCTGGGACACCTGGGTGGCTCAGTCAGATAAGCATCTGACTCTTGATTTTGGTTCAGGTCATGATCTCAGGGTCACCAGATCAAGCCCCATGTCAGGCTCTCAGGCTCTGCACTGGGTGTGAAGTTTCCTTAGGATTCTCTCTCTCCCTTTCCAAAACTCTTCTCCTCCCCCTACCCTTGCTTGCTCTATAAATCAATCAATCAATCAATCAATCAATCAATCTCCTCCTGAAGTTGAGCTTGTAGATATGTTATAAAACACAGGAAGAAATACAAAGCAAAAAGGGAAAGCCCAAAGACCCCGAAGTAGGAGAATTTATGCTTAACAGTATTATTAAGTAGATTTTCAAGTGACTATTTTAACTGCACAAAAAGAAAGAAGGAAATGTAAATAAAACTTTTCAAAAGGTACAGAATAAATAAGAATAGGCTGATTTGAAAATGAACCAACTAGAAACTTCCAAAAGGTGTAGTAGGGGAAATAGAAAGACTCAACACACAGGCTAAATAATAGACTAGACCTAGGTGAAGAAATCATTCATGAATTGGAACATGATCTGCATAAATACCCCAGAATACAGCATGGACAGAAAAAGAGGTAGAAAATATGAAAAAGAAGTTAGGAATATGATGGCTCGATTAAAAAGCTCTAACATATTTTTAATAAATGCTTTAGAATGAAAGACTTAAGAGACTAGGGAAAAGAAACCTTTAAGAATTTTCCAGATTTCGGGCGCCTGGGTGGCTCAGTGGGTTAAAGCCTCTGCCTTCGGCTCAGGTCATGATTTCAGGGTCCTGGTATCGAGCCCCACATCGGGCTCTCTGCTCAGCGGGGAGCCTGCTTCCCCCTCTCTCTCTGCCTGTCTCTCTGCCTACTTGTGATCTCTCTCCTTTCTGTTGAATAAATAAATAATATCTTTAAAAAAAAAAAAGAATTTTCCAGATTTGAAGAAAGTTAGGGGATGTCAGAGGAAAATGAATAAAACTGAACAAAATAAACAAAATAGAAGCTTATCTACTGGCAAAAATCAAGAATAAACAGAAAACCTTGGAAGCTACAAGAGAGAAAAGGAGCAACAGTAAGATGGATAGAATGCTTCTCTTCACCAACCAGGTGTGGTAAAGACAATGGCTGAATGTCTGAAAAATGATGAAAGCATTGTCAGTCTAGAATTCTACATCCAACTTAACTATACTCCAAGAATTTGAAGAAAATGAAAGCATTTTCAGTCATACAAAGACAAAAACCTAACTTTCCAGAGACCTTTTCTGATAAAACCTATTGAAGGATGAAGAAAAGAAAAGAAAAGAAAAGAAAAGAAAAGAAAAGAAAAGAAAAGAAAAGAAAAGAAAAGAAAAGAAAAGAAAAGAAAAGAAAATGAGTAGGCTATACAATGCTCAGGTGAACCAAAAAATGACGAAGGAAGGAAGGAAGGAAGGAAGGAAGGAAGGAAGGAAGGAAGGGAGGGAGGGAGGGAGGGAGGGAGGGAGGGAGGGAGGGAGGGAGGGAAGGAAGGGTATGGAAAGAAAGTTATTGTCATAAGTTGGTGGGGAAATATAAAACAAAATCTCCTCCCAGACTAGTAAAACTCTCCATAAAGACAGAAGAGAAAGAAAAAAAATTAATAAGCATTAAATAAGAATATGATGCTGATCACAGGCAATTAAGCTAGAGATTGCAAAGACAGAAGAAAATCTTACTTTTTTATATACCTAAGTAGATAGAACCCATTACATTCATGTTTGTAAAATAATATTGATTAGTTCATTTTGTCTTGATGATTGTAAATAGGGTTGCCATGATTTGTAAATAGGGAGCCAGGGGATAGATGAAGTCAGGCCCACCTTCTCCCCAGTTACCAGCACCTGTATTTTTGTCTTTAAAAGCCCTTCTGCTAATTCCAGAATCATACCTGGAAGTGATTAGCCTCTCCCCTTGCTCAAAAAGCCATTCAAGTTTAAAGTTCAAATTTGTATGTTCAACTCATGTTCAAAGCAGTTAAGATTAATAGTCAGGCGATGATGGTCCTTGTCCTACGTGTGCTAATGAGCTGTGAGGACTCCAGCAAGTCATTCCATCTTTCTGGTGTGAATGCAAAATGAGGGAGTGAGGCTAAATAAGTTCACAGATCCCTCAAATCTCAGTCTGTGTGCCTTTATTTAGGACAAGCTCGATTTGGCTATGTGTGATGGACTCCCTTTCCTGTTCTTGAAGAACTTTGGAGTTAGTTCCGTCCTGGAGAACAGAGCTCCTTTCAGGCTAAATGCAAATAATAAACATGAGAGAGAATAAATGAGCAGCTGCCATCTATTCACCCCCTTGGGCAGGGGCCAAGCAAGGAGGCAAGGTCACAGACTCTAGCTTGATGCCAGAATAAAATGCTGAGGCTTGCAGCATAAAAACACTAGTGCATCAAACTGCAAAAGTTAGTGTCTTAAAACAACAGCCATTTTATTTGCCCACAATTCTGCGGGTCTACACTGGGCGCAGAGTTGGCTAAAACACATTCATCTGCCGGTCTGCCTGGTCTCTGATGCAGCTGCAGCCATCTAAGAGCTCCCCTGGGCTGAGGGGCCTAACACAGCATAAGCTGCTTATCTAAAATTTGGTACTGTCTGCTGGGTGGTCCGTGTGTCCCCAACCAGCTAATCAAAGCTTCTTTGTTGGAAAGCAGTGTTCCTAGACGGTAAGAGCACAACCCCCTCACAGGGCCTCTTGAGGCATTACCTTGAATGCTGAACTTCACACAGCATCCCTGGATTCTACCCATCAAGCAATCCACAGACCTGCCCAGATTCAAGGGGGGAGAAACGGACCCCACCAATGGACAGGAGGAGTGGTGGAGTCACATTGCAAGGGGAAGTGAGTGAGGGCACGGGAGGGATATTGTAACTATCCTTATAAACCAGGGTCTACACTCATCACAGGCAGCATCTCTAGCCCAGCATGAAGCAGGCATCCAGGAAACACTTGCTTAAAGGATGTATGTCCTTAGCTACAAAGGCTATGGGTCCTTCTCTCTCCTAGGAGAAAGTAACAGGGACACAGATTAGATGTCTTCCTGATGGAGAACCAGTTGAAGCACCGTTGAGTACAAATTCTAGTTTATGTGACTGAGGGGAGTGGGTATATTTTTTCTTCAGCTTGCAGTGGGATTGTCATTCCCCTTTGTTCTGTGGATATAACACATCTTGATATGGAATGCTGGTCCCATAAGAAATCTTTCATAATGATAATTATACTTCTAGAAGAAAAAAGATTGTTCAGATTTGATTACCATCGATTCACCCATGGCAAATAAGATACGTATTGTTCTCTTTACCATTCTCTTATCTTCATAAGTGAAAAACTACCTAATTAACAAAATCAAGTTCAATGAATATGTATTTAATGCCTATTTAGTGCCAGGAATATAGTCCCTATAAATAAAGATGACATGGAAAGGCGTGTGCCTCCCCCCCAATGCTTGACTCCTCCCAGCCCAGGTTTCGTTAGATCTGGAGGTATAGAATGCTTCCTACTGTTTTTACTCTTGCAGCCTCAAGAATGACATCCAAGAGAATGGGCTACCCCAGCTACCCCAGCTTCGAAATAGAAAGTTATGAGCATACTTGTACTATATTTTCATTTGAATATGCTATTCTTTCTCAATGAACTGCCTTTCTCCTCTTTTCTACTCATCCCAGTGTTTCCTCCTCTAAAACGACACTCTACCTCAGCCAGGTGGTTGGTCATCCACCTTCCAGGCTCTTCATTAACCTGGGTATAGCTCATTTGTACACTCATCACACCTATTGGACTGCTGGTGTATGTGTCCATCTCTTCTAGGACTTTGAGCTTCCTGAGAACATAGAGTTTACTTTCTTACTTATCTCTATCACTTTACATAAATATTCAATAAATGTTAGATAAATGATTCCAGAAATGGACAAAAGAAGGAACAAAGGAATAATAAGTTAAAGAGCATTAGATAACTTGAGCTAACATTTTGGGGCAACATTGCAAATTGACCTAGAACTCTCATTCAAAACAACAGAACTCATTCATCCCTTTGTTTTTGACTCCTTCATTTTTCTTCCTCTAACATGAAGCAAATATAAAAATCTGTAGTCAGTTTTTATATGTTACTCTCAAGGGATCCTAGATAAAAACTTTTTATAAGAAGAAAGATCCCTGTTACTGACTGCATGATTTTTGTAACCAAGAGACTATTTCATGTTTAAATGCCTTAATTATCCCTTCATAAGCCGCATAGCAATGTTATTTCCTATTGTGACAGTAGCTGTTGGGTTTACTTCAGTAAAAATGGGACATAACTGCAGTGGAATCATAGTAAGCATTCTAGTGAGGTTGGTTTTAATCAAGTACAAAATATCTAGGGAGGGTTGTGCTAAGTCTTGGTTCTACCATCGTTGCTGCAGCTATGCTAGGGGAAAGGCAGCTGGAGAAATCATGTTAAGTCTCTCAAGGAAGCAGCCACAAGGCATAAAACTTAGGCAACTGACCCTGGTTCAGTCATAGCCTTACCAGTGAATGTGTGCCACCAAGTCTGGGGTAATCAAAGAATCTAGTCAAAACAACCAAAAATATAATAAACCCCCAATGATGTGATTTTGTGTAAAGTAATAATATGGTAGCATTAGGAGATACTGTCGTTGATAGTCTAACAATGAGAGTCCCTGAAATTCCTGAGGGCAGATTTTACTACATCCCTCTTTCCCTCTTTATGACATCATCCTCAAACATGACTGACATACAAAGAATAAATTAGATAACTAACTAATATTTATAGCTGAGATAGGAGTATATGAATCAGAAACTATTGGGAATGTAAGTCCAACAGTTGCCCCTAATTAAATCATAAAACTTAGACCAGAATTTGTTGGGTGATATAAGATCTTATATTACTGAGGATGTGCAAGAATGAAATGCAATGAAAAAGACCCAAAAAAGTGGAGCAAAATAAAAGGAAAGAGCAAAGTTTCACAGAATTACTTACCAAAGATAATCCTCAGGTTTTCCTGAGCAATCATTTTTCTTCATTCAACCTGATCTCTCCTAGTATGATAAACATGTCAGGAATTAGTTAGAATGATAGTTCTCCAACCTCACTAGTTATCTGAGTTACCTAGAGGATTTTTTAAATATATGTATTCCCATACCATTTCAGACCCTCTCAGTAAGAATCTGGAATCTCCCAGAAGTCTGTATTTTTTTTTTATCTCCCTGGGTAATTCTCTTTTTTTTAATTAATTAATTTTTTAATTTATATTCAATTAGCCAACACATAGTACATCATTAGTTTCAGACAGAGAGTTCAATAATTCATCAGTTGCATATAACAACAAAATTTTAGTTAGTTAACATACAATGCAATATTGGTATCAGGAGTAGAATTCAGTGATTCATCGCTTACATACAACACCCAGTGCTCATCACAAGTGCCCTCTTTAATACCCGTCATGCATCTAGCTCATTCACCACCCACCTCCCTCCAACAACCCTCAATTTGTTCTCTATTGTTAAGAGTGTCTTATGGTTTGCTTCCCTCTCCCCTGCACTCCTGTCCCATATGTTCTTCTGTTTTCTTTCTTAAATTCCATCTTCCTTAAATTCCATATAAGGGTAAGATCATATGGTATTTGTTTTTCTCTGACTTATTTCACTTAACATGATACATTCAAGTTCCATGTATATAATTGTAAATGGCAGGAAGTCATTCTTTGTGATGGTGGAGTAATATTCTATTATATATATACACACACCACATCTTCTTTAGCCATTCATCAGTCGATGGGCATTTGGGCTCTTATAAACATCTGGGTGCATGTATCCTTCAAATCTGTATTTTTGTATCTTTTGGGTAAATGCCTAGTATTGCAATTGCTAAGTCATAGGGTAGTTTCATTTTTAACTTTTTCAGGAAGCTCCATACTGTTGTCCAAAGTGGCTGCACCAGTGGACATTACCACCAACAGTGCAAGAGGGTTCCCCTTTCTCTGCATCTTTGCCAAAACCCATTGTTTCTTGCGTTGTTAAATCAGCCATCCTGTCAGGTATGAGGTGCTATCTCATTGTGGTTTTGATTTGTATTTCCCTGATGATGAGTGATGTTGAAAAAAATTTTCATGTGTCTCTTAGCCATCTGGATGTCTTCTTTGGAAAAGTGTCAATTCTAGCTTCTGCCCATATCTTAAATGGATTATTGTTTTTTGGGTGTTGAGTTTGAATAAGTTCTTTTTTTGTTGTTGTTCCCAAATATGTTTATTTTTTCAGTGTTACAAGATGAATTGTTCATGCACCACACCCAGTGATCCATGCAATACATGCCCTCCTCAACACCCACCACCAGGCTTGCCCAACCCCCCATCCCCCCACCAAAACCCTCAGTTTGTTTATAGATTTTTGATACTAACCCTTTATGAGATACATCATTTGCAAATAACTTCTCCCATTTCATAGGCTGTAATTTAGTTTTGTTTTTTGTTAATTAACATATAATGTATTATTGATTTCAGGCGTACAGGTCTGTGATTCATCAGTCTTACACAATTCACATCACTCCCCACAGCACATACACTCTCCAGTGTCCATCACCCAGTTGCCTCATCCCTCACACTCCCATCCCCTCCAGTAACCCTGTTTGTTTCCTGATATTAAGAGTCTCTTATGGTTTGTGTCCTTCTCTGGTTTCATCTTGTTTCATTTTTCCCCTCCCTTCCCCTATGACCTCTGTCTTGTTTCTCAAATTCCTCATATCAGTGAGGTCATATGATAATTGTCTCTCTCTGGTTAACTTATTTCACTTAGGATAATACCCTCTAATTCCATCCACATCATTGCAAATGGCAAGAGTTCATTTTTTGATGGCTGCATAGTATTCCATTATGTGTGTGTATATACACATATACACGTACATGTATATACATGTATATACATGTACGTGTATATGTGTGTATTCCATTCATCTGTTGATGGACATCTAGGCTCTTTCAATACTTTGGCTAATGTGGACGTTGCTGCTATAAACATTTGGGTGCACTTGCCCCTTTGGATCATGACATTAGTATCTTTAGGGTAAATATCCAATAGTGTGATTGCTGGGTTGTAGGGTAGCCCTATTTTCAACTTTTTGAGGAACCTCCATACTGTTTTCCAGAGTGGCTGCACCAGCTTGCATTCCCACCAACAATGTAGGCAGGTTCCCCTTTTTCTGCATCCTTGCCAACACATGTCATTTCCTGTCTTGTTAATTTTAGCCATTCTGACTGGTGTGAGGTGGTATCTCACTGTGGTTTTGATTTGTATTTACCTGATGCCGAGGGATGTTGAGCACTTTTTCATGTGTCTGTTGGCCATTTGGATGTCTTCTTTGCAGAAATGTCTGTTCATGTCTTCTGCCCATTTCTTGATTGCATTATTTGTTCTTTGGGTGTTGAGTTTGAGAAGTTCTTTATAGATTTTGGATACTAGCCCTTTATATGATATGTCATTTGCAAATATCTTCTCCCACTCTGTCAGTTGTCTTTTGATTTTGTTGACTATTTCCTTTGCCGTGCAAAAGCTTTTTAGCTTAATGAAGTCCCAATAGTTTATTTTTGCCCTTGCTTCCCTTGCCTTTGGTGATGTTTCTAGGAAAAAGTTACTGAGGCAGAGGTCAAAGAGGTTGCTGCCTATGTTCTCCTCTAGGATTTTGATGGATTCCTGTCTCACACTGAGGTCTTTCATCCATTTTGAGTCCATGTTTGTATGTGGTGTAAGGAAATGGCCCAGTTTTATGCTTCTGCGTGGGGCTGTCCAATTTTCCCAACATCATTTGTTGAAGAGACTGTCTTTTATCAACTGGACATTCTTTCCTGCTTTGTGAAAGATTAGCTGACCATACTTTCTTGATGATTACAGCTTTGTAATAGAGCTTGAAGTCCGGAATTGTGGTGCTGCCAACTTTGGTTATCTTTTTAAACATTTCTCTGGCTATTCGGGGTCTTTTCTGGTTCCATATAAATTTTAGAATTATTTGTTCCATTTCTTTGAAAAAAAGTTGAGTATTTTGATAGAGATTGCATTAAATGTGTAGATTTCTCTAGGTAGCATAGACATTTTCACAATATTTGCTCTTCCAATCCATGAGCATGGCACATTTATCTATTTCTTGGTATCCTCCTCAATTTCTTTCATGATCACTTTGTAGTTTTCTGAGTAGAGATTCTTTGCCTCTTTGGATAGGTTTATTCCTAGGTATCTTATGGTTTTGGGTGCAATTCTAAATGGGATAGACTCCTTAATTTCTCTTTCTTCTGTTTTGCTCTTGGTGTATAGAAATGCAACTTATTTCTGTGCATTAATTTTATATCCTGACACTTTACTGAATTCCTGTATGAGTTGTAGCAGTTTTGGAGTGGAGCATTTTGGGTTTTCCACATAAGGTATCAAATCATATGCAAAGAGTGAGAATTTGAATTCTTCTTTGCTGATTCAGATGCTTTTTATTTCTTTTTGCTGTTTGATTGCTGAGGCTAGAATTTCTAGTATTATGTTGAATAATAGTGGACATCCCTGCTGTGTTCCTGACCTTAGAGGAAAACCTCTCAGTTTTTCCCCATTGAGAATAATATTCGCTGTGGGTTTTTCATACCTGGCTTTTATGATACCGAGGTATGTTCCCTCTGTCCCTACACTGTGAAGTGTTTTGATCAAGAAAGGATGCTGTACTTTGTCAAATGCTTTTTCAGCATCTTGAGAGTATCATATGGTTCTTGTTCTTTCTTTTATTAATGTATTTTATCACATTGCTTGATTTGTGGATGTTGAACCAACCTTGAGCCCAAGAATAAGTCCCACTTGGTTG
>CM053608.1:63602543-63621482 GCA_028646535.1 Procyon lotor | reverse complement strand
GTATATATGTACCATATCTTCTTTATCCATTCATCTGTTGAAGGGCATCTTGGTTCTTTCCACAGTTTGGGGATTGTGGCCATTGCTGCTATGAATATTGGGGTACATGTGGCCCTTCTTTGTACTGTATCTGCTTCCTTGGGGTAAATACCCAGTAGTGCGATGGCAGGGTCATAGGGTAGCTCTATTTTTAATTTCTTGAGGAATCTCCACACTGTTTTCCAAAGTGGCTGCACCAGCTTGCAATCCCACCAACAGTGGAAGAGGGTTCCCCTTTCTCCACACCCTCTCCAACATATGTTGTTTACTGTCCTGTTGATTTTGGCCATTCTAACTGGTGTAAGGTGGTATCTAAGTGTGGTTTTGATTTGAATCTCCCTCATGGCTAAAGATGATGAACATTTTTTCATGTGTCTGTTAGCCCTTTGTATGTCTTCTTTAGAGAAGTGTCTGTTCATGTCTTCTGCCCATCTTTTGATATAATTATTGGTTTTGTGAATGTTGAGTTTGAGGAGTTCCTTAGGGCAAGGAAATCCTTAAGTGGCATCTTCTGAATTTCAACAGTAAGTCCTATTCCGGTTATAGCTCCAGACCATGATGAGCTTGAACCGGACAGAAAGATACACAAAGAAATAAGCATAATATCCTATACTGTTTGCTGTGAAAATACTGTAACTCTGAAGGAGGAGCAGCTAACTATCTATGGGTCTCTGAGAAGGGCTCACGCAGAAGGTGGCATTTGAACTGGTAGATAAATTGCTAAGATATCTGACAAGTGGTAAAAAGAGGGAAACTACTTTCCAGATGGAGGTAATAACAAATACAAAAAGTAAAGCATTTTGATATAATTCAGTAAGGCTATGTATACAAGTTTAAGGAGAAAGGCCAGAGCTAGTGGTGAAAAGAAGGGAATCTATTTAGGAAGCTCATATGTAAGTTTTGTGGATTTCCCCTTTGGTGACCATGGAGATATACCCCTCAGAACTCTCTTCAAGACAGAACCTACCAGAAGTGCACTTAACTGATAATCTCCAGTTACAGTGCAAGTGAGGTCCACTACTATTGGAAGCCATGCTGTCCTTCAGCAGCTCCAACCAATGACTAGCACAGTGGAAAGCCCAGGGCCTGGCAATTTCAGCCCAGCTGGGACTCCCACAGGGACTCTTTGCTCTAAGTTAGTCTTCATATTGGACTGGCCAAGACTCTCCCAGAGCTGCACCTCAGTCTCAGTCTCTGTTTACATGATTCGTCCTGCCTTCTACTCCTTTCATGGTGTCAGACCTGCATTATGGTCTTGAGTCTTTCCTGCTCCTGCTCTCCTTCATAGTTTCCAGATATCACTCCCAATTAATCTCTTGTATTTCTGTCTTGCCTCTGCTCCCCACTTGTCACCAGTTACAGTCTGAGAAATCAAGTGGCAATTTTGGGGCTGAATCATTCACCACCCAACTGACTAGAAGGACCCTATCCCAAGTGGTTTATGAGGCACAGGTGATCTTTGGCACAAGATGGTGGCCCAATTGCTGAACATTTTTTAAAAATCAATTTTGACTTAGAAGAACATCTTGGGAAAGAAAAATGCCCTTAAAGTACCAAGATTCAGCATTTGAAAGGATGGGGGAAAACAAAGCACACAGGACAATGAAATTGGCATGTTATTACTAAGTTGCATTGATGCCCTACATGGGGTAATAAAAAACCAAGAAACCAAGAGTAGTTAAAGGACAGTTAAAAACAGTGAGAACCAGATGAAAACCAGATGTCCTCCTTGGTAGCTTATAAAGAAGTCCTTATCTCCTATAGGGAGAGAGTTGACATTGCTCAGGAGCAAACTCAGAAAGGCCATTGAATGCTCAGCCAAGGCAGGTTTGTTGTCAAGGTCAGGGCCTGAGATGAGAAAACCTGAGACCCCAAGGGGGCAGAGGGAGAGGGAGAAGCAGACTCCCCACTGATCACGGAGCCCAACATGGGGCTCAATCCCAGGACCTCAAGATCATGACCTGAACCAAAGGCAGATGCTTAACCAACTGAGCCACCCAGGCACCTTCTTTTTAAGACCAAGCACTTATCCCATGTGGAAGGCACTGCTGTGGCCTCTCTTTAGCAAAGACACAGGTGCTCCCTCACGAGCTACTCCCTGCTCCCCTCCTGGCTCCAAAGCCAATAAGTAGGGATAATACCAGCATAGCCCAGCTGGGATTACTGGCCCTTTCAAGGGAGGAGTTTATATTCTAATGGAGCTTCAAGAGTTAGCATTCACCAGTACGTGCCAGGAGGGTACTCAATTGGATTGGATTTCAGGGGCACTTGATCAAGGGGTGGGTATATGAAACTGGGTAAGCAAGGTTTCTTTTACTTGGGGGGGCACTCTTTCAAGACAAACAATTTGTTTTTTAATTTTATATATTTTATTTTTAAAAATTTATTTGACAGAGAGAGCACAAACTAGGGGAGTGGCAGGCAAAGGGAGAAACAGACTCCTTCCTGAGCAGGGAGCCAGACATTGGGCTCTATCCAGGACCCTGGGATCATGATCTGAGCATTAGGCAGATGCTTAATGAACTGAGCCGCCCATGTGCCCCAGGATGAGTGGTTTAACATCCTGCAAGGCCCCTGGAGGATGGTGCAAACTCACTTCTAGAGTAGCTTTGAGAAGCCTGGGAAAGTAATTGTCTATTATGAGTGAAGTTGGAATGCCTGAGTTGCTATGGCAGATAGTAGGGGAAGAGATTATAAGTTTGAGGGAAGTGGGCATGCTGAATTAGTTATATTATATGAAGCCTGAATACCTACAAAGATTCTGTGGGAGGACCCAGAGGACACTCCATTAGTGAAGGCCATCAGGGTATGTGCTGGTGAGAGAGGTACCCGCTTCACTAGAAGTTCAGTAGTTGCAGGCTGTGGCTGATGTTAGGAGAGATGGTTTTGCTAGTAGCAGTGTGGATGCTGGGGCCCTGAAGCAAGAGAGATCCTCGGCAGCAATTAACTGTCAGAAGCCAAGGAGCCACAGTTACCATAGGAATGGCCAAAGGAGTGTGGCTGCATTCATGGTAACCATGAATGGACACCTGGCCTGAAAAATATTTGGCACCAGGTCTTAGGGCAGAATAATGTCACAAGTTTTTGGTTCCATTTTCCATCATAAAGATCTAAGAGGTCAGAAATTGTCAATTCACAGTACAAGTAGGGATACACAGAGATTTAATTTCTTCATTTGACACTAAATGATCTTCTGTTCCACTCAATCCCCTATCCAATAGTTAGTGAGGAAAAGTATGAAAATGTTAATTTTCACTGAAGTATGAAATGTCAATTCAGCTTAGGTCTAGTATGATTGTTTGAACCAAGTTTCTAGATGTGTCCGTTCTCTCAAGGTGGCTTACTGTCCTCTGACTGCTTTCCTTCAAGCTGGTATCCCTGTGTAGAGGGGAAAGATTTTAGCTCATGGATAATGAGTTCCATATTATTAACTGCTTCACGGGGTAAAAAAGCGATAAACATGAATTGCCAGCTAATTATATGCTCCTGATCTCTCTCAGAGTATGTTTTTTTTTTACCAAGGACTCTAGTTGGTAAGTTCATTCTGTTTTACCTTCTGTTTTGTTGTTGATTTTCACTTTGCATTCTTCTGTATATGTGATAACAATTTTGTATTTAATGGCCACATAATTTCCTATTGTAATGTTCACTTGAATCTTTGGAGATCAGCCCCAATGCTAGTTTGAATTCCAATTTAAAGAAAGCCTCAGATTGTGGTGAACCTAAATTCTGCCTGCCAACTCAGAGTTGGAGAAGTATTTGGAGTTAGATTCCAAATCTTGGAGTTAGTTAGTATTTGGAATTGATGCTTCTTTCCCAAGAAAAGCTAGAGAAACAGCAATGTAGAGGGATTTTTTTGTTTAGGAAGTTACCTTTGTGGAGGCCTCACAGGATGGCTTGACACAGGGTCTTAGCCTGTTCCTTACTTCTCCATCAGCCCCATAAATGACCTGAAATAAGTTACAATCTAAGTTCAGTGCTTTGTACAGCAGCAGCTTCAAGCCAGTCCCCAGTCAGTATCTATACTTAAGATTGTCCTGGATAGAAATTCTCAAGCTTACCTTCAACATAAGGACAAACACGAGTTGACGGGAGGCCTCCTCAGTTCAGCATTACCAGGAGGAAGTAGCTACCAGGTGAAGTAGCTAGCTATTCCCTGTATATCCACTCTGTCCTCCTGTCCCTGTGTCTATGAAACTACCATACTTGTCCTGACTCTTTTAGACCCTTGTCATCTTTCAGTATTTTCTTGAATCCCATGGAGTGTGAACAGCTGCTTTGAAATCTTAGATTGCCTCGTATTTCCCAGGATGCCAAGCAGAGCAGCTTGCACATAGTCATTGCTTAATGAGTTTGATGAGTAAATAAATAGAACTGGGTTAGTAGTGGGAGCAGTAGAGAGGCATGAGATGGAATGCTGCAGAACCCCTCCCTCTTGAGTGAAATCATATGGGGAATCCATTGTGTTAAAGTTGATGGTGGGTGGCCAAGGCCCTGTACTCAAAAGAAGGAAGGGAGAGAAATGTTGGGAGTGCCTCTTGGAAGTCCCTACAGCATGGCTCAGACATCTGCTGAAGGCTCATGGTGGGGGGCAAGGGAGGGTTATGGCATTGACAAAACACTTGGGGCTGGCAGGGCTTTTGAGGAAGATGTAGAATGGAAATGGGAGGAGGTGTGTACAGAGAACTTGGAGTATTGGGCAGTTTAGGGGTTTGCTATTCCAGCATTTAGAAGCCAGAACTCCATCATCCTGTGTGTAAAGAGCCTGAGTCTGGAGATCCTGCCGAGGGGGTGGGAGGCAAAGTGGGGAACTGATAGGGCTGAGCCTTTCTACTCCCATTATGAGAGATGCAGTGTGAGTCATTTTTAAGATTTGGGTCAAATGGCTTGCATTGGCTGTGTGTCTTTCTGCCCTGAGAGGACAGAAGATTTTAGTTAAGCATCTGTGTGCCTCCAGTGGCTCATGGCTCTGGATTTTCAAGAATGGTCACACAGGTTCTCTAACCTCTCAGTCTGTATATTTTGAGATGGGTGAATGCTGGAGACACACACAGCCCGGTATAGATCAGATATTAAGACTGCTGTACTACTAAGGTACATGGCTTAATTTATGCTCAACAAATTGAGGCACTTTTGGGAAAGCTTTGGTAAAGGCTGCAGAACTTCTGTTCTGTTCATTCCTCTTCTTCTCATTTCTCCTCTTTTCCCCCTTGCTGAGTACAAACCATATCTCCGGGCGTCGTTCAAACCCTATGCCTTTTATGATACCTTCCTGGAGGCTCAGCCTCCTCTGGGATCTCACCCTCCCCTGAACCCCAGAGTATTTGTTCATCATACCAAAATGGCTGGTACTTTTCGTACTAATGAAAGGAGGGCATCTTGTCAGGGCAGAGGAATTAGAATATTTTTTTGAGTTTCTGCAGCGAGTTACCATTTGTTATTTTTACAACTTTTTAACGAAGACAGTTCACATATTTAAAACGTCCTCAAACACTAAAAAGGCATTATCCCTCTAAATAACTAACATTTTACTAGCAGAGTTATAAGCACCTACAGATCACTGAAATTCTTTCCTCTTACTTTTTTTTAAAAATACCACTGACCAATGGGTGGAAGAACTTTTCTTCTTTGTGAAACCTAGGAGAAGATGCCTTCTCAGGGCAGAGAAATTAGAGAACTTTTCCTCCTGCAAGCAGCATAGCTATATGGACATTGGGCTTCTATCCAAGAGACCCCTTCATGCAAGGAAAAGTAAGACTGCAAGTTGCAATCACTGAACCAGGGTCTTGTCTTGGGAGCAGTGTGGGGCCTACAAATCCAAATCCCCTTCCCTGGGTGACTTTGATCTGAACACACATTGCTTATTTCATCAATCTGCTTCTGTCATCCTCTGGGGGATCCTAGTTATAAACAGGATGGCTTCCAAATGTCTGCTTGTTCATCTACCAGCCATGAGTAATGCTGATCTTTTGGGAACTCGGTTTCAGTGTCTCAGAGAAAGTTATCTTTGGCAATTTTAGCCCCGTGGCAAATAATAAACATCCATTTAATTGAGGAACTATTTATTATCCCTAAGTACTTTTGATAATAGTAGGGAAGTACATTTTTCAGTTCCAGGGTGGAACTCACAAAGCATTGTCCTGCCTTCTAGGAAGTTCTTCTTCTAGGAGATATTACTTAATAATAATAATGATGATGATGATGAAAGTAACTATTTAGTTAGTACTTACACTGTACTATCAACTTTATAAAATAAAAGTCTCATGACACACTGGGTTACTCATGGTAAGAAAATAGAAGCTCAGAGAAAGTTAATGATAAAAAACAGGTAGTCACTCTGCTCAGCAGGGAGCCTGCTTCCCCCTCTCTCCCTGCCTGCCTCTCTGCCTGCTTGTGATCTCTCTGTCAAATAAATAAATAAAATCTTAAAAAAAAACAACAACCAAAAAAACAAAACAAAACAGGTAGCCAGTCTTTCCCCAGAGGTTGAAAAAAGTCTCCCTGAGCAACTGACTCTTCCCCTCTGCTCCAGGCCGTGTTCAGTCCAGAAGTCTGGCAGAATGGGATCGCTTGGAGGTGTTCATTTTTTCTTTCTGAGTGTATCAGTCATTTCTCCACTGAGGCTGTAATTGCTTTGAGAGCAGGGACAGAAACATCTACTTCTTTGCCTCTTCAAATACCTAGGCTGGTCTCTTAAAAAGAGTCAATATTTAAGTGAGTGGTTGGATTATATATTTCTAAGTGGGCCATCCTGGGTATTGGTATGCTCAGAAGGAAGCAAAGACCCACAAGGTAAAAGTCTGTATGTCTAAGAGTCTGCGTATGTTCAGTGCAGTATTTGCTGTTTTCTCCCCATAGCAGCTGCGAACCCATCTCTTGCTGTTGGCCATGCCTTCTATTTTCAGGCACTTCCAAAGGTCCTCCTGGTTGCTGAGGGCCAACTTATACTCCTACATTAATAGCCCTCAGGCCGACCTGGGTCTGTAGCTGGTACACACACAGTGTTTGTTTTTATTTTTACCCTATTGTGCTCTTCCGTCCTCCTCCCTATTCCTTCTCTTTCTTGAAAACACAGCCAAGGAAAAGATGCAGTTAGTGAGCTCTTTACCAGAGCTGTCTTGCTTTTCATGTAACTGAAAATTCTGTTTTTTGAAGGTAGTCATAAAACTTGGGTACTGAGAATCTTTGGCATTAATCAAACAGATATATATTTGTGCATAAAACTGGCAGGAAATCACAGCTTACCTGAATAAAATTAGCTTAGCACCATAATAAAGTTAAAAAAAATAACCAAGCAAAAGAACTTCAAACATGAATAATTTAAGTTTAATCCTGAACAGACTATTTACATTTTATTTTGCCCCAGAATAGCAGCTAGTAAAGATGGTCGCCTTTGGTTTCAAAGTGGATTTCGAGAGTATACATAATTTTCCTAGAGTTTCCCATTTATTCAAGGTGTTGTTCTGAACAGAGGACCGTGCTAAACTCTGGTCAAATTTTAATGCTTCTTTAAGACTCTGAGCTTGATCTGAGAATCTTTGCTCTAATTTAAGATGTTAAATGCAGATATTACAAAACAAGAGGGCTGGAATTAATAAAAATTAATAAGCAACTTTTTTATTTCCACGTTTACATGTATTTATTAGTTGATTTTTAGACTAACCTTATCAGCAAGTGGAAAAATGTAAGACATAAAGGTTGACATTCCCCTAAGAAATTTCTGTGTGAATTGTGCAGCCTGATTAAAAATATTACAGGTTGGCACTAAAATTATGGGCTTCTATTTTTACCACCTACAGTGTTTGAGGAAAGTAGTGAGGCTAAAGAGAAGCTCTTTAGAATCACAGAGTTGTTTGTACTATTCCGTGGGCTTCCTGGAACAGCACCTCTGTGGAAACATCAAGTCATGGTATTTGTAGGAGGAAAGAAAATATGATGGAAGCTTGAACGGAATGGTTAGCTATGTGTAAGAGTCTTTGGTGTGGGTTGTATGAGTGGTTAATTGCTTGTCTCATTTGATTGGGCTTTTGGAAAACTTGAGAAATTCCAAGTTGTTTTTCTAGTTAGTAAGAGCTACCTCACTATTTGGGTCTGGTTAAGTCTCTACATTTTGTAAGGAATAGTTGAGAAATGGTCGAGGAAGATTCTTGAAAGCCATTAGCTACCATATTCCTCTTTGTCTTTTATAGTGCCTGGGGACTTTGAAAATCTCCCAAACAGAATCAGAGAAAAAAATATCCATGACCTCTATTCTAGAATACTCTAAAACTGGGCCTTAGAATACTATGTATAAAGTGGGTTAGATAGAATAGTGAATTAAAAGATAGGTGTAACTTTTCTAGGCAGGTGACTTTGTATTAAGATATAGATAGTGTTTAAGCAATGTTTATTTTTCCATTTATTCAATACCAACTAGATTTTTATTGAGCACTATAGTAGAACGTATAGATGGCCCATCACCAAGGTCACCTGCAGTTGCAGCAGACAGCTCTTATGTACACTGGCAGCTTCTCACCTTAAGGGTCCCTGTCTCTTTGCTTCTCTTCCTGCAACCAGAGTTTGTTCAGCTCACATGCAGTACTGCTGGAAATGCTCCTGGGTCAGCCAATAAAGGATGAAAGTCAGTGAATCAGTACTCTGTCTTTGCTGTCCCTTGGTGGGATAATTCTGAAGGAGGCTTCTCAGAGGATCTTCAGTGGGCCTGAACCCTAGCTGCACATAGTGGCAACGAGCTCACTGATGCACACTATTAGTGGCCCTCTTTCCCCTAGTTTACTTTCCCCACTTGTGTTTCTTGGGATCATCATCCCAGTAAACTGCCTAGCTCAGGATTGCCTCAGGATTTGCTTTGAGAGGAACCCAGAGGCAAATAAGTACATATTGTGACTAAGGCATCATGTTAGACCAGATAAACTCTCAAGGATCTAGTAATGGAGGCAGAGAAAGAACTGAACAAAAGTACTAAAAGTACAGTACCAGTAGAATGCACCCAACTACTATGAATGGTATAAAAATAACAGCTATGGAGGGATTCAGAGAAAAGAGGGTGGCTTTAGTGTGGGAGGAAGAGGACCATGGAGAAAGCAGGATAAAGTTGGACTTGAAGAATGAGTTGGCATTAAATTATTTCCCTGTGGCTTTGAGAAGATAGCATTAAACTTGTGGTCTGACAAATAGATCTTTGGAGGAGAAAGGAAAAGGAGGGGAAGCAAAATTTATGGATTGTAGGTCACCGGTAACAGCCTAAGGGACATGGTGACTAGGGACACAGATTTTATACATACTGTCACATTCAGTCCCCCAAATAACCATATGAGGAAGGTATCCATCACGGTCAACTCAGGCGGCTATAAAAACCATAGACCAAGTGGCCTATGAACAACAGAAATTTATTCTTACAGTTCTGGAAGCTGGACGGCAAGAGATCAGGATTTTAATATGGTAGGGTTCTGTTGAAGTTCTTTTCTGAATGCAAATTGCTGACTTCTCCCTGTATTTTAATGTGGTAGAAAAAGAGCTAGCTCTCTGACCTCTTCTTATTTTTTTTTTTTTAAAGATTTTATTTATTTGACAGCGAGAAACACAGCGAGAGAGGGAACACAAGCAGAGGGAATGGTAGCGGGAGAAGCAGGCTTCCTGCGGAGCAGGGAGCCCAATGCGGGGCTCGATCCCAGTACCCTGGGATCTGACCTGGGCCAAAGGCAGACGATTAACGACTGAGCCACCCAGGCGCCCCTCTGACCTCTTCTTATAAAGGCACTAATCCCATTCATGAGGGATCTACCTTCATGACTTAATTATCTCCCAAAGGTCCAATCTCCAAATACCGTCACACCAGGTTTAGGGTTTCAACATATTTATTTTGGGGGCACACATTCAGTTCATTGCCATATCATTATCTATAGTTTATAGATACAGATATTTAAGGTTCAAAGAGTTTAATTGGTTGGCTCAAGGGGACACAGATAGCATTTATATGATCAAAATCTACATGGGGCCAGTCTTGGAAAGTGGATGCAAACACAGCTGATTGAAAAATGAAAGATTAAGTGAAAGTATTCCATTGGACTACCATCCCAAAGAGGATGTTCCTTATTTACTTCCACCCCCATGTTCTGGCTTATTATTTGCTCAAATCAAACTTGACAGACACTTTTAATCATGATTACTCAACATATGAAGGGCCTACCTGGGAATTAAGATAATTGGATCTGGGACACTGAATTATTTTTTAGATGGAGAGACAGTTAATTCCCATCTCAGTAGACACAGCAAAAGGCTTTGATTTATTTCAACTAGAATAAATGGCTTGCATCTGGTCAGTTAAAGTAGATGATTAAAAATATAACTTGGGGTGCCTGGGTGACTCAGTCACTGAAGCATCCAACTCTTGGTTTTGGTTCAGTTCATGGTCTCAGGGTCATGGTCTCATGGGTCATGAGATCAAGCCCTGTGTAGGGCTCTGTGCTCAGCAGAGAGTCTGCTTGAGATTCTCTCCTTCCGTCCCTCCCCCTACTTCCATGCTCTCTCTTTCTCTCTAAAATAAATAATAAATCTTTAAAATATATAAATAAATCTTTAAAATAAATAAATAAATCTTTAAAAATATTCCTAATATTCTTGTTTATCAGTGGACTTGATTAGGGTTATTTATTTTTCTGAACTTTGCCCCCAGATCTGATGTCAACTTAGTAATAGGAAAGAAGAATGCTTGTTACATATTTGGATAGCAATTAGTAGTAATTCTCCTGCTGCGATATAGTTGGCTCTGATAAAAGTCATGTAAATTGGGACACCTGGGTGACTCAGTTGGTTAAGTTCTACCTTTGGCTCAGGTCATGATCCCAGGGTCCTGGGATTGATTCTGCATCTGGCTTCTTGCTCAGCAGGGAGCCCAGTTCTTGCTCTGCCTGATGGTCTCCCTGCTTGTGGACTCTCTCTCTCTGACAATTAAATAAATAAAATCTTAAGGGAAAAAAGTGATGTAAATCATTAAATAGGTATTAAATAGGCATAAAAGGCTAAGCTTCTCTCTTTAAATTCAGAAATTGCCAAGAAAAGAAAGATAAAGAGGGAAGGCAACAGGTGTAAGAAAAGATGAAAGCCAGAGGCCTTCTTTTAGAGCAATTTGAAATTTTGTATTTCTTGAGGTTTTCATATTATTTCCATTTGCATTTACATGGGTTTAATCTAGGTAACAATTTGTCTAGAGACATTGCAATTCAAGGGGGTTCTGCTTAATTGCAAATGTAAAATATGACTTGAAAGAGTGGTGGAACATCACACACACAATACTCTTTCTCCACTCCCCAAAGGTAAAGAGAGGTGAAAGTGAAGAGACAAGTAGAAGACAGAGAGCAGTGAGATACAAGGTCTGCTTCAGCACCCTGGTGACACTAATGGTAAATAAAAGCTTTTGGCTGACATTTATGACATTCTTATATGGGCTCAGCACTCTTCTAAGCACTTCATCTGTGAGGACACTGAAGAATGAGGCACCTCATTTTGCCCAAAGTTGATCTGGGATGAAAGCCAGACATTGGGTTCAGAGTGTGCATGCTAAACCTCTGAACTCTCTTACTTCAATATGAGTAGTAGGAATAATTAATAACCCTTCTTATGTGGTCTCTGTGGGAAGGTATTATCTCTATCTTATAGACAAGGACATTGAGTTTTGGAAAAATTAATTGATCGATCAGCTCAAGATCAGACAATGTAGATGATGGAGCAGGACTTTGAGCCGAAGTCTGTCATTTCAAAATCTGGGCTTTAAGTGGGATGCTGCTTAAAGCTCAAGGTCAAAAGATGTTACCAAGTAGTTTTTCTGAAAGAGGCTTCAGCTTTCTGCTTAGGAACTAGGGTTAGAGTGCAGTGCCATGACTGGGAGACTCAGTTAACAGACCACTTGCAGTCCCTGGGACTGCTTCTATGTGCTTGTTTAGGTGGGCAGGCCAGTTCGAAGGAGATTCCATGAACACAGGCTTCCAGAGGGACTGAACCACCTTGATATTGTAAGTTCAAATGCTAAATAAACCTCTTGTTAGCTCAGGAATGTTTCCTCATGGGCCCTCTGGAGCCCATCTCTTTGCAATGTAATCATCGAAGAAGGTAAAACCCTATCTCCTGGTTTCCTGGGACAAGATGGGCCTAATTACAACCGTCCCCTGACTTGAAATGGCAAACCCTACCTTCAGTCATAAAGATATGATAGAAATTAGCAATTTTATCTTGAAAACTGATGGAATGGACTATATCCACTTAGCTATATGAAAGATTTTCTTCTTTGTAACCTCTTAGGGAATTGCCTAAAATGAGCATCACATTCTGGTTGATGCTAATTCAATAATGCAAAACATTGGTAATTCAAGAATGAAATTGTTTTCTTTCTTTTTTCCCTGTGTGGGGAGAATTTCTACGTTGGGAGGAGATTTTGTTTTTAATTACATTTCCTCAACATTGCCTTAGGTGACCACTTCTAGGAGACTCTGCAAAGCTAAGACAAAGCTGCTTATGGAAAGGATCTAGGCCACAGGGGAGGGTGGGTGTGTACCAGACTTGCTAGAAGGGTTCCTGGAATTGAGATGTTTTACTGTTTAGGCCATTAATGAATTAATTAATTCAGCATTTATTGAGCACCTACTATGTGTCTGGCTCTGTGCTGGCGTCAGGATGCCAGAGAAATACAATTCGTCCTGATCACAGCCCAAAGGGGGCATAAGAATTAGCTGTAGTTTCCCTTCCTGGGAATCTGGGAGATAAAGATAAAGATAAAGAGATAAAGAACAGGAGAACTTATGATCTCTTAAAGGAAGTTTAAGGATGTCTTCTTGGGATTGGACCTTGAAGAAGGCCTGGAACTCTCTTCTTCTAGACTGGCATTTTTATATGGTACAGCTCCTCTGTTAATTATCTCTGTATAGTCAGACTGCCAGACTGTATCTGAGTGCCTGACAATCAGTAGGTAGACTGTAAATGGTTGTTGATTACATGAAAGAAGGAAATTAAACTTTTCCCTCTGGCCAGGAAAGACTCAGAGACAAATTTCACTGACCTTCACAGGTGTTTGTTGGTTATACATTTTCACTATTCCTCTCCTGTGCATCATAATAATGTCATAATGTCATTATGACCTTAAGACTTATAGTTTGCATCTTCCTGAATGTCCCTCATTTCTCCCATTTTACTAGCTCTTTGTTATTCCCATTCTCTTTTGGACTCTTTTCTTTCCTTTTTCTTTCCCTTCTCTCTCAGCAACTTCTCCTATTGAAGTTGAATAGAACTGAAACTTAACTATTAATTAACCATTTTAGTGGGACTGTTTTTCTTTTGAAATATAATGTTTCTTCATTATGCAAGACATCCTTTACAATATCTTCTTGTCATTCATGTCTGTCACTTGACAAATTAATAGTACAAAGTACACATATTAGTTTCTAGGGCTGTATTAACAAAATACTACAGACTAGGTGGCTTAACCAACAGAAATTTACTTTCCTATAGTTCTGGAGGTTAGAAGCCTGAAGTCAAGGTGTTGGCAGTGTTGGTTTCTTCTAAGGCCTCTCTCCTTGGCTTGTAGACAGCTATCTTCTCTCTGATTTCATTTGGTCTTCTCTGTGTTCTAATTTCTTCTTATAAGCATAATGGTCATATTGGATTAGGACTCACCTTAATTGACCTTGTTTTAACTTACTTACCTCTTTAAAGATCCCATCTCCAAATACAGTCACATCCTGAGATACTGGAGTTATTAATTCAACATATGAATTTTGAGAGAGCACAGTTCAACCCATAACCGTATGCTGTTAAGTTTGGTGTTTTGTTTTTTCTTTTTCTTTTTAAAATTATGTTATGTTAGTCACCATGAAGTACTTCATTAATTTTTGATGTTGTGTTCCATGATGTATTGTTTTGGTTTTTTAATTAGTGGTTTAAAGCAAAGATTGCTAAGGGTGGCTAATCATGAGAATTACCTGAGGAGACCTACCTCAAGAAACAAGAAAAGTCTCAAATACACAACCTAACTTTACATCAAAAGGAACTAGAGGTAATACCAGTTCTTCTCAAACTGTTCCAAAAAAACAGAAATGAAAGGAAAACTACCAAATTCATTCTGTGAGGCCAGCATTACCTTGATTCCAAGACCAAAGACTCCACTAAAAAGGAAAATTACAGGCAAATATACCTGATGAACATGGATGCAAAAACTCTCAATAAAATATTAACAAATTCAATTCAGCAGTACATTAAAGGAATTATTCACTATGATCAAGTGGGATTTACTCCTGGGCTGCAGAGGTAACTCAATATTCACAAATCAATCAATGTGATACACCATATTATTAAAAAAAAGGTTAAGAACTATATGATCCTGTCAATAGATACAGTAAAGCATTTGGCAAAATACAGCATCCACTCTTGATAAAAGCCTTCAACAAAGTAGGGATAGATGGACCATACCTCAACATCATAAAGGCCATATATGAAAGATCCACAGGTAATAACATCCTCAGTAAGGAAGAACTGAGAGCCTTTCCCTTATGGTCAGGAATAAGACAAGAATATCCACTCTCACCATTACTGTTTGACATAGTAGTGGAATTCTTAGCCTCAGCAATCAGAAAACAAAAAAATAAAAGGGATCCAAATTGGCAAAGAAGAAGTTAAGCTTTCACTATTTTCAGATGATATAATACTCTATGTAGAAAACCCAAAAGACTACACTAAATAATTATAAGAACTAATACATGAATTCAGCAGTCACAGAATATAGAATCAATGTGCAGTAATCTGTTGTATTTCTATACACCAGTAATGAAGCAGCAGGAAAAAAGTCAAGGAATCAGTCCCATTTGCAATTGTACCCAAACCAATAAGATATCTAGGAATAAACCTGACTAAAGAGGTAAAAGACCTGTACTCTAAAAACTATAGACCACTTATGAAAGAAATTGGACAGGACACAAAGAAATGGAAAAGCTTTCTGTGCTCATGGAATAGAAGAACAGACATTGTTAAAATATCTATACTACAAAACCAGTCTATACACTCAGTGTAATTCCTATCAAAATACTACCAGCATTTTTCACAGAGGTAGAACAAACAATCTTAAATTTGGATGGACCACAAAAGACCCTCAATAGCTGAAGTGATCCTGAAGAAGAAAAACAAAACTGGAGGCATCACAATTCCAGAGTTCAAGCTATATTACAAAACTGTGGTCATCAAGACAGTATGGTACCGGCACAAAAACAGATACATAGATCAGTGGAACAGAATAGAAAACCCAGAAATGGACCCACAACCACATGGTCAACTAATCTTTGACAAAGCAGGAAAGAATATCCAATGGAAAAAAGATAATCTCTTCAACAAATGGTGTTGGGTAAACTGGACAGCAACATGCAGAAGAAACTGGACCATGCTTTTACATCAGACACAAAAAATAAATTCTAAAATGGATGAAAGACCTATATATGAGACAGGAAACCATCAAAATCCTAGAGGAGAACACAGGCAGCAACATCTTTGACCTCAGCTATAGCTTACTAGACATGTCACCAGAGGCAAGGGAGACAAAGTGAAAATGAACTATTGGGACCTCATCAACATAAAAACTTCTACACAGCAAAGGAAACAATCAACAAAACTAAAAGGCAGGAAGAGGAGCAAGATGGCAGAGGAGTAGGAGACCTAAATTTCATCTGGCCCCAGGAATTCAGCTAGATAGTTATCAAACCATTCTGAACACCTACAAACTCAACAGGAAATCTCAGAGAAGAATAGCAGCAATTCTATGAACAGAAAAGCGACCTCTTTCTGGAAGGTAGGATGAGCAAAGAAGTGAATCTGAGGCGATATACAGGAAGATAGACCATGGGGTGAGGGGCCAGCTCATGGCAAGTGAGAGAGCAACAGAGCACAAAATTAGGACTTTTAGAAGTCTGCTTCATGGAGGGACACTGCTCCAGTGACTAATTGGGGTTGGATCCTTGCTGGGTCAGTGTGGTCTTAGGACCCTTGGGGGTCACAGAAAGATCGGGGGTGCCTGAGTGGGGCAGAGCTCCCAGGAATCTGAGCAGGGAAGCTGGCAGCAAAAATGGAGCCGAGGAGGGGGCTTTCAGCTCAGGGTTGCATAAATTGTGACCCCTGGCACAGCTGGGCCACTACTCTTTGAGTAAGGACCCCACAAGTGGCAGAGGAGTGGCATAGGAGTGTGCTGCAGGAATCTGCTGGGTTTGGAGACTCCAAATGGGGCCACATGCCAGAGATAGAAATGCTCGGTCACAGGCCAGGTGAGCACAGAGTGTGGATGGAGACCAGAGAGACAAGAGTGATTGACTGCTTTTCTCTGAGGGTGCATTAAGGAGCCCCTGAGCTCTCAGCTCCTATGGGACCGGATATTGGGAAGCCAACGTCTTCATTCCTGTCCTCCATAGCTGTACAGAAAGCATTCAGGAAACAAAAGCCACCGAGAGGAAAACTGAGCTGATTGCTTAGCCTGGCACCAGGCAAGGGCAGTGCATTTCCTTCTCAGGCAAAGACATTCGAAAATCACTGCAACAGGCCCCTTTCCCAGAAGATTAGCAAGAACATCCAGCCAAGACCAAGTTCACTGATCAATGAGAACTGCAGAACTTCAATGATAATGGAATATAGTGCATAGAATTCATGGCTTTTTCCCCATGATTCTTTAGTCTTTCAAAGTTAAATTTTAAAAATTTTGGTCTTCTTTTTTCAAAATTTTTTTTTCTCTTTCCTATTTTAACCATCTTATCCATATCTTTTTAAAAACCTTTTTTAATTCTCACTTTATACTCATATTCTATCTTTTAATTGTATTTAACCTTATTTTTTGTAAACATATAAGTTTTTCTTTCTTTAAAATTTTGGGATACAGTATCTTCTAACAGACCAACATACCCTAAATCTAGCGTATGTCTTTGTTCTAATCTGCATCCTGATCACATTTTCTCCTTTTTAAAAAAAGTTTCTTTCTTCCTTTTTTCAACCAACATCTTATCAATTCCTTTTTAAAATCTTTTAAAATTTTTATCTTTATGTATTCCATCCCTTCATCATACTTACCCTTATTTTTGTGTATATATATATATACATAAGTTTTCCTTTCTTTAAAAATTTGAGGGGCAGTTTCTTCTAATAGGCCAAAATATGCCCAACATCAAGTGTGTGGCTCTGTTCTATTCAGCAGCCTAACAATGTGTACATATATATTTTTCCTCCTTTCTCCCCTGGTTTCGGGTCTCCTCTGATCTGGTTAGTGTATATTAGTCTGGGGTCATTTATACCCTTTTAGCATTTTGTTCCCTCATTTATCTATTCTCTGGACAAAATGACAAGGTAGAAAAACTCACCTCAAAAAAAAAAAAAAAGAACAAGAGGAAGTACCCACTGCTGGGAACCTAATCAATACTGACATTAGTAAGATATCAGAAGTACAGTTCAGAATGGTGATTATAAAGATGCTAGCTGGGCTTGAAAAAAGCATAGAAGATACTAGAGAATCCCTTTCTGGAGAAATAAAAGAACTATAATCTAACCAAGTGGAAATCAAAAAAGCTATTAATGAGAGTTAATAAAAAAATGGAAGCTCTTACTGCTAGGATAAATGAGGCAGAAGAGAGAATTAGTGATATAGAAGGCCAAATGATGGAGAATAAAGAAGCTAAGGAAAAGAGAGGTAAATAGTTACTGGATCACAAGGGGAGAATTTGAGAGATAAGTGATACCATAAGATGAAACAATATTAGAATAATTGGGATCCCAGAAGGAGAAGAAAGAGAGAAGGGGGCAGAAGGTATATTGGAGCAAGTTATAGCAGAGAACTTCCCTAATTTGGGGAAGGAAACAGGCATCAAAATCCAGAGGCACGTAGAACCCCCCTCAAAATCAACAAAAATAGGTCCACACACTGTCATCTAATAGTACAACATAGAAGTCTCAGAGACAAAGAGAAATTCCTGAAAGCAGCTCAGGACAAGAGGACTGCAATATACAATGATAGAAATATCATTTCTATTGATAGGCAGCAGACCTATCCACAGAGACCTGGCAGGCCAGAAAGGACTGGCATGATATATTCAGATTACTAAATGAGATATGCAGCCAAGAATACTATATCCAGCTAGGCTGTCACTGAAAATAGAAGGAGAAATAAAAAGCTTCCAGGACAAACAAAAACGAAAAGAATTTGCAAACACCAAAGGAATTATTAAAAGGGGTCCTCTAAGCAAAGAGAGAGCCTAAAAGTAACAGAACAGAAAGGACCAGAGACAATATATAGTAACAGTCACCTTACAAGCAATACAATGACACTTAAGTCATATTCTTCAATAGTTACACTGAATGTAAATGGGCTAAATGCCCCAATCAAAAGATACAGGGTATCAGAATGGATATAAAAAACAATACCCATTGATATTTTGTCTGCAAGAAACTCATTTTAGACCCAATGACACCTCCAGATTTAAAGTAAGGGGGTGGAAAACCATTTACCATGCTAATGGACATCAAAAGAAAGCTAGGGTGGCAATCCTTATATCAGATAAATTAGATTTTAAGCCAAAGACTATAATAAGAGATGAGGAAGAATACTATACCATACTTAAAGAGTATGTCCAACAAGAAGATCTAACAATTGTAAATATCTGTGCCCCTAACATGGGAGCAGCCAATTATATAAGCCAATTGATAACAAAATCAAAGAAACACACCGTCAATAATACAATACTAGTAGGGGACTTTAACACCCCCCTCACTGAAATGGACAGATCATCTAAGCAAAAGATCAACAAGGAAATAAAGGCTTTAAATGACACACTGGACCAGAAGGACATCACAGATATATTCAGAACATTCCATCCCAAAACAACAGAATACACA
>CM053608.1:63574356-63602043 GCA_028646535.1 Procyon lotor | reverse complement strand
GCCATTGCACTACTGGGTATTTACCCCAAAGAAGCAGATGCAGTACAAAGAAGGGCCACATGTACCCCAATGTTCATAGAAGCAATGGCTACAATCACCAAACTGTGGAAAGAACCAAAATGCCCTTCAACAGATGAATGGAAAAGAAATATGGTCCGTATATACAATGGAATATTATGCCTCCATCGGAAAGGATGAATACCCAACTTTTGTATCAACATGGATGGGACTGGAAGAGATTATGCAGAGTGAAATAAGTCAAGCGGAGAGAACCTATTATCTTATGGTTTCACTTATGTGTGGAGCATAAGGAAAAACATGGAGGGCATTGTGAGAAGGAAGGGAAGGGTGAATGGGAAGAAATCAAAGGGGGCAATGAACCATGAGAGACTGTGGACTCTGAGAAACAAACTGAGGTTTTGGAGGGGAGGGGGTAGGGGTTTGGGTGAGCCTGTTGGTGGGTATTGAGGAGGGCACATATTGCATGGAGCACTGGGTGTGGTGCCTGAACAATTAATCTTGTAACACTGAAAAAATAAAATAAACCTGTTTGGGGGGAAAAAAGAAAGAAAGAAAAGTACAGCACAAAAGTTGGGGTTACTGTAGAGTGTGAAATCATCCATAATACCTGTCTTGCTAAAATGGAACACAGAGGTTGCTGGGGGCAAGGAAGCTTTTGGAGAAAGGCATAGGCCTTTAGAATGCCAAGTTCTGTGTGACCACTCTGCCATAAGAATGCCATGGGGAGTTGCTTTCCCCAAGCTTTGTTAGCCCAAACAGCCACACTGTGATCTAAGAGAACTTATAGAACATGCAGATTACCATACTGTATCCTTACCATAAACAGATCCTTCTAGTTCCAGTAAGACCCCTTGTTACACATCATGTGCTTGAGAAACAGTAGTAAAGATTTATCAGTGAAGGACCAATAAAGGTAGGAGCAAAGAAGAGCAAAGGGTCTTCATCTCTGAGCACTGACCCCCTTGCCATCCCCTCTCTTTCACAGCTAAGTTTGGAGTAATCTTTCATCCATCAGTAAAGGGACTGCTGACCATTTCCAGCACCCAGAGAATACAGTCAATAATAATAATATTGTAATAACATTGCATGGTGACAGATGGTAACTATACTTATCATTGTAAGCCCTGAGTAATGTACAGAACTGCTAGATCACTATGCCCACTGAAACTAATATAACAATGTATGTTAATTATACTTCAATTAAAAAAAAGTCAATAGCTTTCCAATATACCAACAATGAACAAGTGGAATTTGAAATTAAAAATAGAGTATCATTTTCATTAGCACCTCCATAAATGAAATACTTGGGTATAAATCTTAAAAAATACATAAAAAAATCTATGAGTAAAATGAAAAATGTCTTATGAAAGAAATCAAATGACTTAATAAATATTCATGGATAGGAAGATTCGATATTGTCCAGATGTTCTTCCCAACTTTATCTATAGATGCAATGCAATCCCCAATCAAAATCCCAGCAAGTTACATTGCACAAATCAACAAACTAATTCTGGAGTATATAGAATCAAAAGACTTATAACAGCCAACACAATATTGAAAGAGAAGAAAATCAGAGGACTGATGCAAATCAACTTCAAGACTTACTACAGTAATCAAAGCTAGAGTAATATAAGTGTAGTATTATTAATGAAGGAAGAGACACACAAATCAATGCAATAAAATAGAGAGCCCAGAAATAGGTCCAGATACAGCCAACTGATGATTGAAGAGAAAAACTAAATGATCTAGGGTTTGGTGATGATTTTGTAGATACAAAACAAAAGGCAAGATCCATGAAAATGATAACCTATAAGCTAGATGTCATTAAAATTAAAATTTTCTGCTCCGTGTAAGATACTTTCAAGGAGAATAAAAAGAGGAACCACAGATTGAAAGAAAATATTTGCAAAAAAAAACTGATAAAGTATTAGTATTATTATCTAAAAATATACAAAGAACTCTTACAACTCAACAATAAGAAAACAAACAACCTATTAAAAAACGAGCCTGGTGTTGAGTATTGAGGAGGGCACCTACTGCATGGAACACTGGGTGTGGTGCATGAAAAATTAATCTTGTAACACTGAAAAAATAAACATATTTGGGAGAAAAAAATAAAATAAAATAATAATTATAATAAGAATGAAAAAATAAAAAGCAAATATAATGATCCTCTCAAACATTTTAGCCTACAATTAATTTTTCCAAATAAAATTCCACAAGCAATCACAAAAAAAAAAAAAAAATGAGCCCCAGACTTTAACAAGCACCGTACCAAAGTAGATATACAGATGGCAAATAAGCTTATGAAAGGATACTCCATATGATATGTCATTAGGGAAATGCAAATTAAAAGAACAAGATACCACTACACACTGATTAGAATAGTCAAAATCCATAACAGTGACAACAGCAAATGTCGGTGAGGATGTAGAGCAACAGAAATTCTCATCCATACTGCTGGAAGACACTTTGGTGATCATCTTTAGCCATCAGGGCAATTCAAATCAAAACCACACTGAGATACCACCTTACACCAGTTAGAATGGCCAAAATCAACAAGACAGTAAACAATTGTTGGAGAGGATTTGGAGAAAGGGGAAACCTCTTACACTGTTTGTGGGATTGCAAGCTGTTGAAGCCACTTTGAAAAACAGCGTGGAGATTCCTCAAGAAATTAAAAACAGAGCTACCCTATGACACTGCAATTGCACTACGGGGTATTTACCCCAAAGAAGCAGATGCAGTACAAAGAAGGGCCACATGTACCCCAATGTTCATAGCAGCAATGGCCACAACTGCCAACCTGTGGAAAAAACCAATATGCCCTTCAACAGATGAATGGATAAAGAAGATATGGTACATATATACAATGGAATATTATGCCTCCATTAGAAAGGATGAATATCCAACTTTTGTATCAACATGGATGGGCCTGGAAGAGATTATGCTGAGTGAAATAAGTCAAGCAGAGAGAGTCAATTATCTTATGGTCTCACTTACATGCGGTGCATAAGGAAAAACATAGAGGACATTGTGAGAAGGATGGGAAGGGGGGATGGGGGGAAATCAGAGGGAGAGATGAACCATGAGAGACTGTGGACTCTGAGCAATGAACTGAGGGTTTTGGAAGGGTGGGGTGGGGGGTTGGGCGAGCCTGGTGGTGGGTATTGAGGAGGGCATGTATTGCATGGAGCACTGGGTGTGGTGCCTGAACAATTAATCTTGTAACACTGAAAAAATAAAATAAAAGTATTTGTGGGAAAAAATTTTAAAAAATAAAAATATTAAAAGAATAAAATAAAATAAAAAAACTAAACATACTCTCATTATCTGATCCAGCAATCACATTCCTTGGTGTTTTCCCAATGACTTGAGAACATGTCCACACAAAAACCTGCATGGGGATGTTTATAGCAGCTTCATTCAGAATTGCCAAAACTTGAAATTAACCAAAATATCTAGGCTATATCCAGACAACGGAATATTATTCAGCATTAAAAAGAAATGAGCTATCAAGTCATGAAAAGGCATGAAGGAAACTTAAATGTATATTACTAAGTGAAGAAGCCAATCTTAAAAGCCTATATACTGTATGATTATAACTATATGACATTCTGAAAAAGGCAAAACTATAGAGACAGTAAAACAATCGGTGGTTGCCCGGGGTTGAGAGGAGGAAGGGAGGGATGAACAGAGGATTTTTAGGATACTCTATATGATGCTATAATGATGGATATATGACATTATACATCTGTCCAAACCCTAAGAATATATTACATCAGGAGTGAACCCCAATGTAAACTATGGGCTTTGGATGACAGAGATGTGTTGATGTAGGTTTATCAGTTGTAACAAATGAACCACTCTGGCGGAGGAAGGTTATACATGTGTGAGGACAAGGGGTATGTGGGAAATCTTGGTACTTTCTCCTCAATTTTGCTATAAACCTAAAACTTCTCTAAAAAAATAAGTGTACTTAAAGATAGCTAGGTTCTGGATCTTTTAAGCTGAGGAAGATCTCTGAATCCCAGAGATTCTATCCCTTTGACTCTCCTTGGGGTCAAACCATCTTTTCTTTCCTCCTGACATTTCTGACTCTCAAACTTAATCAAATTTACTGAGAATGAGTTTTACTTCACCTTATCTACTGATGTTGAGGTTCTTAAAATACCACACTTTGTGCCCAGTCCATATGCCTGGAATAGAAGTAGCCCCAGCTGAGGAGACTGGAGCCACTGGGCAGAGTCCAGGTAGAGGAATTATATCTACATCTCTCCAACTCTTCAGCATGTCAGCATTTATCTAATATACTTCTGAACATTTAATGGAACATAAGAAAATGGCAGGCACAGTTTATGTCTCAGCAGACTAATGTAATTGTCAAGGCAAGTCACTCTCTGGTAGCAGTGTAGAAATATGTTTGCAAACCAACATATCAGCAGTGGCAAAGAAACCAAGAAATAAAGCATGTGCAACAAAGTTAGAAAGAGTTGATCCCAGCGCATGGAGAATGTTGTTGCTTCTGAAGTGAAATTAGGCATATCGAGAATGTTCATGCTAATAAAGGATGGGTAGATCAAATTGTTTCCATGTCTATCATGCAATCAGTTATGAAAGTATCCCGAAAAAAATGCTGAAATAGCAACAGAAAATTAAAAAATAAAAACATTTCTTTTACATGGAGTGGAAAAAGTCTACTTCTTACATGGTGCTATTGCCTGAATATTTATGCCCCCTGAAATTTGTATGTTGAAACGCTAATCTTCACTGTGATGATATTTAGAGATGGAGCCTTTGGGAGGTAATTAGGTCATGAAGGTGGAGTCCTCATGATGGAATTAATGCCTTTATAACAATAGAGCTTGCTTCCTCTCCTTCTCCTCACCATGTGAAGTTAGAGCAACCAGACACTGTAAATCAGAAAGGGAATTCTCACCAAAACCTTATTTCACCTAAATCTTGGACTTTCCATTCCCCCAAACTATAAGAAATAAAAATGATGTTTACCCCATCCAGTCTATAGTATTCTGTAACGGCAGTCCAAACTGACTAAGACATATGGCATTTTAAAAATATCCAAGTTTTACATGCACAAAATTAAAAAGTAAAAGCAAGACTAAGAACTGATCGCATGTTCTTAGTGCGATCTGTGGCCACATGCCCCACTTCAGTCCTGAATCACCAAGCCATGGATGGGCCACAGCAAGGGCCATGGTGACAACTTAAATCCAGGAGCAGTTCAATGAGCTGGAAACTGTGGTCCATCTATTCCTATTCCTTTACAGCTTGATTCCATGGTGATCCATCTCCTCTAACAACTAGCCTTCCAAAACATAAATGAACTATCCAGATCCCAAATTCTACTTCAGTGGAGTAGATTCTGCTAATTATCAGAAGATCCAAACATTTTCACCATTCTATAAACCTATGGCTGGAGAAAATGGCAGTCTGGTAAGTCTCAAGTTTACAAAGAATAAAAATATTCCCATGTATTAAGTATTATCCTGAAAATATGAGATTTCTCAGATATGTTTAAATTATTAATATTACAAGTAGAGGAAAACCTTGGTATGATAATGATCTTTACTTAAGTATTGACTATGCAAGAAAAAGTAAATGAAATAGTAGAACAAATAAAAACTGTAAGAGTTGAAAAAAGAAAAAAGAAAGGAAGGAAAACAAAGACGCCAAAAAACAATTAATCCATTCAGGTTACAAGCAAGAATTTCTTAAGTTGGAAACCAAAGTTTAGTATAGAACTCTTGAAAATTCATAAGAAACAGATGATTAAAAAAAAAAGAACAAGTATGAAAATTAAGTTGGCTGCGAGGGGTGGCTATTTGAAGTATATAATAATCTGGACCCAGTTCTTGGAGGTTAGTGGAGACAACATGGCGGTAGATGAATCTTTGCTCCAGGAAATGGATGGCTTAAAGCTGAAGATGAAAAGGATGAACCAGATTAAGGACTACACTGTGATGAGCACCAGGTGATATCTGGAAGTGTTGGATCTCTATATTGTATACCTGAAACGAATATTCACTGTGGTAACTAACAGAAATTTAAATAAAAACTTAAAAAAAAAAAAAAAAGATGATCCAGAACCCAGACAGCAACTTGACTGGTGGGGTCCTCAGGTTCCAGTTCCACCTGCAGAAGCTTGAATATTTCAGCATCTGTGACAATGCTAAGACAATTTTGGTTTTCTTTTGATTGTCCTAATCAAAAACAATCTTCAGAAGAATAGTCTTCTGAGAACTACCATCATTGAATTTAATAAAATCATTTTAAAAGTAAAAAAAAAAAGTCATAACAAAAGCAATAAAAATAGTCCCCTATCTTTTCCTTCACCATCCCAAAGAAGACTCAGGTTACCACTATCTCAACCAGAATACAGGACAGTGCTCTTTTTATAGTCACACCCTCTCCCCATCTTTACCCTCTAACAATCACTGATTTATTCTCCATCTCCAAAAATGCCATATAAATGGAATCATCTGCCATGTAACCTTTTAAGCCTACCATCTTTGGCTCAGCATAATGCTTTTCAGATCCATTCAAATTGTTGCATATATCAATAATCCATTCATTATTTTTTAAGTTTGTTTGTTTGTTTGTTTGTTTGTTTGTTTGTTTTCATCATGGTAAGTGTACTCTCTACTCCCATCACCTAGTTCCCCCATGCCTCCACCCACCTCCTCTCTGGTAACCATCAGTTTGTTCTCTATAGTCTCTCTCTCTTTTCTCTCTTTTTTTCCCTTTGCTCATTTGTTTTGTTCTTAAATTCCACATATGAGTGAAATCATGCAGTGTTTGTCTTTCTCTAATGGACTTATTTCTCTTAACATTATACTTTATAGCTCCATCCATATTGTTACAAATGGCAAGATCTCATTTTTTTATGACTGGATAATATTCCATTATGTATACACATATGTTATATTTTATATATCACATATTATATTATTGTAGTATATTATTATATTATTATAAATAATGCTACAATAAATATAGGGGTGAATGTAACCCTCTGAATTAGAGTTTTTGTGTTTTTTTGGTAAATCCCCAGTAGTGCGATTCATGGATCATAGGGTAGTTCTATTTTTAATTTTTTGAGGAACCTCCATACTGTTTTCCACAGTGACTGCAACAATTTACACTCCCAACAACACTGCAAGAGAGTTCCTTTTTCTCCACATTCTCACCAACATTTGTTCCTTGTGTTTTTTTATTTCAGCCATTCTAAAAGTGTGAAGTGATACCTCACTGTAGTTTTTATTTGCATTTCCTGATGATAAGTGATATTAAGCAACTTTTCATGTGTCTGTTTGCCATCTATATGTATTCTGGGTTGTTTGTTTTTGGGGTGTTTAATTTTATAAGTTATATATATATTATACATATATATATGCAAGTTCTTTATACATTTTGTATACTAACCCTTTATTACATATGTCATTTGCAAATATCTTCTGCCATTCAGTAGGTTGCCTTTTAGTTTTGTTGTTTCCTTTGCTGTGCAGAAAGTTTATTTTGATGTAGTTCCAATGGTTCTTGGCTTTTATCTACCTTGTTTTAGGAGACATCTAGAGAAAAAGTTGCTAGACCAAGTCAGAGAGATTACTGCCTGTGCTCTCATCAAGGATTTTTATGGTTTCAGGTCTCACACTTAAGTCTTTAATCCATTTTGAGTATATTTTTGTGTATGTTGAAAGAAAGTGGACTAGTTTCATTCCTTTGCAGGTGACTGTCCAGTTTTTCCAACACTATTTGTTGAAGAGACTGTCTTTTTCTCATTGTATATTCATTCCTCCTTTGTCAAAGATTAATTGACCATATAATTGTGGGTTTATTTCTTGGTTTTCTGTTCTATTCTATTGATCTGTGTGTCTGTTTTGATGCCAGTACCATACTGTTTTTCATTACTTCTGTCTTGTAATATAACTTGAAATCTGAAACTTGATACCTCTAGTTTTTTTTTTCTTTTTCAAGATTGCTTTGACCACTTAGGATATTTTACAGTTTAATACAAATTCTAGGCTTATTTGTTCTAGTTCTGTAGAAAATGCTATTGATATAGGGATTGCATTAAACGTGTGGACTGCTTTGGGTAGTACAGATATTTGAACAATATTTGTTCCTCCATAAGCATAGAATGTCTTTCCATTTCTTTGCATCACCTTCAATTTCTTTCATCAGTGTTTTATAGTTTTCAGAGGACAGTTCTTTCACTCTTTGGGTAAGTTCATTCCTATTTATTTTATTGTTTTTAGTGCAACTGTAAATGGGATTGTTTTCTTAATTTCACTTACTGCCGCTTCATTATTAGTGTACAGGAATGCAGCAGATATCTGTACATTGATTTTGTATCCTGTGACTTTACTGAATTCGTGTGTCAGTTGTAATAGTTTCTTGGTGGAGTCTTTAGGGGTTTTTATATATGGTATCATGTCATCTGCATATTGTAAGAGTTTTACTTCTTCCAACAAATTTAGATGTGTTTATTTTTTACATAAACAGCATAGCATTTTTTCTTGGTATTTATAATAAAAATTTAAAAGACTTTGGTTTTTTGTTGTTGTTGTTGTTTTGTTTGTTTGTTTGTTTTTTGTATCTGGGTTTGTTTTATATAAAAATAACAGTTTTTCCTAAATTTTTGCTCTAGGAAAACAGGCTATGGTGTGTGGAACTTTGAAAGAGACTTACTTTAATTACTTGCTTGACCCTTCCACCCCAACACCAAGTAGCTAATCTTGCAGGAGGATAGACTTCATACCTTCTTCTATCCTCTCATAATCTTTTTTTTTTTCCAAATATGTTTATTTTATTTTTTAGTGTTACAAAATGAATTGTTCAGGTACCACACCCAGTGCTCCATGCAATATGTGCCCTCCTCAATACCCGCCACCGGGCTTGCCCAACCCCCCACCCTCTCCCCTCCAAAATCTTCAGTTTGTTGTTCAGAGTCCACAGTCTCTCATGGTTCCTCACCCCCTCTGATTTCCCCCCATTCACCCTTCCTCTCCTTCTCACAATGTCCTCCATGTTTTTCCTTATGCTCCACATGTGAGATCATAAGATAACTGACTCTCTCTGCTTGACTTATTTCACTCTGCATAATCTCTTCCAGTCCTGTCCATGTTGATACAAAAGTTGGGTATTCATCCTTTCTGATGGAGGCATAATATTCCATTGTATATATGGACCATATCTTCTTTATCCATTCAACTGTTGAAGGGCATCTTGGTTCTTTCCACAGTTTGGGGATTGTGGCCATTGCTGCTATGAACACTGGGGTACATGTGGCCCTTCTTTGTACTGCATCTGCTTCTTTGGGGTAAATACCCACTAGTGCAATTGCAGTGTCATAGGGTAGCTCTATTTTTAATTTCTTGAGGAATCTCCACACTGTTTTCCAAAGTGGCTGCACCAGCTTGCAATCCCACCAACATGTAAGAGGGTTCCCCTTTCTCCACATCCTCTCCAACATTTGTTGTTTACTGTCTTGTTGATTTTGGCCATTCTAACTAGCATAAGTTGGTATCCCAGTGTGGTTTTGATTTTAATCTCCCTGATGGCTAAAGATGATGAGGTGTCTTTTATTTTTTTATGTTGTGAAATTGCTGTGGGTGGCTAGGACTTCCAATACCATGTTGAATAAAAGTTGTGAGAGTGGACATCCTTGTCTGGTTCCTGACCTTAGGGGAAAAGCTCTCAGGTTTCACCACTGAGTATGATATTAGCTGTGCGTTTTTCATACAAGGCCTTTATTACGTTGAGATATATTTCCTCTATATCTACTTTACAGAGGGTTTTTATCATGAATGGATGCTGTATTTTGTAAAATGCTTTTTCTGCATCTATTGAAATGATCATATATGGTTTTTATCATTTCTCATTTTAATGTGACATATCATATGATTTTTTTGCAAATATTGAACTGCACTTGCATCCTGGGAATAAACCCATGGTGTAGGATTTTTTTTAATGTATTGTTGGATTTGGTTTGCTAATATTTAATTGGGAATTTTTACAACTATATTCATGAGAGATATTGGCCTGTAGCTCTTTTTTGGTATCAGGGTAATACTGGCCTCTTACATACAGGTAATACTATATGTAATACATACAGTTCTCCTTCCTTTTGTGTTTTTTGGAATAGTTTGAGAGGAATGCATTAGGGTGTTAACTCTTCTTTAAATGCTTGGCAGAGGGTTGCCTGACTGGTTCAGTCAGTATGGCATGTGACTCTTCATCTTGGAGTTGTGAGTTCAGGCACAGAGCTTATTAAAAAAAATTTTTTTGGTATAATTTGCCTATGAAGGTGTCTGGTCCTGGACTTTTGTTTTGGGGGAGTTTTTTGATTACTGATTCAATCCAGTTTCATTGTTGGTAATTGTTCTTTTCAAATTTTCTATTTCTTTTGCCTTAATTTTGATAGGTTATATGTTCCTAGGAATTATCCATTTCTTCTAGGTTATCCAATTTGTTGGCATATAGGTTTTCATAATATTCTGTTATACCTGTTTGTATTTTTGTTGTGTTGGTTGTTATTTCTTCTCTTTCATTAATAATTTTATTCGGTTTTGTTTTGTTTTTTAAAGATTTTATTTATTTATTTAACAGAGAGAGAGAGAGAGGAATCACAAGTAGGCAGAGAGGCAGGCAGAGAGAAAGGGGGAAGCAGGCTCCCTGCTGAGCAGAGAGCACGATGCAGGGCTTGATCCCAGGACCCTGAGATCATTACCTGAGCCGAAGGCAGAGGGTTTAACCCACTGAGCCACTCAGGCGCCCCTTTTTTTGTTTTGTTTTTAAAGATTTTATTTATTTATTTGACAGAGAAAGATAGCACAAGCAGGAAGAGTGGCAAGCAGAGGGAGAAGGAGAAGCGGGCTTTCCATTGAGCAGAGATTCCAATGCAGGGCTTGACCCCAGAACCCCAGGATCATGACCTGAGCTGAAGGCAGATGTTTAACTGACTGAACTACCCAGGCACCCCATAATAATTTTATTTCTTTGGATCCTCTTTTTTTTTTTAAATGAGTCTTGGTAGCAATAATCTCTTCCTTATTGCTGAGTAGCATTCTATTATATGTATGTGCCATAGCTTATCCATTGTTTCTAGCTTTTGGCAATTATGAATTGACATGCTATGCGTATTCAATGCCATTTTTTTTTCTCTAGACTAAATGCCCAGAAGGGAGACTGTTGAGTTCTAAGTATATGCTTAATTTTATAAGAAAGGGTCAAACTCATTTTCTGCTTTCAATGTATGAGAGTTCCAGTTACTCCACAACTTTGTCAATACTTGGTACTATCAGTATTTTTTTTTTAAAGATTTTGTTTTTATTTATTTATTTGACAGACGGAGACAGATCACAAGTAGGCAGAGAGGCAGGCAGAGAGAGGGGGAGGCAGGCTCCCCACCGAGCAGAGAGCCCGATGTGGGGCTCGATCCCAGAACCCTGAGATCATGACCCGAGCCGAAGGCAGAGGCTTTAACCCACTGAGCCACTCAGGTGCCCCTATCAGTATTTTTTATTTTAGCCATTCCAGTAGGTGTGTAGCAATATCTGTCATGATTTAATTTGCATTTCCCAATGGCTAATGAGGTTGAGTATTTTTTCATGTATTGATTTCTATCCTCATATTTTCTTCAGTAAAGTACTTATAGACCAATTTGAAGAAAACTGAGATCTCTGCTATGCTGAATCTTCCAACCCATGAAAACATTATGTCTCTCCATTTTTCTTTTTAAGAGAATATACTTAGAATTTTAATCCTTTAAAAACTGTTAAGGTTTGATTTATGACTCAGGGTATGCTCTCTATCTGTACTTAAAAAGAATGTGTGCTCTGCTGTTGGATAAAGTGCTCTAGAAATGTCAGATACAGTTGGTTAAGGGAGTTTTTCAGTTTTTTGTTTATCGGTTCTACCTGTTACTGAGAAGAGGGAGTTGATCTCTCTGGCTATAATTACTTATTTGTCTTCATGGTGAAACGGCCTTTTTATCCTTATATAATCGGTATGTAATGTCCCTTTCCAACCCTGATAGTTTTCTTTCCTCTGAAGTATAATTTGACATTAATATAACCATTCCAACTTTCTTTTCATTAGTTTTTGCATGGAATATCTTTTCCCATCCTTTAATTTTTAATCTACCTATACAATTCTTTTTGAACCATGTTTCTTATATACAAGATACAGTCAAGACATGAGTTTTTTTTTTTTTAGCTATTCTAACAATCTCTATTAATTGGTATATTGAAAGAATTTACATGTTGGGCCACCTGGGTGGCTCAGTCACTTAACACCCAACTTTTTTTTTACTTTTTTGGGGGGGTTTTGTTGTTGTTGTTGTTGTTGTTGTTGTTGTTTTTCCCCAAATATGTTTATTTTATTATTTCAGTGTTACAAGATTAATTGTTTATGTACATCCAACTTTTGATCTCAGCTCAGGTCTTAACCTCAGGGTCAGAGTTCAAGCCCTGCATTGGGCTCCACAGTGGGCATGGAACCTACTGAAAGAAAGAAAGAAAGAAAGAAAGAAAGAAAGAAAGAAAGAAAGAAAGAAAGAAAGAAAGAAAGAAAGAGAAAAGGGAAAGAATTTACATGTAGTGAAATTATTAATATGTCAAGTAGGTTTATATTTACCATTTTACTGTTTTTTTCTGTTTGCTCTCTTTCTCATTTCTTTATTTTGCCTTTCCTGCCTCTTTTGGGGGTGAGGGTATATGAACACCTTTTTAATTTTTTTTTAATTGTATTTATTTATTTGTCAGAGAGAAACACAGAGAAAGAGGAAACACAGCAGGGGGTGTAGGAGAGGGAGAAGCGGACTTCCCACAGAGCAGGGAGCTGGATGTGGGACTCCATCCCAGGACCCTGGGATCATGACAGATGCTTAAGACATTAAGGCAGACACTTAACGACTGAGCCACCCAGGCACCCTGAACACCTTTTAAAAAAAAAATATTTATTTGAGAAAGAGAGAGCACAAGTTGGGGGGAGGACAAGAGGAGAGAAGCTGGGGAAAGAAGGGCAGAGGGAGGGAAAGAAGCAGACTCCTCAATGAGCTGGGAGTCTGACGTAGGGCTCAATCCCAGGAACCTGAGATCATGAACTGAGCCAAAGGCAAATGCTTAACCAACTGAGCCACCCAGATGCCCCATGAACACCTTTTGTTATTCTATTCTAACTTTTCTATTGTAATTTTTTTTAAGATTTTATTTATTTATTTGAAAGAGAAATCACAAGCAGGCAGAGAGGCAGGCAGGGGGGTGGAGGGAAGCAGGCTCCCTGCTGAGCAGAGAGCCTGATGTGGGGCTGGATCCCAGGACCCTGAGATCATGACCTGAGCTGAAGGCAGAGGCTTTAAACCACTGAGCCACCCAGGTACCCCTTTTCTGTTATAATTTTAATGGTAATGTTTCATATAATTTTTTTAGTGGTTGCTCTAAGGATTAGAAAATATGTACCTAACTTTTCACAATCTATTTAAAATCAGTATTTTGTCACTTCAATTGGAATACAGAAACCTTAACACCATAAGGTTCCCCTTACTCCATCCCTCTTTATGTTAGAGGTATTGTCTTACACATTACATCTACATAAGCTGAAAACTTCATCAAACAATGTTATACTTTTCCTTTCAACCATAAAACATATTTTAAAGAACTCAAGTGGAGAATAATCTATCCAAATCTTTACCAACTGCTCTTTCTCACTCTTGATGTAGCAAGTTTCTTGTAATAGTCTCCTTTCATCTGTAGAGCTCCCTTTAGCAATTCTTTTAAAGCAGGTCTTCTGGGTAAAAATTCCCTTAGTTTTTCTTCATCTGAGGATTCCTTTATTTTACTGGCATTCCTGAAAAATATTTTTGCTGTATACAGAATTCTGGACTAAAAATTCTTTTCTTGGGTACTTGAAAAATATTGTTCTAATTCCTTTTGATTTCTAGAGGTTTTTTTTCAATTAATTTTATTTTTTCAGTATTCCAAGATTCATTGTTCACATACGACACCAGGTGCTCCATGCAATAAATGCCCTCCTCAATACCCACCACCATTTCTACATGTTCTTATAGAAAACAAAAACAGTTTTCTGTTTTTTCTACAGTTTTTGATAAAAGAATCATTGTCACTGAATCATTGTTTTTCTATAGATAATGGACTGTTTCTCTCTGGCTTTAAGAATTTTTCTTTGTCTTTGGTATTTCAGAAATTTGAGTATGATTTGATCGGGCATGGATTTCTTTAATTTTATCCTCTTTGGGGTTTTCTCTACTTCTTTAATTTGTAGGTATGTACCTTTCCCCAAACATGCAGTGCTTTCAGCCATTATTCCTTCAAACCTTTTTTCAGCACCCATTCTTTCTCTGTTCTTTGGGGATCTTATGACACAAATGTTAAGTCTTTTGTTGTCACATAGTACTCTGAGGTTCTGTTCTTTACTTTTTCCATCTTTTCTATCTCTCCTATGTTCAGATCAGAGAATTTCCATTAAGCTGGCACCAAGTTCACTATTTCTTTCCTTCATCATCTTCATTTTGCTATTGAGTCCTTTGAGTGAATTTTTAATATTGGTTATTGTTTTTTTTTTTTCAGTTCTAAAATTTCCATTTCACTCTTCTTTATATCTTCTATTTCTTTTTTTTTATTATTTTATTTATTTGACAGAGAGAGAGAGCACAAGCAGGGGGAGCGGCAGGCAGAAGGAGAGGGAAGAATAGGCTCCCCACAGAGCAGGGAGCCGGATGTGGGACTCAATCCCAGAACCCTGGGATCATTACCTAAGCCAAAGGCAGATGCTTAAGCAACTGACCCATCCAGGCAGCCCCTTATATTTCTATTTTAACCTCATTTCAAAGTATTCATGATTTCACCTTTGAACATTTTTGTAATATTTGTTTTAAAGTCTTTATCAAATAATTTCAACATCTGTATTCTCTCATCATTGGCATCTATTGATTATCTTTTCCCAAGCAAGTTGAGTGTTTCATAGTTCATATGTTAAGTAAATTTGGGTTGTATTCTGGATATTTTCAGAGATTCCAGATCCTTTCAGAGAATCTTGATGTTTTTGTTTAAGGCATTTGACCTGGGTAAGTCATAAGTTCTAGCTTACTTTCTGTGTACTATGGTCACTTCAGGTTTCAAAGGCTTTAAATGCTATTTAGATCTTCCCTTTAAGTGTATCATCCAATGATTAATCTGTGACCTGGAAAGAGATCTGTTAGCTCAGTTCTCATAGTCTTTGGAATGCTAATAGGAACATATCCAACATGCACAATTGGATATAAGCCCAGATATTCAGTTTCATGGGATCCATTTTCTGAGCTCTTCCTTCTTTGCTGAGATACCTCCCTAGGACTTTCTGGTTCCTCAAGCCTCTTTTTTTTCCATTCCATTAACAAAAAATCACTTACTTCTGATGATGCGTGATCATCAAGGAAATATAAATCAAAACCACAACGAGATACCACCTCATACTGGTCAAAAGGGCTAAAATTAACAACTCAGGAAACAGCAGATGTTGGTGAGATGTGGAGAAGGGGGAACCCTCTTGCACTGTTGGTGGGAATGCAAACTAGTGCAACCACTCTGGACAACAGTATGGAGGTTCGTCAAAAAGTTTTAAGACCCAGCAATTGCATCACTAGGTATTTATCCAAAGGGTAAAAAAAATATTGATTCAAAGGGGCACATGCGCCCCATGTTTTTAGCAATGTCCACAACAGCCAAACTATAGAAAGAACCCAGATGTCCATGGACTGATGAATGGATAAAAAAGATGTCGTATACATACACAATGGAATATTACTCCACCATCAAAAAGAATGAATTCTTACCATTTGCAATGGTGAGTGGAACCAGAGGATATTACGCTAAGCAAATAAGTCAGTCAGAGAAAGACAAATACCTTATGATTTCATTCATATGGAATGAAAGAAACAAAACAGATGAATGTAGGGAAAAGGAAGGAAAAATAAAAATAAGATAAAAACAGGGAGGGTGACAAACCAAAAGAGGCTCTTAACTAAACCGAACAAACCGAGGGTTGGTGGAGGGGAGGTGGGTGGGGGGATGGTAATTGGATGATGGACATTCGGGAGGGCACTTGATGTAATGAGCCCTGGGTGTTATTTGTAACTGATGAATCACTAAATTCTACCCCTGACACTAGCAATACAATATATGTTAACTAGCTTGAATTTAAATAAAATCTAAAGGAAAAAAAAAAACAATTGCTTACTTTTGTGACTCAGTCACACCTGAGGTCTAAATGACAAGAGGATAGAGACATAGTTTTAAAAAGGAAAGATAAAAAAAAAAAAAAAGAAGGGAGAGGTATTTGGCCCCTCCTCTTGGAACTATTATTCCACCAAAAGAAAAATGAGGGTTCCCCACTCTCACAATGTTGGCTCCTGCAGTTTTCTGCATTGTCTTGCTGCTGCTATCACTGCCCCTACCACAAGACTGCCCGGGGCCTGGAGTGAAAGTGAATGGAGAAAGAGGAGAAGGGGAAAAAATGGGTGATTCCTTTGATCTCTGAGCTTTAACAGTTCTCTTTTCTGCTGCTCAAACCAGAACAAAAGGGATTTTCTGGGGCGGGGTGAGGGGGGCGGTGGAGGGTCTATCTATCTGTTCCTTAATGCTTACTTTTGGATTTAGACTGTGCTGAGATCCAGCTGGACATAACATAGGGAAGAAATATGGTAAACTCACAACTAGTTTGGTGTTCTTCAAATTCAGATATTCTTTCCTGATCTGCCTACTACTGCAGGTGGAAATGAGGGACAGTAGCACCATCGTTTGAAGAGACTAACCAGACAGCTATTGACAAGCTCACTTTATTCAACCTGTTCCACCCTCAAAGGGGCAGCAATTCATCCCAACTGGTGACCTTCCTTTTGTAAGTTCAAGGAACACAGGCTGATCAGAAACCTGGAAGAGTTTTTCCTGGAACATATTATACAGAAAGCAGATACAGTAGATTCAATAGATGAAATGAATGGCCTAACTGTGGAAAGAACCAAAATGCCCTTCAACAGATGAATGAATAAAGAAGATATGGTCCATATATACAGTGGAATATCATGCCTCCATCAGAAAGGACGAATATTCAACTTTTGTATCAACATGGACGGGACTGGAAGAGATTATGCGGAGTGAAATAAGTTAAGCAGAGAGAGTCGATTATCTTATGGTCTCACTTACATGTGGAGCATAAGGAAAAACATGAAGGGCATTGTGAGAAGGAAGGGAAGAGTGAATGAGGGGAAATCAGAGGGGGCAATGAACCATGAGAGACTGTGGACTCTGAGCAACAAACTGAGGGTTTTGAAGGGGAGGTGGTGGGAGGTTGGGCGAGCCAGGTGGTGGGTATTGAGGAGGGCACGTATTGCATGGAGCACTAGGTGTGGTGCCTGAACAATTAATCTTGTAACACTGAAAAAATAAAATAAACATATTTGGGGGAAAAAAAAAGAAATCTATGCTGTGTTGTCTTCCCAGATCCCCCCGATGAGGACTGAAACATCCTTCTCCCCAGCTGCTAAGAGTATTAATATGATGGCCCTCAGCTGAGTCCCTCACTAGGAGTTGCCCTAGAAAGGCAAGCCAAAGAAAGCCACTTTGCCCAAGGCCACACAATAATCCTGGAGTTGGCTCACATCCAGTGACTAGTCAAGGTGAAAGTATAAAGCTGGGCAGTCTTTTTTTTTTAAAGATTTTATTTATTTATTTGACAGAGAGAGATCACAAGTAGGCAGAGAGGCAGGCAGAGGGAGAGGGGGAAGCAGGCTCCCCGCTGAGCAGAGAGCCCTATGTGGGGCTCGATCCCAGGACCCTGAGATCATGACCTGAGCTGAAGGCAGAGGCTTTAACCCACTGAGCCACCCAGGCGCCCCAAAGCTGGGCAGTCTTAATACAAGGAGGGACAACTCTGAAGGGCAGACTCAGCTCAAGAGTTCCCCCAGGGAACTGATTAAGTTTGTCATCTAACTCCTTCCTTTGTCCAATCCAACTTCCTTCCCTTCTCAACCAGCATTGATTGGAGGGCATTCTCCTATAGATCTCCTGTGCACAAACTGTCTCAGGGTTTGCCTCCTGGGGAGCCCAGTTTAACATACAAGGTCTAAGCATGATGCTCCCCATGTGACATGGATTGATTAAAAAAAGAGGCACATGATGCAAATCAGGTTACTATGATATGAGGAGACTTGTTCAGGAATCTTCTGGGAAAATTTCCAAGCACTAGAGAGAGATTCATAGGAAAAGAGCTCTCTCTCAACCCAAACCTGACAAAGACTCATGGTTCCAGAGGCACCTGGGTGGCTCAGTGGGTTAAAGCCTCTACCTTCAGCTCAGGTCATGATCTCAGGGTCCTGGGATCGAGCCCCAAATCAGGATCTCTGCTCTGTGGGGAGCCTGCTTCCCCTCCTCTCTCTCTCTGCCCCTCTGCCTACTTGTGATCTCTCTCTCTGTCAAATAAATAAATAAAATCTTAAAAAAAATAAGACTCATGGTTCCAATTGCTACTGACAAGCATATATTTTTTTTTTATTTGACAGAAAGAAACACAGCGAGAGAGGGAACACAAGCAGAGGGAACCGAAGCGGGAGAAGCAGGCTTCCTGCCGAGCAGGGAGCCCGATGCGGAGCTCGATCCCAGGACCCTAGGATCATGACCTGAGCCGAAGGCAGACACTTAACGACTGAGCCACCCAGGTGCCCCTGACAAGCATATTTTGATACCAAGAACACCCAGCCTCAGAACAAGTTGAAACTGTGATTAGCAGGATGGTAAGATGGAAAGAACCTGGGCCCTTAATGACATCATTGAGTCACAAGATCAATGCATCCTGAAAGCTAACTCATTTTTAAATTTCTTGGTATTTGAACTAGTAAAGTTTATTATTTAAAGCAGTCTGAAGTTTTATTTTTTGCTTGTTTCTGCTACTTCAGCCAAAACATCTGACACGGATATGCATCTTACTGACTCTCCCTTCCTTTACTATTTCTGGAGGAGATTTTCATAAACATTAAAAGGAGTTTGAAAAATCCACACCCCAGATAACTGATCAAAAAACTGAACTGCCGGGGCACCTAAGTGGCTCAGTAGGTTAAAGCCTCTGCCTTCAGCTCTGGTCATGATCTTAGGGTCCTGGGATCGAGCCCCACATTGGGATCTCTGCTCAGCAGGGAGCCTGCTTCCCCCTCTCTCTCTGCCTGCCTCTCTGCCTACTTGTGATCTCTCTCTCTGTTAAATAAATAAATAAAATCTTTAAAAAAAAAACAAACTGAACTGCCATAAGTGCAGGTGACTGATGATAAGTTTTCTGTTGCCTTCTTTCCTTTCCTTCATTCCATTCTGTAGGGAATCGAAAATACATTTTAAATTAAAAAAAAAAAAGGAGACCTAGTTGAACAAATATATTTTACATACAAAAAATAAAAAATAAAACCACTGTGATATTTGCAACTTGGTTAAGAAAAATTACCTTAGATTCTATTTTTAAGATCAAAGCACAATCTAGGCCATGATCTGAAATTCAGTATATAATTGGAACTTCTGAAAACTCCCTCTATAATAGACAGGTGAAGACAGACACCTGGTAATTACAAAGGGTATTTATATGCCTGTGGAAGAAGAAGCGAGAGATTTTTGCAAAATTACTTCAGAAGGAAAATGCCTATAAAAAAGATGGTGATTCAGCTTGCAATTTAAAAGACAAACAATCCATTATGACAACCCAAGAAAAATTACTTACCCCCACATACATAGTATCTTGACTCAAACTCTGAAGGTCAAAAAACTATGGTTTCAGCAGACCAGAGAGAAGAAGCAAAGCACTCTGCCCTTTCCATAGAGAATGCCACGTTTGCCATGTCTCAAGATTCAAGGTCACGGCAGCAGAACACTGTGCTCTGATTTTTAAGTACTCTGAGAGTCTCCTGGGCCTGCTGAATTAATCATATTCTCTTCTTCCCCAGTACTTGCCATTTCGAAACCGTATCATCAGGCATCTAAATACCAAATCTAATGACTCCATCCTTGTGGCTAACAGAAAAGCACAGCACTGGATTTAGGAGACAGGCTTTAATCCCAGGTCAGCCTGCAGCAAGCTGGGTGGCTCTGGGCAAATCACTTTGTCTCTCTGGGCCTTCATCTGCAAAATGACCCCTTCTGTCTCCAGGACTGCAGATCCCTGGAGAAAAGAGAGGAGCCCTATAAATGCTGGAGTGGCTTGTGGCAGTGGCAAAGTACTTTTCGCCACTGCACTCACCTGCCACTTCACAACTCAAAGTCCTTGCCCAATTGACAGCTGACAGGATGCCAGTCCATCATGGGCCATCTAGAGGGGGAGAAGATTTCTTCACAGATAATCCAAGACAGAAACAACAAACCCTCTTTTCCCAAATCTGCATTCAACCTCCACTTAATCTGGGAGCTTTGAGAATGAGCCTACATCATCAATGCAGAGACACGATGAAGGAAACACCCCTGTTCCTTTTGTGCTTCACACTTTAGAACTGATCCCAGAAATCGTGGTGTATCAATTATGACAGATTTTGTAGCAAATATAAGTTAAGGTGTTGATGAGTAGGGACTGAATGAACCTGAAAGTCTTCAGATGCATATTAATGAGAGTGGGCCTTCGAATGTGTACAAAGATTTATTCTCAGTTCTCTAAGGGCTTACCCCAAACACCTAGCAAGACCCTCAAGTTACATCAAAGCCAACCCCATGATTCATAAGACCAGGACTAGAAAGACTGGCTCAGGAATACAAACCAACGATAGTGACAGGAACCCATGGAGGGCTTTGCAGGGCACCTGGCCTGGACACTGGGAAGATTCAGTAAGAAAGAGGTAGAAGGGGAGGCTGCTCTGTACTGAAGTCTACTAAAGAAATAGCCGGCAAATACAATGCATTAACCTTAACTCTAATGACATTCTGAAAACAATTTAGAAAACTTAATTTGGCCCTGTGTTGGATATTATTGAATTAAAGTTTCTTTAGCTATGAAAATGATATTGAATAGAAAAGTGATAAATGTCTTTGTTTATGGGACATGCATTATTTAGGATCATATATAAGTAAAGTGCCATGATGCCTGGATACTACTTTCAAATGTCTTACAAAAGGAAGGTATATATTTGTGTGTGCTTGTGTGTGTGGGTATGTGTGACAAGATGCCAATAGCCGGTGAACCTCGGAGGGCAGTATATGGGTGTTTATTATTTCAATTTTCCTGGGATTTGAAATTTTTTTTGAAAAATTTAAGTTGTGAAACCCAACTGGATTTGGTCAGAGAGCATGTGGGATTCAAAGTGATCTCATGGCTGCAGCCTCCCCCCGCCCAGGATGTTTCCTACTCAATAGCAACTTTGCTTCCCAGGCTCCTAGGAAAAAATCATTACTGACATTTGTCATGACCAGCTGTATAATTTATAATTGATAAGAACAAGTGCAGGGGGAAATACTATAATCCCCATATTGCAGAGGAGAAAACTGAAGCACACTGAAGTTAACCTGAATGAAGTTAACTTTCATTCAAAAAGTTGCTAAACTTTTGAGTCACTGAAATTGCCAACTTGCAAGCATTCACTGCAGGAGTCACACTGTTATTCTGCCTGGACCTGCTGGAGTCTCTGTGACAAGTTCTTTGTGCCCCTCTTCCAGCTTCTGCTTTCTTCACTCCCACTGGCTCTCCCCTGCAACCGTCCTCAGAGAACCGACCTCGGGCTACGGGAGCCACTGCACTTGGACTCCGAATTCCAAAGAGCCCGCAGAGCTCGAAGTTTTCGTCCCTCTGGAGTGAGGCCTATAGCTATAGCTGCCTCATCAGTTTCAGGATGCTAGGAATTCCTCCTTTTTCAGTTTTATCCCAGAAAATAAATCCTCCCTTCATTGTCATCATTGTACTTATGAAACTTAACTGTTTATTCCCAAAATCCCACTTCCCTCCCGAACATCCTGATACCCCACACACATGCTTATCATTTCATCCCACGTTCCCTTGGTTGCCATGGATGAGCAGTGCTCCAGGATAAAATCCCAAAATTGCAGGCTTAGGCTACATGCAATCATTTTCTGCAACCACACTGTCTAAACCCAAGACAGGCAAGCAGAGGCCTTAAGGTAGCACCTGGTTACTTCTTTAGCTCTCACAAATCTCCTGTAACATACCAGGTATGCACTTTGTGGAAGAATCTGCAATGTTTCATAGTTCTTAAATATCATTCTTAAATATCTTAAGTATCATCTTAATATATCCTAATATAAAATATCTTAATATTATTTATTAATTTAATAAATATTATTCATTTATTATAAAAATATTATTTTATTTGCTATAATAAAAATTATATAAAATTTGATCTATTAATATTAATTAATTTATATTGATATTAAGATATAATGTTATCTTAATATATCTTAATATAAAATATCTTAAATATCATCCATGGCAGGGACTTGGGAGGTCATTCAAGTCTGCTTCTAGTGACAGAAAGCCTATACTTTGGCAAGATACACGGGTCCATCTTATCACCATCTAAGTTGTCACTGAGTTCATCCTTACGGAGATAGTGTGTGATCATTAGTGCCTGAACTTTGTGGAATCTATTTTCACTATTCAGGAATTCCTTGTGCTTCCCTCACAACTTGTGGCTGAATTCTAGAATGAAGATTGGCTGACTAGCCATGTAGCCTTCAGGTTAAGGCTGTTATTTTTAGAAGGTGGTAATCAAAATATATCAGAAGCACAGTGGGTACAGCCGGCTCCACTGAAATAGAACCCCAGAGGATTCTGTCCCTGCTGTGCCAGGTCTGAGCTCTTTAGGAGCTGGACTGTGGGGAAGTCTGGGGGGCCCCTAGGCAACACAGGAGTGCTCAGCTGGGGTTTGTGGCAAAAGCTATTTGTCATCAAGTACAGAAGAATTTCCATATTTGACCATTAACACAGCTGAACCACTGTGCATTGCTCGTTAATGGCAGGAATAAAAGAAAAAAATTATTTTGAAACCATGTAAAAGAGAGAAGGTGAGAATGAATGAATGAACAAATGAATGCACAAAGAGCAAAAAAGACAGACCCTACTCACACAGACACACAAACACACACACAATCAGAAAAACAACTGAGGCCCCACATCCATGGCAACAAGAATTTGTGGTCAACCTCTCTCTGCCCTCAGCTTTAAAACCTCAGTCCCCCTCATGTTATGTTTTTAGGACTTTTGGCAAAAAGGCTTTTTGGTGCTTTCTGCTGCTGAGGTTCCTGGCCAGTCAGGCAGCAGTGACCTCGGCACAATGTGAAACAGTATATTCAGTAAGCAGGGAGGAAGCTGGTCAAAGCAGGGAGGAGAGCACTAAAGACAAACAATATTATTCAGGAGAACACAAAAGGAGAAAAAGCAACAGTAAGATAAGCAAGGAGAAACACAGAGGCCTATGGGAATAACTCTTTCCCTTCTAGGTTATCTAGAAAATTTTCTGAGTCCTTGGGCCCTAAAATCATCCAAGGTCAGCAGAGCGCAAGCTGACCAACACTAAGACTTTACTCTTTAGTCAACACTTGTCATAAAAAAGCAGCACTGAGGCACCAAAAGAAGAAAGGACATTGACTTTGAGAGACAAATTTGAGCGTGTTTTCCAACTAATATTGTTAAAGAGTTTTACTTTGTTCCTCACTTATGGGCAATTTAAAACCCATACACAGTAAGAGATAAGGTAAACTAAACACAGAATGATCTATCTGGCCTCAGGTAGAAAATTGCTGCATATTCCAAGTAGGGATTTCCAACCATCTGGTCAACACAGAATGTGCACTCACACAAGCAGAGAGCCTAGAAACTGCATGTGAGTTGGAAAGGTTGACCCTTTTCTTTTAAGACTTTCCATCACCCCATGCATTCACACCTACCTAAGATGTCTCTCTAACAGAGCCTGTCACCAGGAAGGACTTCCCTGATTTAATTATGATGCTGGTGAGATTAAAACAAAAAAATGAAATGGCTCTTATGAGGTTTTTATTTTCCTGCTAACCTCAGGACAGGGTAATGCTAAGTGTACATAACAAACCAGGAAGTTAGGATTTTCCTATTGATAGAAATGAACCTAAACAAATTCAACTCTACCAGTAGCTCCATGTGTCAGGAAGCAGACAGGCTGGAAAGTACAAGCATGGGGGAAGGACTATGAACCTACGACAAAAAGTGGAAGTACCTGGCCTTTTAGCCTTCTTCTCTTCCTTTCAGGAATTGAAGTGAGGTTTATACATGAGGAATCAAATCAATTATTAAAGGGGGAGCTATTGAAGCCAGGGTCAGAAGAAAAAAGGGCCCAGGGAAGGAAGGTTTTCAAATTTGACTTCAACTGCTAAGGTAACAGAGACTGTGCCAAGACTTAGACAAAAAGGTGTCTGATTACTGACTTTGGGGAAAATGCTTCATGGCCCCTTGCTGATAATGAGATAATTGCACTTTAGCCCCCTAAAATATTTACCCTTGTTTCTGGAGAACATAACTGCTCTGATTTGACAGTAGGTCCAAGTCCTATTAGGAAGATACTCAGCTGGCTGGTAGCAAGATGGCAGAGGAGTAGGAGGCTGAGATAGTGTCAGATCCCAGAAGTTCAGCTGTATAGTTATCAAACCATACTAAACGCCTGCAAACCCAACAGGAGATAGAAGAGAGGAAGAACAGCAATTCTAGAAGCAGAAAATCAAAAACTTTCTGGAAGGTAGGACATGTGGAAAAGTGAATCCAAAGCAACAGGAAGAGAGACCATGGGGGGAGGGGCCAGCTCCCAGCAAGTGAAAGCAACAGAGCACAAAATCGGAACTTTGAGAGACTGCTCCGCTGAGGGACATCACTCCAGAGGCTAAGCAGGGGAATGGAGCCCTTGTGGGAACAGTGTAGTTTCAGGACCCGTGGGGTCACAGAGGGACCAGGGGTGTCTGAGGGTGGCAGAGACCCCAGGTATCAGACTGGGGAAGCCAGCGGCAGAGACAGAGCCGTGCAGTGGGCTATCAGCTTGGGCTTACCTTACACCGTGATTTGAGGCACAGTCAGGCCACTGCTCTTCAGGCAGGGATCCGACAAGGGGCAGCTCCTGCGAGACCCCTTCCTTCCTCCTCTGGGAGGAACGGCGCGGCAGCATGTGGCAGGAATCTGCTGGGTTTGGAGACTCCAGACAGGGCCATGCGCCAGAGATAGAAACGCTCGGTCACAGGCTGGGTGAGCTCGGAGCACGGGCTGGAGACCGGGGAAATGGGAGGGACTGACTGCTTTTCTCCGAGGTCGCACTGAGGAGCGGAGTCCCAAGCGCTCAGCTCCTCCAGGCCAGAGACTGGGAGGCCGCCATTTTCATTCCCGGCCTCCAAGGCGATAGGGAAAGTGTTCAGGGAACAAAAGCTACAAGAGCGAACCCGAGCAGATTGCTTGGCCTGCCCCTGGCAAGGGCGGTGCAATTCTGCCTCTGGCAAAGACATTTGAGAATCACTGCAACGGGCCCACCCACAGAAGATCAGCGAGAACATCCAGCCAAGACCAAGCTTATCAATCAGTGGAAACTGCAGAACTCCAGAATTAGGAAAATGCAACACATAGAATTCATGGCTTTTTTCACCATAATCCTTTCGTCTTTCGGAGTTGAATTTTTTAAATTTTGGTTTTTGCTTGTTTTATTATTTTATTTTATTTTTCTCTTCCCGATTTTCAGTTTTTAATTAGTATCTTATCAATACCTTTTTAAAAATCTTTCTAATTTTCACTGTTACATTCATATTTTATCCCCTCATTGTATTTTACCTTATTATTTGTATACATAGTTTTTTTTTTTCTTTAAAATTTTAGGATAAAGGGGCGCCTGGGTGGCTCAATGGGTTAAAGCCTCTGCCTTCAGGCAGGTCACAATCTCAAAGTCCTGGCATTGAGCCCTGCATCAGGCTCTCTGCTCAGCAGGGAGCCTGATTCCTCCTCTCTCTCTCTCTCTGCCTGCCTCTCTGCCTGCTTATGATCTCTGTCTCTCTGTGAAATAAATAAAATCTTAATAAATAAATAAATAAATGAATAAATAAATAAATAAATAAAATTTTAGGATACAATTTCTTCTAATAGAGAAATATATACCCTAAATCTACCACACAGCTTGGTTCTAGTCTCCAGCCTGATCACATTCTTTCCCCATTTATTCTGTTTTTCCTCTTTTTTTCAACCAATGTCTTATCAATCCCTTTTTTAGAATCTTTTTTAGTTTTCATCTATACACTCATATATCATCCCTTCATAGTGTTTACCCTTATTTTTGTATATTTATAAGTTTTTTCTTTCTTTAAAATTTTGGGAGATAGTTTCCTCTAACAGACCAAAAACACCCAAAATCAGGTGTGGAGGCTCTGTTCTAATCATAAATCTAATGTATATTTTTTCTTTTTCTCTTTTTTATTTTATTTTAATTTTTTTCTCTTTTTCCCCACCCTCCCCTTTTTTCTTCAACCCCTGGTTTCAGCTCTCTTCTGATTTTTCTGGGGTTATTGCTACCCTTTTAGTAGTTTGCTCTCTCATTCATCTATTCTGAACTCTATAAAATGACAAGGCAGAAAAACTCACCACAAAAAAAAAGAACAAGAGGTAGTACCGACGGTTAGGGACCTACTCAATACGGATATTAGTAATATGTCATAAATAGAGTTCAAAATGACAATTATCAAGTTGCTAGCTGGGCTCAAAAAAAGCATGGAAGATATTAGAGAATTCCTTTCTGGGGAAATAAAATCCCTTTCTGGAGAAATAAAAAAACTAAAATCTAACCAAGTTGAAATAAAAAAACCTATTAATGAGGTGCAATAAAAAATGGAGGCTCTTGCTGCTAGGATAAATGAGGCAGAAGGGAGAATTAGTGATATAGAAGACCAAATGATGGAGAATAAAGAAGCTGAGAAAAAGAGAGACAAACAAGTACTGGACCACAAGGGGAGAATTAGTGATTAGTGATATCATAAGATGCAACAATATTAGAATAATTGGGATCCCAGAAGAAAAAGAGAGAGAAGGGTGGAAGGTATATTGGAGAAAATTATTGTAGAGAATGTCCCTAATCTGGCGAAGGGAACAAGCACCAAAATCCAGGAGTCACAGAGAACCCCCCTCAAAATCAATAAAAATAGGTCTACAGCCCATCATCTAATAGTAAAACTTACAAGTCTTAGTGACAATGAGAAAATCCTAAAAGCAGCTCGGGACCAGAAGTCTGTAAGATACAAAGGCAGAAATATTAGAATGGCAACAGACCTATCCACAGAGACCTGGCAGGCCAGAAAGGACTGGCATGATATATTCAGAGCACTAAATGAGAAAAATATGCAGCCAAGAATACTATATCCAGCTAGGCTGTCACTGAAAATAGATAGAGATAAAAAACTTCCAGGACAAACAAAAACTAAAAGAATTTGCAAACACCAAACCAGCCCCAAAGGAAATATTGAAAGGGGTCTTCTAAGCAAAGAGAGAGCCTAAAAGGAACATAGAACAGAAAGGAACAGAGACGATATACAGTTAACAGTCACCTTACAGGCAATACAATGGCACTAAATTCATATCTGTCAATAGTTACCCTGAATGTAAATGGGCTAAATGCCCCAATCAAAAGAC
>CM053608.1:63536172-63567780 GCA_028646535.1 Procyon lotor | reverse complement strand
GCGAGCCTGGTGGTGGGTATTGAGGAAGGCACATACTGCATGGAGCACTGGGTGTGGTACATGAACAGTTGATCTTGTAACACTGAAAAAATAAACATATTTGGGAGGAAAATAAAATAAAATAAAAAATAAAAATAAAATGTAGCTTACCTTGTCAAGATTTTAAATGTGTTTTTTGTTATTCAGTGTGCTAACAAAGAATATATGCATTATTATATCACAAATTAAAAATATTTTGATAACTATATTTTACTAGTGTTTCCTTTGTAATCCAATTTATTTTATTTTATGCATTTAGAAACATTACTCTCAGAAGACTCCATGGGCTTTGCCAGACTAGCAAAAGAGCCATTTCACAGAAAGCTTAAGAAGTTCATGGTTTTTCTGGAAAGTTACAATAGAAATATCTGATGAAGTGCCACCTGACTGACTCAGTGGGTGGAGCATGTAACCCTTGATTTTAAGATTGTAAATTCAAGCCCCATGTTGGGTAGAGATTACTTTAAAAAAATAAAATCCTTATTTAAAAGAGTATCTGATGAAGACAGCAATATGTCCTTTAAGTACTGGAACCATTATGAGCGATCTCATGAGATTAGTTGATCGCAGTCTTTCATCATAGCAATTGGAAGTCCATCTTCTGCTTGTTTTAATGATAATGACCTCATCTACTACCAGTGATTTAGGCCAGGAAGCTGCCTAGATATGTTTTTGATACAATGTCTAGAACCCTACCTATAGTTACTGCAACAATGATTCCACACCTTTAAGAGGCAAATGCCTCCTGCTGTGTGCTCTCTTTCTCCCTCACATAAATAAATAAGATCTTTTTTTTAAAAATGGGGTGCCAGAATGGCTCAGTTGGTTAAGAGTTCAACTCTCAGTTTCAGCTCAGGTCATTGTCTTGGGGTCACAGTCTGGAGGTCCATGGGATTGAGCCCCTCCCATCAGACTCTGTGCAGTCTGCTTGTCCCTTTCCCTCTCCCTTGGCCCTTTCCCCTTCTAGTAAATTAATAAAGTCTTTTAAAATTAAAAAAAAAAAAAGAGGAAAATGAGCAATTTGGCCACTTCCCCAGATTCATGTTGAGTTTCTTTTCTTTTCTTTTCTTTTTTTTTTTTAAGATTTTACTTATTTATTTGACAGAGAGAGAGCATAAGCACAAGCAGGAAGAGCTGCAGAAAGCAGGCTCCCCATTGAGGAGAGCTCAATGTGGAGCTTGATCCCAGACCCTGGGATCATGACCTGAGCCAAAGGCTCAACCAACTGAGCCACCCAGGTGTCCCAATCCCAGATTCATGTTGTATACATTGCCTAAATCTTATGTTTATTTGTGCCTTTGGCCCCAGGCATGGAATCATCTATTTCTCCAAGGATCATTTGTGTTCGTTTTAGTGGAAATAGTATTAGAGATCATAGTACTGGACATCAGAGTGTGTCATGGGGTCAAATTATTCCTGGGCTATTTCAGTGGGACAATGAAATAGGTTTTTCTTATAAAAGAATATCATATTGTTACTTCAAAAGGTCAGGGTTCCTCCTAAAATTCTTGATTTCCTCTAAACTGAATATCTTACACTAATCCTTTTCCTAATAAAATTGATATAATTATTTATTTGCTTTATCCCACAATAAATTAAAAATAATATAACATCAGGGTGCCTGAGTGGCTCAGTTAAGGGTCCAACTCTTGATTTGGGCTCTGGGCATGATCTCAGGGGTGTGAGATTGAGTTCCATGTCGTGCTCCCTTGGGCTCTGTTGGGCTCAGGGGCTCGGCCAGCAGTCCACTGGAGATTCTCTCTCTCCCTCTGCCCTTTCCCTCAATCACATGTGCACACGCGGGTTCTCTCTCTCTCTCTCTCTCTCAGAAATAAATAAATCTTTAAAATAACAATACAATATCAATACAAATATTAATTCACATATCACATGGAGCACTGGGTGTGGTGCATGAACAATTAATCCTGTAACACCGAAAAAATAAAATAAACTTATTTGGGGAAAAAATATTAATTCTAAATATGATTCAAAACTTTCTAATGATTCCTTTTGGTTTTAGATGGTAGCTGTTTTTAACTCCTAATAGAACGATTTCCTCTGTCTTGAGATAATGGGAAAACCCTAGGAGAATTTCCATACAAGAGATCTGTTTCCAGGGGCGCCTGGGTGGCTCAGTCGTTAAGCGGCTGCCTTCAGCCCAGGTCAGATCCCAGGGGCCTTGGATCGAGCCCCGCATCCGGCTCTCTGCTCGGCAGGAAGCCTGCTTCTCCCGTTACCATTCCCTCTGCTTGTGTTCCCTCTCTCGCTGTGTTTCTCTCTGTCAAATAAATAAAATCTTTAAAAAAAAAAAGAGAGATCTGTTTCCATACAATAGTTTGTCATCGCCCTCAGGTCCATCAGTAAGACTTATAAATAGTAATGACAGTAAATCATTAATGACAATTATATGACAGTAAATTAATGACAGTTAATGACAGGGAATCAGTAATGACAGTTATAAATAAAAGCTCAAATGATTTCTAGCTAAAAATCAATTTATTCCCTATTCTTTAATTTCTACTGACATCAGAATCTTTATATTCAAGTATATATACTTCTAACTTTGTTAAATCCTGACCCCCATCTTTAAAGATTTTAAATTTTTGCATCTTTTCATACCTGTAAGCTCATTTTAAATGTGCAAAATTCTTTTATAAATTTAAGATATAGTAAATTGTTATTCAAAAGTTTGTAACATATACATTGCAAAGACTCTCCCAATTAGTATTATATTGACCAGTACCAATCAAATTTTTAATTTTTTTGCAGAGAGACCAAGGAGGTAACTGGTACTTATTTTATGAATCCACCAATTAGCAAAAAAATAATACAGGCAATACTGGCTTTGAGGTTTTGTTTGGAAGATTCTTGGCTCCTAGGTAAAATTTATATTTGGATTCTTATTTTAATTGGTAAACATAGGGTAGAACAGCAAATTCTCAGAAGTCATTGGATAAACACCAATATCTATTACTCTAATATATTAAAAAATTCAAATTCCACCCAGCCAACTTAAAATATTATATTATATAACCAGAGCATATGAAAGGGGGAAAAAAGCTGCTGGGGGCACCAGGGCGGCTCAGTTGGTTAAGCGACTGCCTTCAGCTCAGGTCATGATCCCGGAGTCTGGAGATCGAGTCCCATATCGGGCTCCCAGTTCTGCAGAGAGTCTGCTTCTCCCTCTGACCTTCTCCCCTCTTATGTTCTCTCTCTCTCTCTTTTCTCTCTCTCAAATAAATAAATAAATAATCTTTAAAAAAAAAAAAAACAACACGTTATTCTTTTAAAAAAAAAGCAAAAATCACTGATTGGAAACTGAATCTTACCCAGAATATTCAAGAGGAAACTTTTTATACATTCATATAATTCCAAGATTAACTAAGTCCTGCCAGAACTGTTTCCTAAAACACACCATCTTTTCCCATTACAATTGCAATTAAAATCCTATGTTTTATCATATTTGCATAGGTTTCAGCTATTTGGGTTTTAATGCAGAAATCCAAATGCTTGCCATGCCCCGAATTCCCAATTTTGCACTCATAATAACTGCGTGTATCAGTACAGAATGAAAAAGAAAATAATATTCTTTAAAAATCAAGGTAAATTCACTGGCTCTCTGGCACTCAGGCCTTCAAACTACACTATCAGCTTTCATGAGTCTCCAGGGTAGGAAGCATATTGTGGGACACCTACTCAGCATTCATAATCAAGTGAGCCAATACCTTATGATAAATCTCTTTATCTCTCTCCCCCTGCCCCACCTCTCTCTGTGTATATATTATATATTGGATATAAAATGGATCAAAGACCTAAACCTAAAAACAAAAGCAATAAAACTCTTAGAAAAAACAAAGGGGAAAAGCTAATGACATCAGCTATGGCAATGTTTTTTCAAATATAACACTAAAAACACAGACAACAAAAGAAAAAACATAAATCAGACTTCATCAAAATATATAAGTTTGTGCATCACGAAGCAGTCTCAACATGAAAGGGCAACCCATGGAATGAGAGAAAATATGCGCAGTGTGTGTGTGTGTGTGTGTGTAATAAGGGATTAACATCCAAGATTTATAGACTCCTGCAACTCAGCAACAATAACAAAAAAACAAATAATCCGGGGCGCCTGGGTGGCTCAGTCGTTAAGCGTCTGCCTTCGGCTCAGGTCATGATCCCAGGATCCTGGGATCGAGCCCCGCATCGGGCTCCCTGCTCGGCGGGAGGCCTGCTTCTCCCGCTACCATTCCCTCTGCTTGTGTTCCCTCTCTCGCTGTGTTTCTCTGTCAAATAAATAAAATCTTTAAAAATAATAATAATAATAATAATCCTATTAAAATATGGGTAAATCATAGGACTTGAATAGGCATTTCTCCATAAGATATACAAATAGCCAAGAAGCACATGAAAAGATGCTCAACATCATTAATCATTAGGGAAATGCAAATCAAATCACAGTGGAGATACTATTTCAAACCCCTTAACATGGCTATTATCAAAAAGCAGAAAACGGTGTTAGTGAGGCTGTGGAGAAAATAGAACTCTTGTGCATTGCTGCTGGGAATATAAAATGGTGCAGCCATTAGAGAAGGAAGTATGGCATTTCCTCAAGAAATTGAACATAGAACTACCATATGATCCAGCAATTCCACTTCTGGGGATCTGCCCGAAGAACAGAAAACAGAGATCTAAACAGATATTTGTACACCATGTTCGTGGTGACATTATTCATAATAGCCAAAAGGTGGAAACAACTCAGTGTTCAGTGATGGATGAATAGTAAATAGGATGTGGAATGGATGGAATATTATTCAGCCTTAAAAGGGAAGGAAATTCTGAATATGGTACAACATAGATGAATCTTGAAAGAACATTATGCCAATGAAATACAAGTCAGCCACAAAAGGATAAATATTGTCTGATTCACTTACACAAGGGTCAAAAGTATGCAGATTCATAAAGACAGAGCAGAATGATTGCCAAGGACTGGGGGGAGGGGGAATAGGAAGTTATTGTTTAATGGCTGGGAATTTCCTTTGGGAAGATGACAAAGTTCTGCAGATGGATGGTGGTGATGGCTGTGAATTCACAATGTGAATGTGCTTAATGCTACTAAACTGTACACTTAAAAATGGTTAAGATGGTAATTTTTAGGTTTTGTATATATACACATCTTATCCCAAAAAGCTAAAAAAAAAAAAAAAAAAACACCGCAGTACTGACTTGATGCATTTGGGGAAGTGTGAGGACTACGTAGGCTGTTCTGCAAAGCATAAATCAATGGACACCTAATAGGACCTCCAAACACACACACACACACACACACACACACACACACACAACACACACACACACACACACACACGTCACATCCTTAAAATATTAAAACCTAGAGAAGGGGGGGTGGACAGAAAAAGAAATGCCTTAAAAAGGCGACAGAAGGCAGCATCGCGTCCACATTGCTGCTGCTTTTACTCCCATGGTCCGTTTTAGCTTCCAAGAACCGTCCCCGCCCCAATGTCGTTGGTTCATTGCTGAGACTTGCATTGCGAACAAACGAGGTACTGGGTTGGAAAGGTCTTAAATTCCGGGGTTCGACGTCTCAACAGCGTGGACTCGGTGCGTTCCCCAACTGGAAAAACAGCGATCAGCCACGTCTCACAGTCCGTTTTTGGCTTCCACAGCCCAAAAAAACCAAAGCGCTCCTCTCTCCTGCCTCTCTCCATTCCTCTCTCTCTCCCCCTCACCTCGCCCATCTTTTCCTTCCCCTCTTTTCCCGCCTTCGCTCTTTCAAGTGACGAGCTCGCGCCACCACACGCCCAACACACACCGTGCCTTCCTCTCGGGAAAAACTCGTGCCTCAAGGGAGGCTAGAGACCAGCGAGGGCCAAGACGCCGGTGGCCACCTCCGGCGCCTCCCGCGCACCCGGGAAAGCGCGGCCCGCCAGCTGTGGGGCGGCGGGCTCCCCCGCACGGTGGCCAGCGCCCGCTCCCCGCCGGGAACAACCTCCCCACTGTTGCTGCCGGCAGCGGGTGCCAGCCGCCAGCCCGGGCGCGCCCGGGGCCGCCCCGGGTGCCAGGGTCGGATCGGGTGTCCGCGCGGGCGTGCGCCCGGCGGTGGGGCCGGCCTCGGGGCCGAAGGAGGCCCGCCCCCCGCGCGCCCCGCCCCGCCCCGCGGGCCCGGGCGCCTAGCTCCCGCTCCGGCCGCGCCCGCCGCCACTCGCCGCCGCTCGCCCGGCCCGCCCGCACGCTCGCCCTCCTCGCGCCGCCGCCATGGGTCCCGGAGCCGCACGAGCCCCGGCGCTGCGGCTGCTCGCGCTCGGCGCGCTGCTGTGGCCGGCGGCCGGCGCTTGGGAACTCACCGTCCTGCACACCAACGACGTGCACAGCCGGCTGGAGCAGACCAGCGAGGACTCGAGCAAGTGCGTCAACGCCAGCCGCTGCGTGGGCGGCGTGGCGCGGCTCTTCACCAAGGTGCAGCAGATCCGCCGCACCGAGCCGCACGTGCTGCTGCTCGACGCCGGCGACCAGTACCAGGGCACCATCTGGTTCACCGTCTACAAGGGCGCCGAGGTGGCGCACTTCATGAACGCCCTGCGCTACGATGCCATGGTAAGAGGGCGGCTGGCCGGGGAGGCTGGCGAGCCCCGGGGTAGGAGTCCCGAACCGAGAGGGAAACCGGCGCGGAGGAGCAGCCGACGGTGTGGCAGCGGGTGGCCAGCCTGGGACGGGGCTCAGGGCGAAGCGGGGAGAAAGCGGGACTTTGGCCGGCGTGCCAGGTAGATGCAGACGGGGAAGTCCCGTGGATGATTCGTCTTAGACGGACTGATGTGGTTGGGCCCCAGTTATGAGACGCGGTATTTGGCGGAGAGGGACTCAGCCCTACCCTCCGAGGGTGTCAGGGGGCGTACGTGGGAGCGTTGTCAATTATCCAGGATCAGGAACTGAAGTAGAATGCTTTATTTCGGTTCTGTTGGAGGGAAAACTCAGGATCAAAGATATTGAGTAGAGTGTCCTGGTCACCAGTTCCAAAAGAGAGAGACACGATCAGAATGGATCTGCCCACGGGTCCTGTCCCCGTGCTTTAACAAAATCACCTTTTTGCGCACACACACACCCCCAAAAAAGTGGATTCCAGATTCCTTCCATGTAGGAGCTTAAGCCTGATTAAGCTCCCGAGTTTGAGCCTGATTAATCTCCCAAGTTTGGGGTAGAGTCCTGGCTCCGCTATCTTCTGTATGCAAGTTATTTAGTCTCTCTGTGACTCGGTGCCAGCCTCTATAAAATGGGGATAACCTATCTACCTCAGAGGGTTGCCTGGCGCATAGCGTGGCCTCTGTAAATGTTGGTTATTATTACCAAATACTACTCTACAGTTTTTTAAATAGGAAGAAAAGAAACTTCTAGAGAGAACGAAAATGCTGAAACACTGGGGTTTCAAAGGATTTTGATAAGATTAATTTGGCAGCACGGATTTAAAGAGTCTAACTGAAGGGATGAGGCACTTGAAATACATGAAGTCCAGGCTCCCAAATGCTGTGGGAAAGGCAAGGCCGTATTTGTTAAACTAAACTCTAGAAAATGAGCAGAGAGGGGTTATGCAGTAATAAATATGACCAAAACATATATATGGTTTGTTTGTTTTTTCATCAGAACACCACCCACGTTTAACCCTGTGTAAAATCCTAGAGTAAAGGGCTTTTGTGGAGAAATGGGACAAGAAATCTTAAGAGCTTTAGAAGGGGAAGAAGAGAGCAAGGGTCCAGGGGGAAGGGAAGGAGAGATGTGGTCCAGGCTGGGATACAGAGGGCTAACAATACACTTGGTATGAAAACAGCACAGAGGTTATTTTTTCCCTGGAAACTTGGAAAAAGGAGGACAGGAAAAGATAATAAAGTAGAGCTGTTTGGGTTTTTCCACCAACAAGAAAGCTCATCCTAGAGAGATGAGAGATGAGCAGAGGGAGTTCCTCTCTATTCTGATTGCTGGTTGTGAGTTTATCAGAGACATTGAAAGCACAGGGATTCAAGCAGATCCCTCTGAGTCCACGGGTGCTGGGGGTGGGGCTCACCAGCATCTGTCTGCACGCCACAGAAGAATGAGGGGGTCCCAAGAACCCTGTAGGGTCTCTTAGCATTGGTATCTCCATAGTCCAACTTGCCTGATGCTTCATGTGGGGTAATGACAGAACAAATATTTGCTGAATTGAATTGTTTCTAGTTTACATCTCCATTTCCTCCCAGAAGGATAAAATAAACATCACTGTGAGTTTGTTTTGATTTCACATATAAATCACCACTCTTAAAATTTCTCTTTGTGATACCCTTTTCTCTACAGCTATGTTAACTCCTTTTGGTGAAAAAAAAAATAATAAGTGGAGAATTCCTAATCCTCATGTTTTCCTCCTTAAGTCAAATTGAGCCCATGAGTGTTTGTGATAGGAGTCTGGGTGAGGCTGGAGCAATTTTCTGCAAGTTACAGCATATCACCACTAGGAAGTAGTTAGAATGCTTTTTGTTGGACAGAATAATTTTCTTTCAAGTTTCACTCAAAGTAATTGGACGGGGGCCTGAGGAAAAATAGGCTACCATCTAATGTTGACAGGAGGTAAAGAGGGGGAGTCTGAGGGCCACGTCACCGATAGTATCTCAGCATCTGTGCCATTCTGGGGTTTGACAAACGTGATCTGACCTGCGTAGAATTGGACTCGTGTTATGCTTTAGTGTGTGATAAAGCTCTGCCATATTCTTGTTTTACAGCGATTTTTCATCGTCGCTTTTGCTTATATTATACCCCTCTCAGGGGAATTATTGCTGTTCTGCTGTAAATGTTGGCCCACTCCGCACACCCGCTTACCACATCTTCATTTCCAGGAAGCGGGAGATTCTGGTTAGGGTGGAAAACAGTTGTGGAGGGGCCTCACCGGTTCTCTAGAAACTGGACTTGGTTAGAGGAGCCACATCTAAGGACTCGAGGGTATAGAGCTCCAAGAGGAAGCTACTCCCAGCTAGCTTCACCCCATGAGGTCCCTGGAGCAGGAGCCTCGGAGAAGGTGTAGACTTGCTAGACCTGTGTGTCCCAGTGAGCACTGTGGAGAGGTTTTGATGCCTCCGGAAGCCCCAGGGTCAACCTGGAGCCCCCCTAGACCCAGCCGCCAGGCAGGAAATTCTAGAGGGAGAACTCCAGAAGCCACTAGTTGGTGTAACTGCCTGGGTGGAAGGAGGAGTGTCCCCCAAGGCATGAGGAGGACGACACAGATGCACACACAGTGTGAGCTGGGCGGGGTTCCTTTCTCTGAGCCTCCTGTTCCCTGACTGGGGAAGGAGAGGGAGAGCCCCCACCCTGCTCTGTAGGATTTCTGTGAGCAGTGCACAAGATAACAAATGTAGAAATCCCTAGCGCCCTGCTGGGTCCTAGAAAGTGCTCAGGAAAGGTTAGTTCTGGGTGCCTTGGGCCGGGGCATATGGCAGGGGTGGGGGAGGTGGGGGTAATAAGAAGAAGGTGGCTGTAAGGAAGGGAAGGTTTGGGTTTTACAGGATCAGTTTATCTGATCTGACTGCCTGGCATACTCTATCTGCCGCACACCACCACCCCCGCCCCGCCCCCCGGGCCCCTCCAGCATCTTTTCTAAGCCCCACTATGTACACTATTCTTAATGTTTACTCAGGGAGTGGATTTTTTAAAATCCTGGGAGCACACAGTCTGAGAGATTCGTCTCAGGAGGTGGGATTCCCACCATGGAGATGCGCTGGAAGGAAGACAAGCTTCCGGGGAGAAGGGTGGCCTCCTGTATAGCCGGCCCTGGCCCCTGAGCCCATTTGCTGTCCACAGGACTGCCGCCTTAGCCCCATGAAACCACTCCTTGGTGCCTGAGCCAGCAGGCAGGTTAGGGACGGCGACTGCCTTAGCTCACCCAGGGGACCTCGAATTAACTCGCCTTTCATCAATAGCCCCCACATCCTGCGTGAGCAGCCGCTCTGTTTGATGTTCCTGTTTGTTTCTGCGTGTCCTCGCAGAACTTTGATCATAGTTAAGGGTCTTATGTTCTTAAATTATGTAACTCCTGCTATTGCTCAGATCATTCTGTTTCTTTTGTCCTCAACTAGTTGTGTGTTTTTTTTTTTTTGAACACAGTTGACACAAAATGTTACATTAGTTTCAAGTGTACAACAATGTGATTGGACCTGTGCTCACAAGGGTAGCTACTGTGTGTCACCACACAGCCATGCAACACTATTAGAGTAGCATTGACTGTACTCCTGCTGGGTCTTTTACTCCCACAGCTTCTTCATAAAGTAACTGCCGGCCTGTGTTTCCTTCTCCCTCTCACCCATTTTGCCCAACCCCACATCCCGTCCCTCCGGCAACCATTAGCTTGTTCTCTGTATTTATAGGTTTGATTCTGCTTTTCAAGCGGGTTGTTTTCACACTTGTCCATGTCACCTTGTGTCAGCTCCGTGTGTATACTCTGCATCATGCTGCCCAGAGACCTGCACAGATTTTACCGTCCTCTCCCCCAGTGATGGTTTAGGACGAGTACGCTGCTCTGAATAGCTTCCTGAACTTGCTGCCTAGGAAGGTTTCTTTGGGATAGCCAAGGGTGGAATCGCTGGTCACAGGATGTGTTACTTTGACCAAGGACTGCCTGAGTGACCGGAGTGCTCTGTTCTCCCCAGTTTCCACACCCACGCAGATGTGGAGCCCCCAACCCTCACCCCTATCGTGCAGCATTATCCCACTTTCCAGATGGAATGTCATCCCATTATTTGATCTTGTATTGTTCTAATAACTGAGGACTTTGGCGTATTTTACTTTTTGAGTTTCCTCTTCCCTAATTGCATGTTCACATCTTTTGCTTTTTTTTTTTTTTAAATTAGGTTTAGGGGTGCCTGAGTGGCTCAGTTACGTGAGTGTCTGACTCTTGGTTTCTGCTCAGGTCATGATCTCAGGGTTCTGGGACCAAAGCGGCTCTGCACTCAGCAGGGAGTCCACTGGAGATTCTTTCTCCCTCTGTCACTCCTCCCACTTGCATGCCAGCACTCACTCTCTAAATAAATAAATAAATAAATAAATAAGGGGATGCCTGGGTTGCTCAGTCAGTTAAGCCTCCAACTCTTGGTTTTGGCTTAGGTCATGATCTCCTGATTGGGAGACAGAGCCCCAGGTAGGGCTCCCCACTCAGTGGAGAGTCCCCTTCCCCTCTGTCCCTCCTTCCACTCATGCATGTGTGTGTGCTCTCATTCTAAAATCAATACATAAATCTTTTAAAAATAAAGAAATAGGGGCGCCTGGGTGGCTCAGTCGGTTTAACAACTGCCTTTGGCTAGGGTCATGATCCCAGGGTCCTGGGATCAAGTCCCACATCCTGCTCCCTGCTCAGCGGGGAGCCTGCTTCTCCCTCTCCCTCTGCCTGCTGCTCTGCCTACTTCTGTTCTCTCTCTCTGTCAAATAAATAAATAAAATCTTTTTTAAAAAATCAAGAAATAATTAGGCTTACTCTAGTTTTCATGATTTTCAGGAGTTCTAGATATTGATCTGTGATCAATTTTAGACCTATGAATATCTTCTGATTATGTATGTCTGTTAACTCAGTCCACAGTGTCTTTCATTGAATAGAAATGCTTCATCTGGTATAATCAAATTACTCTTTTTTTTTTGGCCTAGTGATTTGTGCTTTTGAATGTTACATAAGAGTTTATTATTTGAAGCTTAGTACTTCACTAGTACTCAGCACCAGAAATTCAGAGATCAGTATTGTTCTCTCTGCCTTTTGAGAGATAATAAATCTGTAACCGGGGGCTATGCCATTCACCTCTCTGAATCAGCATTTCCTCATCTGTATAATGAGAGTTTCGAACCGGCTCATCTCTGAGGTTCCACACATTTCTAACCAAATCACCCTAAGAAATGCTTTGATCCAATTTCAGTTCAGTGAAATATTTTGATTGAGTGAAGGGGCAAGAGGATGGGGCAGAGGTACAGAGGCAGGAATCTGCAAGGCTCTTAGCCTTGACTCAGCCTAGACCAGAGCTGAGGCGGCAGGAACCACAGGAGATGAGGTTGCATGTGGCTGAAAGGCCACCCTGAAAAGTTTGGGCTCTCCTCTGTTGTCACGGGTGGAAGGGGGCACTGGAGGTTTCTGAGTAGAGGGTGACTGTGATATAATAAAAAATAGATATTTCATCTTTATTCCCAGTTCCTGGCACACAGCTCCCCAAACCCTTGGAATTTCCTGAGTGATGAGAGTCACTAATGAGTATGCTAATGAGATGACTGATGGCTGAGGACCACTAGATGGCTTCAGAAGGAGGACTGCCAGTCAGAAAATCAGAGCCACAGCTAGAGCATTGGAACTTTTTGCCTCCCCTCAACCTCCTGGGAGGGGAGAATGGTGGAGATTGAATTAATCGGCAGTTGCCAGTGCTTTAGTCAATTGTGCCTATGTGATAAAAACCTCCTGAATGATGGGGTTCAGATAGCTTCTGGTTTGGTGAACACACTGCGGTACCGGGAGGGTGGTGTGCTCAGAGAGGGCACCGGGAGCTCCACCGCCCCCCCCAACCCCTTGAATACCTTGTCCTGAGCAGGTCTTCTGCTTGGCTGTCCCCGAGTTGTAGCCTTTATAATATACCAGTAATAGTAACTAAGGCACTTTCCTGAGTTCAGTGAGTATTCTAGCAAATTATTAAACCTGTGGAGGGGGTCATTGTTGGACAGCCAGTTGGTAACCCCAGAGATCTAGAGAATTGGTTGATGTGAGAAAAAAAACCTCTCAGTGACGTAGGGAAATCACAGTTGGGAGGATGAGCAGAAATGGGTGGGAAGCAGAAGACCCCCGAGAAGAGGATGGAGAAGAGGCTGAGCCGCTGTCTAAGGTGAGATGGTCCCTGAGCTATGGTGTTGGGGAAAGAAAGGCTGAGTCCACAGGAAGGCTTCAGCGGGTAGGCAGCATGGCCTGGGGCTAAGAGGATGACCCTGGGATGACTGCCTGGGATCAAGTCCCCTCCCTGCCACTTAAAATCTGTGGACCGAGAGCAGGTTATTTAATCTCGCAAAGACTCCATGTGTACAGATGTGAGCTGGGTGTGATGACAGCCTTCACTTCAGAGGTTGTCATCGGGTCATAGTCCATGGGAAGTGCTTGGCACTGGGCCGGCTCACAGTAAAGTCTTAGGAAGTGCTGGCCCTGCTCACCTTCTGAGGACAGGGGTGACTCAGGAGAGGGTGCAATCAAAAGATGACTAAGAGGGTTCAAGCCAGGTGCACCGGGAGAGTCAGCAGAGTTTGACACTACCAGCCAGGAGCACGGAGTCTTCTACTTACCTCCCCCGCCTCCCCCCGACAGCTGAATTCTGCTATTTGCAACACAGAAATGTAGTCTACAGGCTTACAAGCCAGGATTGGACCCTGCGGACCTGTGGCAGACAGGGCCGTGCAAAGTGATTCAGGCGGGACATCATGACACCCGGGTTTTCCTGCTTGCCTCTTCCTACTCATCAGCTACGTGAGTTTGGACAGGGGATTCGTCATCTCCAGGAGGGTGGCCTCTTGCGTGTTACCCAGCAGCTCAGGCCCTGCCCTGCCCTCTGTCTTGCTTCGAACCTGCCAGTGTGACTTGGTTTGCCCCAGAATTTAATTTTACACACAAGTCTAAGTTTGCTTCACAATTCTCTTCTGTCTCCCTCACGGTTACTGTCACGACAGCACATTCCTTGTAGAGAGATGGCTTGGGTCTTCTGGGTACCTTCCCTGTTGCCAGATAAAGAGGTTCCCAGGATGTGGATGGAGCCTTACTGTATTTGTAATAGCAAGTGGAACGGTAGGAGGATGAGCCCAGTTTCAAGCCTGTTGTCTTCACGGCCCATTTAGTCACTCAGTCCACAAAGATTCACTAAGCACCACATGAGCCAGGCTCCCTGCTAAGTGCTGAGCAGAGCAAATCTGACCTGCTGGGGAGAAACGCACTATTCGGTGGATAGAAGGCAGTGCCCAGTTGAGCCCTTCTTGACCACATAGAGTCTGGGCAAGACCTATGAAGGAGGGGGAGAAGCAAAGCATAAATGACTGAAATTCTAACACCTCATCATGGGAATTCAAGAACCAAAGACCTGGTCTGCAGAAGACACAACGTCAAGCCCTCGAATGTCTCTTCTATGCCCAAATGCATAGTGGGCATGTTTCCTCTTTTCCCCAGAAAACTAATCCTGAGGCAAGAAAAGTCACCTTCCATTCAGGGGCTTTCAAAGTCTCTCACATCAATAAAACCCTCAGAATTACTTGATCTTCAATAACAAACCCAGGTTTGAAGAAGACAACTTAGCAATGTTAGTTTGGTGAAGCTTGAAATAGGTATATTGAGAGCAATGATATTTTTTTTCAAGGCAAGGAAAGTCAGTAGCAAAGAAAATTAGACCTCAGAAGTTTTGACTGTCTGGGTGGTTGTGGATCCCCAAGCCTCAGTGATGTCAATGGCCCCCACCCCATCCTGTGGCTGTGGTTATGGCCTTTCTACTTCCTCTCTTCCTGAGTGAGTTCCACGCCAGAGCTGGGCTGAGTGAGGCCAGCCCCAAGCACCAAAGGGAGGAAGCAAAGGCGGGTTCTTAGCTCATCTTGTCCTTGTTCTGGCATCTGAGTTTCCTTAACTAAAAATTGGAAAGGGGAAAAAAAGGCAAAACAAAAACAAATCACACATTGAGCCAGCAGCTTTCTGCCGTTCACCCACAAATACATCTGAATACTGCATGAACTCCTTTTGTGTCAGTTTCCTTCAACCACATACCTAGAATTTGAAAATTCTCTTCACACTTCTTTTCCCTTCCTTGAATAATTGATTCCATATATAAAGCACACATTGGCTGGAGCCCTCTAGCTTTATCAGAGATAAAGTTCAACCTGCATGGAACCCAATTAGGCAAGCAGATGATTCTATATGTAATATCGTTACATGTATTTTGCACATGAGTGTTTGTAAATTTTCCCATCTGATAGGGAAAACATGAAATGCCATCTTTTCAGTACTTGTTCATTGTTTCAACATACACTGAAGTGCACGTGAGCCGGCTTCAGCCCCGGGATCTTTTTCATCGTTCAGAGTCCATGTTCACCTGCCAGGACCAACATGCCCCACAACTATGGGGTCAGAAGGAGCACAACCCAACCCCAGAAATAGTCTATGACTCCAGAAATGGGTCAACCCAACCAAACCTAATTTGTAATCACCTCCTCTTAAGGTGGTTGTTGAGTGTCCCTTAATGCCTGGCAACTAAGCCCCACTGTGGAACAGTCAGGCTCTCCCTGTAACCCTCCCATCATAGGGTGTGCTGCAACCCCCAGTCCTTAGTGGGATGAGCTAATGTGCCAATGACTCACTAAATACCTATGCTGTAGATTTCTGAGCAGTGGCTTTTTGACATTGCAATTGATTTCCACAGATGAGAACAAATCATTTTCCTCTGCATCTTAAATCAATTATTTCCTTCCTTTTTCTTGTAAATTCACGTTTAAGCCTCTTGTCTTCACTTGGACCGTCTGAGTGCCTCAGCCCTTGTGTTTTCATTGCCTCATCTGTTGATACAGTTGATGTCATTTGCCTGTGAGCTTCTCCTGACCAGCGTTGAGGAGGTGAGGATCACACTCTGAGCCTCTTTGGTCCTTAGGGGGCAGCATAGGCCCTCGTCTTTAACAGGCTGTCTCCCGTGCCCCTGCCTGTGGTCCCCACGTGGTTTACATATGCGTGCTTGGATGGACGTCCTCACGTCTTGCCCTGTCCCCGTCTGCCCTGGCAGCTTCCTGAGGACAAGGACTGAACCCTTGTTCCTTGGCATTCTAGAACCCTTAGGAAACTAGCTGAGTGATACCCATCCCTTCCAGGTATTTCTGTCAGGGGCACTTCGACAGCGTGGTTAAGGCCCTGGATGCTTAAGCCTCACTACTTTTGTTCAGACCTCAGCTCTGCCCCTTGCTAGTTGCTGGAGCCCTGTGCCTCAGTTTCCCATTTACGAGAAGGACAAATTGTAGCACCTACCTAATAGCGTTGTGAAGATTAAATGAGTCAATATGTGAACAGGGCCTGGCCATGTAGCATGAGATTCTTAATGATCAACTTTTCTTTTTGTCATATTTTTTGTATTTAAAAAAACTCCTACCTGAAATCCCCTTATATCAATTCCCCTGGTAATTTTTAGAATCTTCCGTGAACGAAGCTGAGGCTCTGAAATGTCCCCTTTCTAATTCAGATATGGATGTTCTTGGAGAAACCAAATAGTTGGTCTCCTTAGCAGATTCCCAATGGGAAGAGACTCTAAAAAGTTCCATTTTCTCCCTAACTGCCATCACGAAGTCTAAATAATGTTCTCGACTCACAAAACCAACAAACTTTTTCTAAAAATCTGTTTCATTCACAATTTACAAAGGCCAGTACGACATTAGTGAAATGGAAAGAAGAGAAGCAGGGAGGCAGGCCGATTGCCCAGAGGGTCTGCTGGGAACAGTGAGGCAGTTGGCTCAACTTTTCACCTGCTTCCAAGCAGCTTGGTTTCTCTCATTCACAAGCTATTGCTCAACTGTTTACCAAGATTTCTTTTTTTTTCAGTCCTTCCGCCTTTGAAAAGTTTTAATGTCTTGCATACCAAATCAGAGGCTGGGGGAGCCGATCTAGAAGGAGCTGGTGGAGTGGTGGTCTTACCGTTCAGTAACCAGCTGCTGGGCCCTGGTGCCGTTGTCGGTTGGTGTCAGCAAGGACACAGTGGGAATCGCTGCCCCTTCTGCCTCTGGGAGAGAGGCCTTTGAGCCAACAGCCACAGCAAGGCCAAGTGCTGTCAGAGACTTGCGTTCCGGGTGCGGCTGATAGGGGGTGTCTACAGTGGAGGTGACGCAGAGGCTTTCATAGGGAGGTCCTGTGGGACTGCATCCAAGGCACCTCATTGTGTGGGCCATTCAGTGTCTCTAGAAATGAGGGCCCCTGGAGTTTGGCAGGAGACATGAACCAGCTCAGGAAGGTCAGGAAGGGGCTGCTGTGGTGTCTGGAGAGTCAGGACTGTGATTTCAGTGGGAAGCGGGAGCCCTCAGAGGAACTCGAAGCAGGGGCTAGAAGCAGTGGAGGGCACGGTTTTGGAAATGCATTCTGGTGGCCTGTGGGCAACAGGCAGGAGGTTTGTGAGTCTGGGGGCCAGGAGACGGACTGGAAAACGCCAGAAAGGTCTGGGTGAGAAGTGAGGAAGCAGAGGGGGCAGTGGGAGTGCGGTAGAGAAGGCCGCTGAGAGAGGATGGAGAAGGAGCAGTAGCAACAGGACCTTATGGCTGATTGGCCATGATGGGGGTCGGGGGGACCAGGGGAGGGCTGCCCAAGTGGTTCCCTGCTTCTTTGGTTTTTTTCTTGGGAGTTATAGGAGCTCTTTTCCAACGCCTGGGACCACATGTGTCCTCACAGGTGTCTCATTCACAAGCTTGCCGGGGTAAGTGTCCTTGTGTGCCAGTCGTTGGTCTGGGCCTCCTCAATGGCCAGCAGATTGGGAGGAGCAGGGAGCCAAGAGGAGGGGACCCCAAACCACCCCCAGGCAGCTCCCTACCATGTCCCCTGAAACAAGAGACAAGAAAGGGGTCTGGCATCTGTCCCAGGGGCCCTGTCCCTGCGGGCACATTGTCAGTGTCTGGCTTCAAGCTGGGCAGGCCTGGGGTGGAGAGGGGGAGGGGTCATTCCAAATCTTGGGGAAATAAAATCTAGATTTTCTGGCAACATTTGGGTAAAAATTCTGCTGCAAGTAGAGTCTGCCCCAGGATGCTGCACCAGAGCTGGGCCACTGTGGCCTCTTCAGAGCTTTATTTATGCTGGGACACGAGGCCCTGTCAAGAAGGCAGGCTCTGTGTGAGGCGACACTGAACAGGTTCTTGGCCTTTGAGGTTTTCTCAGGTCCCAGGGCTTTGCAGCTTCCTTGCCTTTTATGGCCAAGTTTCTTGCTCACATTATCACTCGGGCTGCTTTGACCATTCGTCAGAGGTTTTCAAAACAGAACCCTTTACCAGTTTGGTACTAGAGGTCAGAGCAATGGTGTCTTGTAATGTCTTTTTCCACTGCGGCCCGCAGAGACACAGAGAGCCTGGCACAGTGTTCTAGATGGTGTGGTGGCAACCAGCCCAGGGCAGAGAACCAATGGCTCCAGCCTTCAGAATTAATTCTCTGGCTCTTTCCTCTCCTCCTATCAATTCATTATTTACTTGTGCATTTATTCAGCAAATACTTACCAAATGTTTCCCCTGTGTCAGAGATATTTTAAATGAACGATGAGGGTCCGTTAATACATGTTGTTTAATAATGCATATTGTCTACGGCTTTGACCACTCAGCTGTAACTGGAGAGATCAGAAAGGGAAGATTTCTCCATAAAAGCAAAACATTCCAGGATAATGGAAGACCTTCACAGAAGGCTGTCAGGCGGCCACCGACTTCTGGGTCATGCATCAGTCCCAGTGTCAGGGCTCAGGGGGACCCACTCTGACAATGGAAGGCTTCCTCTCCCTCACTCTCAACCCGAGGCGTGTTCTCATTATTTCTTCTGTTCGTCCACTTGTTTGGGACTAGTGCCTCAAGACCCAACGGGCACATTTGTTTACAGGTGAAAGGAGGAAATGAATAAATAGCAGCTCCTCCTAGGAAGAACCTTGGGAAAGAAAAAATATGAGAGTTGGCACACAGGCCCAGAGGACAGTGTGGTCAGGCAGCAGTCCATCGGTGTGGCTGCTGAATTCAGTAGCAGATTCCAGCCACACTAGACGTGCAACATGGTGAGGAGAGACAAGTCAGAAAGGATGCTTCTCTCTTTCTTTGAAAGCATGGCCTCTAACATTTGTTAGGCACTGAAGGTATATTTTATTGTTGCTAGAATTCAATAAATAGATGCCACACCTAATTACTACCTTAGGGCAAGCATGAAAAATTAATTTCCTCTCCAGTGCCAGCTCTTGTTGATTGACAGTAACTCCCTGTGGAGCTAAGGTAAGAAGGATTCTGAGGCTCAGTCTGAATACAGTGGGAAAGATTAATTCAGTCAATTAATTGGCATCTTTCATGGGCAGATGAAGAGGTAGAGGAGAATGACACTATGACATCATGTATTTGTTTGCACCGTATCCAAGCGACAATAATTGAATGTTAGCATAAATTCTATTTAGCATACAGTGCATTTGGAAATAGATATGTAGTCACCTCGTAACCACCTGAAAATGTGTCTGAGTAAGGAAATTGCTTATCCACAAAGGGAAGATCAACTTTGGCCTGGATCCTGAATTAGTGAGAATGATAACTGATGTGTAGACACAAGCTTTCCCTCACTCCTCACTGCAGCGTGTTGTTAATAATCCAACAAGAGGGGTGCCTGGGTGGCTCAGTCGTTAAGCATCTGCCTTCAGCTCAGGTCATGATCCGGGGGTCCTGGGATTGAGCCCCACATCAGGCTCCCTGCTCGGCGGGAAGCCTGCTTCTCCCGCTACCATTCCCTCTGCTTGTGTTCCCTCTCTCGCTGTGTTTCTCTCTGTCAAATAAATAAAATCTTTAAAAAAAATAATAATCCAACAAGAAACTTGGAGCCGGAAGTCTTAGAATATCTTCATTCTTCCATGTTTATCGAATAAAACCTTTGTTTTATTTACTGCCCATGGCTGCTTCATATGACCTGAAAAACCTCTGGGCTTTATCTTTAGTCAACAGAGAGTTTCTCCAAAGCAACCACTAGAGTTTGACAAATTATCCATATCAAATATAAATATTAACAAACACTTGCAGAAAGGTGTTAAACAAAGCAGACTCTATTCCTCAGAGTTGATTTAACAAGAGTTTATTTAATAAGAACCACCGAAAAATCAGATCTCCTCCTGTCCTTATAGTTGTGTTTAAGCTTTAAATGGAATGGCAGCAATATTTCAGGGATTTAGGTGGTTGAACATTCTGGGCTGGGCTAGATGGAAAGTGAGGGAAGTTTTTTTCATGGAAGAACACCAGGATTTTTTTTTCTTTTTTTGTCTGTTTAAATAGTCCTTTAGGCTTCTGCACAAAGAAAGCAGTGAGGGTGAGGCGCCAGAGCTAGACTAGAGGCTCACATTTAATTTCTGTGGTTTTTGATGTTGGAGATCTAAAAAAGGTCATTTTGCTACATTCAGCTCTCTTTAATTATTGAACAGTGCATTTGGTGAAATTTAGTGTTTATAGTGAAAATGCACAAGATTGTCATAGGTCTAGAATCAGTGACTAAATAGGGTTAGTAAGTGAATGAGCCCAATATGAGAAACAAAACATTTGGAAAACAAAAATAAAAAGAGGGAGAGAGCACATACCCTCCCCAGGGTATATAAGAATATGATTTAGGTCAGAAAAAAACACTCGCCTGATGTGAGGATTATAGCTTTAATGGCAAGTAACAGGTCAGCTCAGATCCAGGTTGGTTATTACAATCATGAGGGAAGCTTTGGGCAGAGTAGCAAAAAAAATTGACAAGCACACATAAGGAAAAGTATGGGAATTTTCAGAGAGCATCAAAAAAGGCGGAATGATACTACAGTATGAATTTGCATAAATTTTCTTATGTTGTGTTACAAATGCTCTGTGAGATGTAAAAGGAACATGGAAAGATGGTCCATCATTCATTACCCTGAGTGCTCTTGGTCAGACTCTTCCCGAGCTATTGTCATATTAGTAAAAATAATAGAAATGAGTAAGAATCTACGTATTTCTATATCGTACATCTGAAACTAATATAGCACTGTATGTTAACTAAAAGTGAGAGTAAAAACTTTTAAAAATTTTATTTCATGCATCTCTTTTTTTGTTTTGTTTTGTTTGTTTATTTATTTATTTGACACAGAGAGAATGAGAGAGGGAACACAAGCAGGGGGAGTGGAAGAAGGAGAAGCAGGCTTCCCAATGTGGGGCTCAATCCCAGGATCCTGGGATCATGATCTGAGCCGAAGGCAGACGCTCAATGACTGAGCCACCCAGCCACCCCTATTTAATGCATTTCTCGAGCACCTGCTGCATGCCAGCAGGAAACATGGTATACGCAAGTGAGTGGTGCGCTCCTCCTCCCAAAGAGCTCATGAATAATAAAGTTGCAATAAATGCAATGGAGGAGAAATGAATCCGAAAGTCAAGGTGGGGAAATGAACATATGCATTTATAAAGAAAATAAGAATTTACAAAGGCGTTTTTTGGCAAAGGAATTTTTGTAGGAAAGATTGTGTATAGAAGAAATTTTTCAAGCCAGGACTTGCTGGGCACCGGAAGGACTGGGTGGACAGGTGCGGGGCTGCAGAGGGGACCATCAGAGCAGAGGAAGTACATCTAACTCAGAGAGGGAACTCAGTGAAGGGTTCTTGGGAAGTATCTCTTCTGGAAGGATCATCAGACTTCAGGAGCTAAAGCCATTGATTGAATAAGGGAGTAAAGGCATGGTGCAAAAAAGGAATACTCCTATTCTATTCTATGCTATGCTATGCTATGCTATGCTATGCTATGCTATCCTGTTCTACTCAGTTCTGTTCATCTACCTATCTGTATTTCAATCAACCAGTCATCATTTGCCTGTTATATACAAAAGGACAAAGATGAGGGAAAGCACGAAAACTGCAGGTACCTAGGATTTTATTCTGAGTGCTCCTTATCTACTAGGCCTTATGCAAAGCTCTTCATATGCAAGCATAGAGGTTAAGAAGGATGGAGTCAAATAGAAAGTGGTTCTGGTCCCAGCTTTACCGCTTACTAATTGCGTGACCTTGAACAATTCATTCAATGTCTCTAGATCTATTCTCATCTCTAAAATGATAATAGCAATACTAATCTCACAACACAAAATCAGATTTTCCTTTTTTTAAATTAATATATAATGTATTATTTGTTTCAGGGGTACAGGTCTGTGGCTCATCAGTCTTACACAACTCACCACACTCACCATAGCACATACCCTCCCCAGTGTTCACCACCCAGCCACCCCATCCTTCTCACCCCCCTCCCCTCCAGCAACCCTCGGTTTGTGTCCCAAGATTAAGAGTCTCTTATGGTTTGTCTCCCTCTCTAAAACCAGGTTTTCTTAACAAAACCACTTTGCAGGATGCTGGCATGGGGCAAGTGCTTAGTGAATGCTGTTTCATTTTTTTTTTTTTAAAGCTTTTATTTATTTGTTTGACAGAGAGAGAGAGATCACAAATAGGCAGAGAGGAAGGCAGAGAGAGAGAGGGGGAAGCAGGCTCACCGCCAAGCAGAGAGCCCGATGCGGGGCTCGATCCCAGGACCCCGAGACCATGACCTGAGCCGAAGGCAGAGGCCTCAACCCACTGAGCCACCCAGGCACCCCTGCTGTTTCATTTTTATTACAACCTTTGTTTTATTTACTGTCCTTCCCGGGGAAGCTGTGGTTTACAAGTCTGCTCTTGTCAAGCTCACGATTGGTTGTCTCATATTTTAGCAGATAGTGGGTATCAGAAATAAAGGCTAGAGGGGAAGGCAAGACAAGATCTCCTAGAGCCTTATGGCTCAAGAAGCTCAGGATGTTGAATTTATCACACAGTCAGCGGAGAGTTACTGTAGGACCTTACGGTCGAGATTGACAAGATAAACTTTGCATTTTAGAAAGATTTTTCTGGCAGCACTATGTTGAATGGTTTAGAGAAGGGAACTGCACTTGCTGAATGCCAGTGAGGAGGCTGTGGCGGTGGTCGGGGAGGGAACGGGTGAGGAATGCTTGCTGAGGGAGGGATGGAATGGCGCATTTAGGCAAAGGTGGGATGCCAGTCGGGGGTGAGGGAGAGCTAATGAGTGAGGGGGTATTCAGCTGCCCCAAGGTATCTGGCTTCCTTGACTGGGTAGATGGTGGCACCTTGGGCCAAAATGGCGGATCCCAGAGGAAGGGGCTTTGAGCGTGGTAAACGCGGATGCTTGTGAATCCTTGCAGGGAAGTGTCCACATGACCATTGGTCAGGAGGAAAGTCAGGACTGCAGATGCTCACTTCCGAGTGGGAGAGGTACACGTGAAGGGGCCGTTCCACACTTTGGTCCTGAGCACCCACATCAGGGCTCCTCCCCCACCGAGACGGGAAGAGAGAGCCTCTGTCAGCACTCTTGGTGTTCACACTCAAGTCAGGGGCAGGGACATCAAACAAGCCACAAGGAAATGAAAGAAGTAACTCTGGGTGTCACCAAGCGCCAGCGACATAATGCTGTGGAAAAACTGCAAGGTGGCTGACCCATTGGATAACCGTCCATGAAGAATGAGAGAAATACTCACTTTTTAAGACTTCACAGTTATGCAAGATAGTCCATTCTGATCTCATAAGGGAGACCGATTTCGCCACAGGAAGAAACCGTGATGTTCTAAAGAGGAGCTAGAAAGACAATTATCCATTGGGAGACCCTTTAAGACTCAGGCGGGCCTTTAAGAGAGAAATAATTAGTTCAGAGGAAGACGTGAAAATGAAGGGATACTCAAAGGGAGGAAGAAGAAGCAAATTCACACATTCTGTGTTTCATCACGGAGACAAGTGTGTGGGAAGGCCAAGACATTGTGTTGTTTTATGTGTGTAAAGATACACACAAGGACATAAGATTCTTGGAGGCACAGGTGCTCACAGGGTGCCTGCGTGGTGGGGGAGGGGCCGTGGCGCTGAGCAGGGTGGAGGCAGCGGGACCCAGGGGCTCAGGGAGCACACACCCCTCTGGCAAGGCCCCCGCGAACAGGCTGAACATGCCTTCAGAGTGTGGAATGTGCTAGGAAGGGAGTGGGGCCTGTGAGAATCCAGGAGGGCCCTAATCTCCGTTGACGGGTTGCCAGCCAGCCCTTCCAGGTCCACTTCCAGATGACCAGCAAAGTGCAAACAGAATCAGGTGTGGTATTTAAAGAGTTTGAGACTCACTGGTTTCAGTACTAAGTTAGCGAACAGCCTGCCAGAGCAGGTAAGCAGATGCCTGGGGGAGATAAGCTGATGCTAGGAGGCCAAGAGAGAAAGGGATGGAAGGTCTTTTCAGGGGAGGTGGGCGGAATGCCATGCTTTGCGAGTGTTACTCTGGGGGAAGCTGCCAGATGTCAAAGTGGTGTTTTGGACCCAGGAGCCACTCCCAGAGCAGTGAGGACTGGGAGAGAGCCAAGAAGGTGGGAGGCAAGGCACCTTTAAACCATGCCAGCCCCCCACCAAGTCCTGTGCTCAGAGCAGGCCCACGAACACTGCACTATCCTGATGTTCCTGGGATGTGAAACCGCTGGGAATGAAACCCAGAGTGGCCTGGAGCTGCCCGAAGGAGGAGACCCGTGCCACCATGTATGATGTGGACAAAGCCATCTCCTGTTGGCCTTTGGGGTTCTTCATTTTCCTCGAAGAATGAGAGGACCACAGAGTCCTTGGGAAGAAAGAGTTGTGAGAGCATAAGGGAGGACTGACCGAGGAGATGCGGGGACAGGACGAGGAGAGGCTCTGGTCTAGCGACAATATGTTTCCGGTCGCCTTTTGCTAAAGTCCTGTTGATTTTAATGGTTCTCCCAGCAGATGGGCCCTCAGAACGGTTGGATGGGTGGATTGAAATGTGGGTTTATGAGAGAGAACAGAACCTGAAAAGGCTGGGCGGAGCTTAGGAAATGCAGACTCTCGAACGTGCCCCAGACCTGGGGATGGCAGTGGACCTGACACCAACTTTCCAGGAGACCCCTCCACGCATCGTCGCCACGTTCGGTAGGTGGTGCGGGACCTGGGAAGCAATTCCCAAATGGGCCTGATGCTCTGTGTGTCCATGCGCCCAACCCCAGGGGCACCGAGTAAAATCTCTGGTCATGAGGATGACAGAGGTCACTTGGTCAGCTCCCAGAGCCCCAGAAGGTTTGGGAGCCACTGGGCAATGTCCTATTCTTTACAGTATGTTTTTGTTAGAGATTCCAGATTCCAGTACCTAATTCTTGTTCTCTTTTCCCTTTCTACCAGGCACTGGGAAATCATGAATTTGATAATGGTGTAGAAGGACTGATTGATCCACTCCTCAAAGAGGCCAGATTTCCAATTCTGAGTGCAAATATTAAAGCAAAGGGGCCGCTAGCGTCTCAAATATCAGGACTCTATTTGCCATATAAAATTCTTCCTGTTGGTGATGAAGTTGTGGGAATTGTTGGATATACTTCAAAAGAAACCCCTGTTCTCTCAAATCCAGGTATTTTCTACTTTTATTGCACTCACTGGCTGCAACTAGATGTATTAAATCAGAGGTTGGCATGATTTTTATGGGCTGCGGGTAAAAGCAGGAACAATATGGGCTTGTTGGGCAAGCAGTCTACTTAGGACAACATTGATGAAACCAGTCTGGTGGCCTCCACGTTATTCTAAATCACTTCTTAAAGACATTGCTCTTTTGTTCAGTGAACTTCTTTGTTGACATACACATCTTTGTTTAATTCAGTGCATTCAAAATTGAGCAAGAAAGCTGTTCACACCCAGTGTTAACATTACACAGTCATTTACTGAAGAATGAAACCTAACTCACGGCCCTTTTTCCTGTGGGGTCAGAGAGCCCAGAGTGAGAGTTTTATCTCAATTTACCTTACACTTCCTTTTCTAGTATGATCATTATATGTCTAGTTAACTCTCCTTTCTTCCTTTTCATGATTTATCTCTTCTTTCTAATGACTTTGTTGCATCTGGCTTTCTGAGGAGTACATGTCCTTGAAAGGCCTTATAGTGTATATATATATATATATATATACATATATATATATATATATATATCCTAATAGAAGTATCTTACGTATGCAATATTTCATGCAGGATGAACACATACATAACTCTAAAGTTATTCAAGAAGCATTTTTGAGCCACTTTTATAGGAACACTTTGACCAAAACCCTTTGGCAGTGAAAATGAAAATGACATCTTTTTCTAAATTATCCGAGTCCATTTTCTTCCCATATTTGCAGGGAAAAAGGGAAACTAACAGGAATAAAAGTGCAGCACAGGAAACTTGGTCACTGGTACCATAGTAGTGTTGTGTGGGGAGGTATGGTAGCGGCTCTTAGAGTGAGCATAGCGTTAAAAAAAACCGAAGGACTAGCATTATCCAGAGGCAAGGGTTTTCATGAAGCATTGCCTGGCAAAGGACCTATAATCATTTAGCAACTAACGGTGAGAGACTGTGGCCTCTGAGAATCAAACTGAGGGTTTTGGAGGGGCAGGGGGTCGGGGATGGGTGAGCCTGGTGGGGGGTGTTGAGGAGGGCACGTATTGCATGGAGCACTGGGTGTGGTGCAAGAACAATGAATCTTGGAACATTGAAAAAAAAAAAAAAAAAGAGAGAAAAGTGATCAGTCCAAGCCACTAGAAGCAGCGGGAAGGTCCTTGAGGATAGAGTCCTGCAGCCAGCCCGGGGGGCAGAGCCCAGACAGAGAGCCTCTCTGCTCTCTGCTAGTAGGGGAGGTGGGGGTGGTTAGGTGCTCCGTCCCACGGGGGACCAAGCCTCTGCTCGCTGTGTGCCACCCCGTCACCAAGGAGCTATTGTTGATGTCACTTTGGTGCACTTCTAAGAGGTGTGTGGTCCCATCTGTGGCCCCAGCTGACAGTCTCGGGCTGACCTCCCCACCACACAGCCTGACCGTGGTGCTCTCCTTCCTAATGCATATGCCCGACCACTGCCCTCCCCTGGGGGGCTGTGACTCTGGAGCTTCCTGGGGCTTTTCTGCCAAGAGGACCCTGTGGGGATGGCAGAGTGACCTGGGCTGTCTGACGGCTAACAAGCCAGTTGCCAACGTCAGGAGGGCTGGGATGACACAGCCTGGTTGTTGCTGTCCATGCCCCTGTTCCCCTTGAATGCTCCTGCCCTGTGTCCCCAGCTCCCACAGAAAATCCCTCCCCCGTATTACATTTGTCCCTGCCTGTCGGCTTCCTGCCCTAGCCTAAGCAGCCTGAGGTGTCCTCTCAGTGAACACCCAGAACCTAGTCTAGAGGCCAGTGGAGGAGTGTTAGGTAAAGATGTGGACTTGTTGAATAGTTGAATAATTGTGTGTCTCGATAATCTCTACCCACTGGGTTTTTTTAATTCATTTAAGATAGAATGTAATTAAATGCCATAAGAGAGTGACAAAATCAGGGAACAGGGGGACATCTTTTAGGAGCAGGGTAAGTGAAAGGAGTGATGGCCAGCTTGGAGGTCCCGGAGACTTAAGAACCTCCCAGGCCCCCTCCAGGGCTCACAGAACATCCTGGGGCAAAGGGCATTCCAGCGGTGAGGTCAGAGTCACATGCGGGGAGGCAAGCGGGACCTTACCGTCTGTCTCCTTCCCTGCTCCGTGCCGTGCCTAGCATATGGGAGGCTCTCCGTAAGTGTTGCTGGAGTGAACACATGAGAGCAGGGACGCATGGGGGCCACAATCACAAAAGAGCAAATAGTTCAGTTTGTTGGAACAGAGGTTCCAAGCAGGAAAGGCAGAAAGTTGGGTGAGGACTAGATCGTAGGGCCTCCTGAATGGCTGACAGAGGAGTTCAGGCATGATGGGAGAAAAGTGTGATCCCTTCTGGAATAGTCACCAATAAGAAAGGAGGGGGTGTTGGTGAAGAGACACAGGGCTCCAGAAGTCAGCCCCCCTTTGCTGGGACTCTGATGGCACCCTGTAGTAGCTCTTGACTGGGCTTATGTATCTGAATGGGTGATGCCCTCCCCGAAGCTCCCAGGAGAGGAAGGCTGGAGGGTGTAGGGACAGACAGCAGACAGCAGTGCTGGGGAGGGGCGTTTCTGGGGACACCTGCTTCTACCAAGACCATGGGCCCAGCACATGCATTCTTCCTGCAGCTCTCTGGGCCCTGATCCAGCCCCATCCCTCAAGGCCTGGTGGCCTGGGTGCCCACAGGCATAATAGCACAGTTCATTTATCTTAGCTAGAAATTCCTGTAACCCCTCAAGATATCTGAAAGAGATCCCGTCCTTTCTCATCTGTGCGATGACTGACCCCCAGAGGCTCCTAGTGTGTTAGGAGAATACATTTCTTTGTCCTCCAAGGCATTTCTCTGAATGTTTTCCTCCTTGTTGCCAGTCAGATGAAAGCTGGAGGAGGATAGCACTCTCTGATGGCTCAATATCCCTTCATTCATTCCTTCTTTCCTCTGAGTGCCTACGTGCGGGCACTGTTCTAGGCCCCAGGGATGCTGCCCCCACCCCACCCCCCGCAAAATAAATAAATAAATAAATAAATAAATAAATAAATAAATAAATAATCCCTGCCTACTGCAGTTCACAGGTTAGTGAGCAAATAAATGGGTAGAGTATTGGAGGCATCAGAAGGTGGTAAGTGCTAGGCAGCAGGGGGAACGGCAGGTGGACGGGGAGTGAGTGTACCTTGTTGACTTACAGGGAGGCTCATGGAGCTCAGAAAGAGAGAGTGACATGGCAGTGGGGAGTGAGCAGGGAGCCCCGGACTTCTTGGACAGGTCAGCAGGATCCGGGTCATTCTTGATGTTTTCATGGCAGACAGTGGTGACCGGGCTCTTACAAGTGCTGTTTGAGTGTCACCTGTGAGCTGGGGACAGCATCGCCAGCCCAGCAAGGCATGGGGCTGGGGGTCCGCACCGCTGCATCCAGCAGCCTGGCCCCGGGGGGCGGTCTTCTGCTACCCCTACAGGTGGGCTTAAGCGGGGAAGAAGGGGTACACTCCCCATGCCAGCATCATGTGGCTGAGACCCTGGGGGACACAGAGCTCAGGGATGTGCTCCTGTCAGCCTTACTGGATGAATAAGGAACAGTGTCAACGCGTGTGTTGGGATTGATGCTCGAGGACCCGTTACTGACAGAGGTTAAGTTGGAAGACTGATTATCCTGAACTGGCCAGCAGAGCCTTCAGTGTACTCACCTGGGATTCTCCCACCCCACCTCAGTTTTATTGAGATATAACCAACACACCACACGAAGCAGAATGACTTGACATACATATGGTACAACACATTCATGGGCTCAGGCATTTTCTGCCTTGGCGTAATGGAAGTCCGAATAGAAAAACACTTTTTTAGCAGAGAGAATCCTTGTATTTTAATTGACAACACCGAATCAAGTAACGTAAGTTAAAAGAGATCACTTTAACCAAAACACCAGAACAAAGACATAAAAATGAGTGTTTTCCTACAAAGTACTTGGCTTGGAGAGCTGTGTACACTTCTAAAGTAGCCACTGGCCAGAGAAAGCTGGAACTACTCTTGCAGAGTTGTTATTAGGGCCTGTGACACAATTCTGAGGAATATTTTCAGTAACGAGAAATCTTTGTCTCTTGTGAATGAATTTGCTTGCTGGACGTAAATGCCATTCTGAGCCACACCTGATGGATTAGATCAAGTCAAGATGTGTACAAGCCACGTGTTGGTCAAAAAATCAAATGACTGAGAGACATCTGATATTAAAAACACATTTAAAAAAAAAGATAGGGTTCCAGGTCTGCAGCCTCCTCACAGCTTGAGATTTCATTAGAGCAGCATAATGTCATTCACAAACTTAACCTAAGGCAACATTAAGTGAGCGTAACTAAGGAAATTAGTGTGAATTTGTACTGGCTGCCTAGGGATTTTATATTTAATTTACAAATATGGTTTGGTTTCAGTAATGTAAGAGCTTTAGTAGAAAAAAGTGTTTTTACTCTGCGTGTTAGTATGTGTAATAAGCAATATAATAAAAATTATTAATAAACATCCATTTTGCTTATTTTGTTCCTTAGGAAGGAATTTAGTATTTGAAGATGAAATCGCTGCATTGCAGCCTGAAGTCGATAAGCTAAAAACTCTAAATGTGAACAAAATTATTGCACTGGGACACTCTGGTTTTGAAATGGATAAACTCATCGCTCAGAAGGTGAAGGGCGTGGACATCGTGGTGGGAGGACACTCCAACACGTTTCTTTATACAGGTAATTGTTTCGAAGGATTACACCAGCCAAGATGTCTAGATAACTTACTTTGTCTCTTTGCCTTTATAACTGTTACCATTTTTACTACTATTTAACACATAATATGTATTACATGTATTTTGTAAAATGTAATACACATACCTAGTAATGTGTAAATCTTATTCAGAGACATTATTAAGAATAATTTATTGGTTTCATGATTATATCAATTCCATTTATATATGTATATTATAAATCTATATAAAATACACTATAAAATAAAAAGATTACTGAGCCCCAGGCAAAAGTTAGTTTATATCAAAAAGCAACGTGTCATATAAAAAAATTTTTAAGCATAGGGGCACCTGGGTGGCTCAGTTGGTTAAGGATCTGCCTTTAGTTCAAGTCATGATCCCAGGGTCCCAGGACTGAGACCTGCCTGGGACTCCCTTAGCAGGGAGCCTGCTTCTCCCTCGCCCTCTGCCGCTCTTGCTGCTTGTGCTCTCACACTTGCACTTCCAAATAAATAAATAAAATCTTAAAAAAAAAAATTTAAGTATGAACAAAAATGTAAATAAGGCCTCCACAGACCAAAGTGACTGACTTGATTTGTAGGTTCATAGGTTGAAATGGATATTTAACTCTGGGACCAGAACTCTGGGCTCAAGTCCTAACTCTTCTTTGTACTAGGACCACTAGGACCTTAGGCGTTCTGGAAGCCATAGGCCCCAATAAGCATGCATGTTCCCCTCCCTCCCTCGTTCTCTCCTTGATGTGAGGCAGTTTTGGTTAGAAATCCTTTTTTTTTCCCTTCTATGTTGAACTAATAACGTCCCCAAACTCTTGAGTCTGGCTTGGTGAGTTTTTCCTACCAGTGGCGCCCCCTGTCTCCCCACCACTACTACATGGAGCTTTGAAGGACTTTTAAGAAAAAGAAGAGGAGGAGGGCCTCCTGGTAACTGACTTTTATCAGCAGTGGGAAGGAAGGCTTTGCTGGGGAACACCCCTGTCTTTGAAGAGGTTGCTGTTTTGCCCACCTCTGTATGGGTTACCTAAGGTGATCCTATTTTTATAAAGGCAAAAATAAAAAATACCCTAAACAGAAAAAAAAAAAAAATTAAAAAAGGAGCACCCATGTGGCTCAGTCAGCTGAGCGTCTGCCTTTGGCTCAGGTCATGATACTGGGGTGCTGGGATCGAGTCCCACATCGGTCTTCCTGCTCAGTGGGAGCCTGCTGCTCCCTCCCCCTACTCTGGTCACTCGCTCTCTCTCTCACTCTCAAGTAAATAAATAAACTTAAAAACATTTTTAAAAATGTTAAAAGGCGTCATCACGAAGAAAAGCATTCAAGTTAATTTTCACTTTCTTCTTGGCACTTTTGAGTATTTTCAAATAATGAACACATGTTGCTTTTGCAATCAGAAAGAGAGACACATATTATAAAAGGAAAAGAAAGAAACAATATTGGGTCCCAAGTCTTCCTTCCTGATTCACGTCAGAGCCCATGAGCGGGTCACTCACCCTCCCTGGGCCCGTTAGCTTTGCCTCAGAGCGAGGACGACAGCGCCCCAAGTGCCCCGGGCTGTGCAGATGGCCTGGGGAGGTGTGTGTGGGCCTGGCCTTCCCTTAAGAAAGGCCGGGGTCCCCGTATTTGACTCCTTCCTCATGCAGCTCCCTCCTAAGTGTTTTGCCTCGTGGGA
>CM053608.1:63507956-63530365 GCA_028646535.1 Procyon lotor | reverse complement strand
ATTGCTGCTATAAACATTCGGGTGCACGTGCCCCTTTCGGATCACATTTGTATCTTTAGGGTAAATACCCAGTAGTGCGATTGCTGGATCGTAGGGTAGCTCTATTTTCAACTTTTTGAGGAACCTCCATACTGTTTTCCAGAGTGGCTGTACCAGCTTGCATTCCCACCATCAGTGTAGGAGGGTTCCCCTTTCTCCGCATCCTCGTGGTAGGAGAGCTTTTAAATCACAGAGCCAGTGGTCATATGCATATTTTAGAAAGATCACTCAGGCCTGCTGTGTGGACACGGGATTAGAATGAGGCAAAGAAGAGGCATACAGACCAGTTCAGAGGCCGGCAGTACCCCAGGCACGAGATGATGCCGGCCAAGAGTGTGGCTTGCCCGAGGAGATGTAGAGAAGTAGGCAGACCAAAGATTTCCAAGTAAGTTAAAAAAGAGACCCAACTCCCTTAGAAGCAATCACGGGAAATATACTGACTGATTATTTTTATCCAGTCCTTTCACAGGAAGTACGGAAGTTCTTTTAATCTGAGTACATTTGACACTCCATGTTGCGTTACTTTCAGGTGTATTCGGCATCTCTGCATTATGCTGTGCTCCCTACAGGTGTAGACACCATTTGTCACCATTACAATACCATCGACTGCATTCCCTTCGCTGGGCCTTTTATCCCATGACTTATTCCATAACTGGAAGCCTGTAGCTCCCACTCTCCACCCATTTTGCCCATCCCCCCATTCTCTCCCCTCTAGCAACCATCAGTTTGTTCTCTGTATTCATAGGTCTGACTCTGCTTTTTGTTTAATTCATTTGTTTTGTGATTTAGATTCCACATGAGACTGAAATCATGTGGTATTTGTCTTTCTCGGTCTGACTTATTTCACTTAGCACAATACCCTCTAGGCCCCTCCATGTAGTTGAAAACGGCAAGATCCCTTTCTTAGGGCTGACTCGTATTTCGTTGCGTAGAGGTATGACACGGGAAGCATGGAAGTTCTTAAACTGGTTCCCACATACATTAAAATTGTGGCGAGGACTGCCTTGAAACATTCTGTAATTCATTCAGCCAACTGAAAGGCTCAAAGGCCTCCTCTTTGGCACCTCTGCCACCACATGACCCAGTGTCTTGGCCCCTTCTGGTAACTGTGGGCAGTTGTCCAGGCCTTTACTTGGAACTGCCACATTCCTGAGGAGCTGCTGTGGCCAAGTGTCCCAGGGCAGGGCCCTGATGGTTCTGTCAGGCATTTGCACTGTGCTGGGAAATAGCCCATTTACCAAGTCTAAATGTCAGCCCACAGTCCCACAGCTTCTCCACCTTTGGTTTCCAGATTATTTATTTGCTAGATGGCTGAAATCGAGTTCTGGTGACTTTCCTGCCAAGATGAAAAGTTGGGTTATTAAAGACAGATGAGTGACTCTGTGTGGAAATATTTGGGGCATGAGCATCTTTGGCTGAAGAGGATGCTACAGAAAAAGTGGAACCTTGGGTTGCTTTCTCCACCATTGGTTTTCTGAGCTTGCCAAGTTGAGGGGAGCAGAGAGCTAAAACAGACTGGCTACTGCCTCAGCCACTGGGAAGCATTGTCCTTGTTCCCAATTAAGTCCCTTTAAGAAGCAGATCACACGTCTTAGGTTCTAACAAAAGGAACCTCAAGGTCTTTCAGAACAATGAGGCATTTGACCCGATCGTCGAAATCCCGTTACATTCATTTTAAGTTTGGTTATGTCTGTATGAAGTAGAATAACAGAGGCTTAAAAAAAAGGTCAGGCTTGCCCTTCTCTAGGGTTTCCAGGAAACTGCCAGTCCTTTCTGAAACTGATTTAGTGCCTTTTCCTCCTGGAAGGGGGGTGGTGGGAGGTGGTTTTTTCCGCCACCTTGTGGACATATTCGGAACTGCACTCCCAATTGGCACCTGAATCTCTGGGCTCAGAGGAAAAACCACTGTCCCTAACCTTCCCCAGGTGAGGTGAGAGGGGGATGCTACACTCCCTGGCCCAGGCTCCAGGTCTGCCCAAATAAGAACTAGCACAGAATATAATGAGCACAATAACTGTTAACTTTCCCTGCTACCCTGCGATGCATGAGGTCATCTGCAGCTGTCAGAGCCAAAGTCTGCCAGTCGCCCGTGAGGCTGGACACTGCACTGGGACAGGCCCCACACTGGGTCTCAAGTCAGGCGCCTGCGTACAAATGAAGTTCCAAAACTTTTGTCTTTTTTTCTTTTTTTTGCCAGAGGGAGTAAGAAAATGAGAAATTAAAGTTGGCACCAGCTGTTTCCTGCTTGTGAGGGGCTGGTTTGTGCTGCCCTTCTGCCGCATGGGTCTTGAGCTGGAATGGGGGCTGCTCTTGGCGTAAGAGCAGGGAAGGAGCAGGTTTTTTGCCGTCTTAGGCAACCCACCTCCACCCCAGCTCGTCTTAGGCGAAAGGAGAAGCCCAGAAGCAGCTTGGGGTACAAAGGTACAGCCTCGGGGCTGGCTTGCCTCTGACTTAGTAAGGGGCCTTTGGCCTCCGGCTCTCGCAGGCCTTAGGAGACTAGCAGTGGTAGGTTGTGTGGGGTAGTGGAGAGAACATAAGGTCCTGCGCCTCACGGCCCTGCTTTTCTGTCCGCTCTCTTCACATGCCAGACATACTGCACATAACACACATACTGGTGTGACCTTGGGCTCATTGCCTGTGACAATGCTCTCATCTGTAAAGTGGGGACAGTAATAGAGCCTGCCTCAGGGGATGCTTAGAAGATGGGATGAGGTCTGGGGCCAACTCTCATAACTGGCCCACGTGAGTAGCCGACACGTGCTGAAGATTCCTGGACCCTCTGTAAACCTCTAATAGGAAGGACTGGTCAAGTGTTGGGGGGGCTGGTAGAAACAGCGGGTTCAAGGGTATCTGTTCTATAGTCTCTGATTCAAAACAGCCAGAGCAGGTCCTTCTCTCTGTGGTAAGGTGGCCTGGAGAACGGTCGCAGTTACAGAACCGAAACATGGCCCGTGGCGAGGGGCCGGTGCTCCGTGCGCCGGGCTGCCCCCCTCACCCCCCCCACCTCCCCCCGTTGCAAGCGCTTGTCCAGGAGGCAGCGGTGTGGTGAGCCCTTTGGCCTCTGGGTGGTGAGTTAGCCCCCAAGCTGTCCCCAGGGGACCCTCTGAGACAAGAAGGCAGCAGAGCCTGGCCGGTGCGAGGTCTGGCTAGGTGACGAGTAGAGTGTGCACGTTAGTTGGCTGCCAGCCAACGAGGCTTTTCTGAAAGACACCAAAAAGGATGTAGATTTTAGCAGCAAAAACTGAGGACAGGCTTTGTCACTTCTGCCCTTCTTCCATTAAGAATTCCGAGCTCTGGGGGCGCCTCGGTGGCTCAGTTGTTAAGCGTCTGCCTTCGGCTCAGGTCATGATCCCAGGGTCCTGGGATTGAGCCCCGCATCGGGCTCTCTGCTTGGCAGGAAGCCTGCTTCTCCCGCTACCACTCCCTCTTCTTGTGTTCCCTCTCTCGCTGTGTTTCTCTCTGTCAAATAAATAAAATCTTAAAAAAAAAGAAAGAAAGAAAAAAGAATTCCAAGCTCTGGTTTGGGTGTCGAGGGTTTCTAGAGGTGGCCATCCCCTCATAAGGGAAAAAAAGATGCCTTTGTTTTCTACTCTGTGCCAGGCACTGTGCTAGGAAGTTCAGGCATTTAATCCTCTCAACGGCCCTGTGAACTTGGAGTTGTGATTTCCCCCGTTTTACAGGTGAGGAGACCGAAAAGCAGGGAAGTGAATTGGCTTGGCTGGTCTCCGGGCTGCTGGGAACGGGGCCCGGGGCAGGCCAGAGGTAGGAGAGTCTGAGCAGGATGGCATCGTGGTGTCCCCCGCTGCACCAGGCAGGGACCATGGACTTGGGAAGAGCTTCCTGCTGAGTTGAGAATGGAAGGATTCGTGTGCCAGAAGGCCTTCGGAAACAGGGACAAATGCCCACACACGGCTCTAAAAGACCGCCTCTGTCGGGTGGCAGCTAGCAAATCACCCATTCAGAACTCCTTGTTGTCCGGCCAGTGGCCTGCCAGCCTGCAGCCAGCCGTGTACGGGGGCGGGCTCGATCAGCTTCGGCTCTTCTATTTTAGGCACGCCACCTTCCAAAGAGGTGCCAGCTGGGAAGTACCCATTCATAGTCACGTCCGACGATGGCCGGAAGGTTCCTGTGGTCCAGGCCTATGCTTTCGGCAAATACCTAGGCTATTTGAAGGTTGAGTTTGATGAAAAAGGAAATGTCATCGCTTCCCATGGAAATCCCATTCTTCTCAACAGCAGCATTGTCGAAGGTACGTGAAACTCAAGGGAAGGTGCCACCAATCCAAACATTAGATGGCTGGGCTTGTCGTGTTGTTAATGTTTCAGGACAAGACTCTAGTACCTTTGAGGAATCTAAGTTTGCCCTCTTCATGAACAAGGAAGTTGAAAACACACCCGAATGCCCCAAGTCCCATTGGCTTCCCCAAGTCCTCTCGGCATCAGATACCGTGTCCCTGCTTCTTGTGCCTTCTCAAGCTTCACCCGGCCCTGGGAAAGCCACTCTCACCTCGTGTCCAGAGGAGAGCGGCTCCCAGAAGCAAAGGGGTTCACTTCGGGTGGAGTAGGGCTCCAACCCCAGCCCACCACCAGGAGCAGCATGCCTGTGGCAAGGTGCCCAGTCTCCATGGGCTTCAGTTTCTTTCTTTATTGGAGGAAGGAGTGTCTTTCTTTCTTTCTTGTCTGGGATTCAGAGTAAAGTACATCTTAGTCATCCCTACGTGACCACACCTCTATGCCACTATCACCTGCTTTCACTGCTTACCATGATTAGATCGGGAAGGATGAGCAGTGGGGTCCCTTGCAGAGCCTGTGGTCACAACACAGACCTCTCGAGAGCCAGAAGGAGAGGCCAGGAGCACACAGACCCCAGAACCTCCGCAGGCCCTTTACACCTGCACTGGACACCTTTGGTCCTCTCCCCAGCCCTCCCATGCCACCACCACTAACGTTACCCGAGGTGGGCCCACAGGCGCTCCTGCAGGTGTGCTGAGTTGACGTTAGGCTAGTCACTGCATCTGGAGCACCTGGCTGGCTCGGGTGGTTGAGCATCTGACTCCTGGTCTTGGCTCAGGTCATGATCCCTTGGTCCTGAGATTGAGCCCCAGGCTGTGCCTGAGTAGGACTCTGTGCTCAGTGGGGAGTCTTCTTGAGATTCTCTCCCTCTCTCTCCCTCCCATCCTTCCCCAACCACTCCTGTGTGCATGTACTTTCTCTCTCCCTCTCTCTCTCTCTCTCTCTCCCTAAAATAAATAAATAAATATTTCTTTAAAAACAAAAACAAAAACTCAGCGCATCTTTAAATTAGGATCCAGGCAGGGCGCCTGGGTGGCTCAGTTGGTTAAGCAACTGCCTTGGGCTCGGGTCATGATCCTGGAGTCCCTGGATCAAGTCCCACATCGGGCTCCCTGCTCAGTAGGGGGACTGCTTCTCCCTCTGACTTCTCCCCTCTCGTGCTCGCTCTCTTTCTCTATCCCTCATTCTATCTCTCTCTCTCTCAAATAAACAAAATCTTAAAAAAGTAAATTAAGATCCATTCCTGGTCTTACTACCAAGAAACAGAATTTTCTGAGGAAATTTCACAAACTAAAATATAGACAAATTATGATAAAGAAATGTATAGTCACAACAGGTAAGCTAAGTGATCTTTGATTCTGTCTCCAAATTGTAGGCCAGCACGAGGCCTGCCCTAACCTCAGGCTGATTTTCTTTTTTTCTCTTTTTTGCACGCTTCTAGATCCAAGCATAAAAGCAGATATTAACAAATGGAGGATAAAATTAGAAAATTATTCTACTCAGGAATTGGGGAAAACAGTCGTCTATCTGGATGGCTCCACTCAGTCATGCCGCTTTAAGGAGTGCAACATGGGCAACCTGATTTGTGATGCTATGGTGAGTGGTCCCCAGGAGTGCGGCCCTGTGCCTGGGAGGGGGGAGGGAGTGAGGAAGGATGCAAGGAGGGACAACCTGACAATTAGGGACCTGAGGATTTTTTAAAAATCAGTGCCCAAACAAAGCGTGGCAGGGGATTCATACTGAGTACCTGGGGAAGGTGCCTGATCTAGACCAGAGGACCATCACTTTATTGCTTTACAAGGACTGAAGCCTTTATGGGACGTTGTCCATCCTGGATGCTGTTTTCCTTCTGTAAGATGGTTTGGGTACACAAAACGTCACCCCTCTGAAGATGCAGACACAGCAGAGACAACACACGTGCCTGGGCCTAACCTGGCCAGACTGTGGCACTTCTCTGTCCTCTCGGCTCCGGAGAAGGAGGCCTTGCGTGCGTGGGAGGCTCCTTCAGAAGCAGAGAATGACAACGTGCCAATAGGTAGTAAGTCCCGTGGCTGAGCACGTGGCCCCTGAAAACGCCCTTCTATCTGTCGGCAGGCAGACTGGCCGTGGCAGCCCCTTGGGGGCCATGCTGAGCCAGTGTCCCTGGGTCGGACTCCTGAAGCCTGTGCCCATGGGGCTGACTCCAGCTGTGCCTGGCACGGCGCCTGGTATACACACCCTCAGTAACCAACAGCCAAGTAAACAGCAGTGTTTACACTCTGCAAGGTGAGGCCGTGCTGGCTCCCAGAACTAGGCAGTCACGCAGAAGAAGTAGCTGAAGAGAAGCCTGTATGGGAATGGTTACAGAAAGGTCTGGAAGGAAACAAGCTGTTGGCGGTGCTTACCACTCTGTTAAGAGGCTGAGGCGAGTATAAGAAGACTTCTGCTTTTGCACAATTTTTTTTTTCCAAATCAGAATGTATTCATCTTATTTCTGGTGACTAAATATTTATTTTGTAAAAGAAGGAAATGGATTCTGCCATCTCAGGAGGCTATCTCTGTGCCTCCGAAATTGCCAGCTTGGGAGTTGGCTGGGGACCTGACATGGAGGCCAGGGAGCGTGTTGGCAGGAGGCACTGCCTCCAGGAGCAGGTGCGGGGCCTGCGGGAGGTGGTGGGGGGCAGCGTGGCGGGCCAGTCTGCATGAGGCCCTGTCGGAACACACTGCCCACCGGCCTGCGAGGACAGGGGCCTTAGGAAAGGGGGCTCAGAGCTACTTGCTTCTTAAAGTGACAGGGGACTGGTCACAGTTTCTTTGCTTGCCACATAAAACTAGTTCTAATTATACTTGAGAAGTCTCAGGGACCACGGGAGCAGGGAAGAAGCAGCTGTATTTCCTCGGTGGAGTTCAGATTCCTGAACTGATCCTGAGGAGGAAGGTCTAGAATAACTAATGTAAATTCATGCTACTGTTGCAGATTAACAACAACATTAGACACCCGGATGACGTGTCCTGGAACCATGTGTCCTTGTGCATTTTAAACGGAGGTGCCATCCGGTCACCCATTGACGAACGGAACAACGGTATGCTTCCCGGCTCAGGGTCGTTAACTGAGCGTGTTCTGTCTCCGACCAGGCCCCCGGGGAGCCTTGGCCCCTCTCTGCCGTCAGCCACGTACCACAGTGTCGGTCTCTTCATTCAGGTCCACTGCTCCTCAAGCCAGTGCCTGCCCAGGAGGAGACACACAGGCTTGTGTGTTCTTGTATGTATTCACACACAGGGGTAGCAGCTAGGCTTGATGGAACTCAGTCTTTTTTATTTTATTTTACTTTATTTTACTTTTATTTTATTTTATTTTATTTTATTTATTTATTTGTCAGAGAGAGAGAGTGTGCACAAGCAGGGGAGGAGGAGAGGGAGAAGGAGAAGCAGACTCCCCGCTGATCAGGAAACCCCATGCAGGGCTCAACCCCAGGACCCTGGGATCATGACGTGAGCCGAAGGCAGACGCTTAACCCACTGAGCCACCCAGGAGCCCTGGAACACAGTCTTGAACTAAATTTCTGACTCACAAAGCCCAGTACTAATTATTGCTGATTAATTAAAAACACTGACAGTCTTCTCCTTGATATCAGGTTCAAGAAAGCAACAAGTTGCCAGCCTTCTGTGCTGGAAACAAAGACCCCACTGGATTAAATCATTTTAGTGCATTTACAGATATGCAGGCTATCATAGGGGAAAGTACACCAACTAGACACTCAGGACACTCATACAGTCGCTCCTAATACGATATCCAAACCAGGCAGTCTCTGTGTGAAGCCCCACAGTCGGCTCACTGTCAGACAGGGACAGGTGGCAGGGACGCATCACCTGTCTGGAGGAACAAAGCAACGCTTCCCACCCACAGAAGATCCGGCTGCAAGCCGGGGGTCCAGGGCAGAGCACTGGCAGCTCGGAAGCCACAGCCGTGTCTAAGGTCCTGCCATCTTGCCCAGTGGAAGAGAGCACGGCCAGAGGCCTCTTGAATCCATGCCATCCCTAAGTGTCAGGAACACTTATGCAGCTGATGCTGTCCCAGTAGTGTCCCCAGAGCCTCATGTCTCCTCATGGCTTGGGGCAAGCTTATTCTCAAGCTGTTTTTCTTTTTGCCTCTTCTACAACTACCCTCAGGCACAATTACCTGGGAGAATCTGGCTGCTGTGTTGCCCTTCGGGGAAACCTTTGACCTGATCCAATTACAAGGCTCCACACTGAAGAAGGCCTTTGAGCACAGTGTGCACCGCTATGGCCAGTCTACCGGAGAGTTCCTGCAGGTGGGCGGTAAGTCACCCTTCAGCGTGAGACGGCGTTTCCTGCTGGTTGCCTTAGCCCCCCACACACCAGGACCTCCACGGCCAGGTTTGTTTGGGTCTTCCCCCACGAATGCAAAGGCAGCCTTCAATGGCCATGGGCTCCCAGACTACTGAGATCAGGTCAGGGTCAAAGCCCAAGGCCCTGGCGGTGAACATTGCTACATCTGATTTGGACATCAGACGGACCCTCTACAGGAACCGGCCCTCCAAATTCTAAACAGGTCAGCTGCTTTGAGATCTAGTTTCTATTAAAATCTTCATCGTTTAGACATTCACTATTCTTTGCTAAAAACAAAACCAAAAAAAAAAAAAAAAAAAAACAGCCTTTCTCTGTCTATTCATAATTGCCTAGGACCATGCAGTGTCCAATCAGTTTTGACAAGGATGATTTCTGGGAGGGACAGCCACCTACTTAGACACATTGGGACACCTGGTTCTAGTTCCACTGTGACCTGGGGCAGGCTTTCAGCCTCTCTGAATGCAGTGAGAAACCCTGCCCTGCTCATCTCACAGATCGCAGTGAAAATGGAATGAAAATAAATGCTTCCCACATCAACAAGGACTTCTTTGGTCAATTATGAGTTTCACAGTTCAATGAGTTAATCTGTAAAATAATATTAATAGCTTTATTAACTTTGACTCTGACACCATATTTTGGCTTTCTTTTTCCCCACTGTAGATGGTAGGCCTCACCTGATGGTGTGACTGCTTTGTCATGTCCTCCCTCTATAGAGACCCCCCCACTCTTGGGATCGAGGGCTGCAGAGGGTGGTGGAGGCCTGCTTGCTGCTTGTGGGGAAACCCGAACATTCTGCACTTTTCCAGGAGAGAGGTGGGGCGACAGAGGGATTCTGATGCCCCAGAACGGTGCTGGGTAGTCACCTGTTCTGTGAAAGTTATCCAAGCCCAGATTATTACCATTTGTAGTCTTCAAAATTCTAATAAATATTTTGCACCTCTCATCTCTCATTTTCCAAGGCCGTTGAACCAAACTGCTCACCAGTTCATTTAGGATTCTAAAAGGATGTGGCTTCTCCCTTCATTGCTACTACCTTCAGCCCATTCTGAGCCAAAGCCAGTTTTCCTCCCAGTGGTTCTCAGACCTCCCGAGACTTGAGGGTAAACCTAACCAAATGCTACAGTGTCATCTCAACTCTCTTGCTGAAACGTCATTCAAGCTCACACTCCATGAAAACCAAACCCAGTGCCCCCATTTCAGATTTCGGCCAAAATCTCTTAGAAATCTCTCTTAGATCTCTTGGATCTAGTGAAAACACAGACTCATTTCTTTTCCAGGAATTCAAGTGGTGTATGATCTTTCCCGGAAACCTGGGGACAGAGTAGTCAAATTAGATGTTCTTTGTACCCAGTGTCGAGTGCCCAGTTATGAGCCTCTCCAAATGGATAAGACATATAAGGTAGTTCTCCCAAGCTTCCTCGCCAATGGTGGAGATGGATTCCAGATGATAAAAGATGAAGCACTAAGACATGACTCTGGTAAGCACAAGTGTCTCTTCCCTCTCCCTCCTCCAAAAGTTCTCACAAACAACAGTACTGGTCCAAAGACAGGAGCTACTCAGGATGCCAGGACTGCAAAGCCCCAACCAGATCCTGCCCGTGTTGCCAACTCTCTCCAGTCTTGTTGGAAAACAGCAGCACAGCACTGGGCAAGGTGTGCCCTGCCCCTCCCCAGCACACAGACCTACCCATCCAAGCCCCAAGTGTTTTAAAACTCTTTTAAGTACCCATAAACAGCTATTCAAATTGTGAAATAGAAATGAGTTTTGCGCTTACAGAAAAACCTCATCTCTAGAACTTTAGATTGGATCTGGAAAATCCTGTAAACTTTCTTGAAGCATTTAGTGTGAATAGGTCAGGTAGGAGTGGATAGGATATGCTCCCCTCCCCCTTTTCAAAAAGCATAGTGGGTTAGTAGAGCAAATCATAAGAACAGCCATTCTTGACCCCAGTCACTATTTCTGGCAGCATTTAGGGTCATTTTACCCCAGCCTCACTTTTAAAAATCAGTTCTGAGAACCACTTCACGTGGAAGTCCACTGATGGGAGATACCTGGGAGATTTGAGTCCCATAGAGGCTGGAGGATGCCACCAGCACGAGGCCATTTAAATAATTAACTTAAAAAAAGAACCACTTCAGACGCATAAAGTCCAGGGATAGAATATACTAAGCCTTCCTCTTCTCCAGAGCAGAAGCCAGCGTGCTTACAAGATACATGCAAAGCTTTTCTACATTTCCAGGAGGAAGCTCAGCTAGGTTCCTCCTCAGCTCTACCGTGCTGGGCCTGCTTTTGTTTGTTTTGGGTTTTGGGGGGCCTGCTGTTTTAACTGCTTGTTCCAAGGAGGGTGGAGAGCAGACCCAGGGCAAAGGAGGCAGCCTTGCCTGCCAGGAAAGGCACTGGCTACTTCTGTCCATTCCATAATAGAAGACGGAACGGCAGGTTTAAAAAAGGTGTCCCCTTGAGACCCACATGAGACAGAGGCTGGTGGCTGTGCATCACCCAAGCCCAGACTCAGAGGTGTTGGAAAGAAGGAGCTCACAGAGAAGGCTCAGGAAGCTTTGGCTCTCAGGGTTCTCAACCCTAGCTATATATCAGAATCACTTGGGGAGCATTTTAAGTTAAACACCAATACGGTAGCCCCAACTTTTGAGATTCTAATTTAATTGGGGCAAAAGTCTCTTCCAGTGATCCAAATGCAGGAGTGAGAACCACAGCAGAGTTCTTTTTTAAATATTATTGATAAATTTTTTTATTGAGGTATAATTGACATTTAATATTAGTGTTAGGCATATGACTCAATATATGTATGTATTGTGAAATGATCCTCACAATGTCTAGTTAACATCATACAGTTACAAAAAAAATTTTTAAGATTTTATTTACTTATTTGACAGACACAGCAAGTGAGGAGACATGAGCAGGGGGAGTGGGAGAGGGAGAAGCAGGCTTCCCACTGAGCAGGGAGCTCACCTTGGGGCTTGATCCCAGGACTCTGGGACCATGACCCGAGCAGAAGGCAGGTGCTTAACGACCGAGCCACCCAGGTGCCCCCAACATTTTTTTCTTGTGATGGGGACTTTTAAGATCTGCTCTCATAGCAACTTTTAAATACACAATACAGTATTAACTCTAGTCACCATGCTGCACATGACATCCCTAGGACTCATTTGTACTGGAACCCTGGATTTTTGATCCCCTTCACCTATTTTGCCTACCCCTGCCTCCACTTCTGGCAACTAGCGCTAGCGCGTTGTTCTTTTAATCTACAAGCTTGGTTTTGTTGCTGTTGTTTAATTCCACGTATAACTGAGATCATATGGTATTCTTTCTCAGGCCCTCAAGGTCCATCCATGTTATTGCAAAAGATAAGATTTCATTTTTTATGACTGATTATTATTCCATTTTGCATGTGCCTGTGTGCATGTATGTGTGACATTTTATCCATTCATCCACCAGTAGACACTTTTTTCCAGATCTTGGCTATTGTAAATAATGCTGCAGTGAACATGGAGGTGCATATTACTTTTTGAATTAGTGTTTTTGTTTTTTTCAAATACTCAGAAGTGGAGTTGCTGGATTATACAGCGGTTCTATTTTTTATTTTTTAAGGAAACTCCACTGTTTCCCATTGTGGCTGCACCACTTTACATTCCCACCAATGGTGCACAAGTGTTCCTTTTTCCACATTCTTGCCAACACTTGTTATTTCTTATCTTTTTTGATAATAGTCATTCTAACCAGTGATTTGCATTTCTCTGATGATCAGTGATCTCGAGCATCTTTTCATGTTGTTGGCCATCCGCATGTGTTCTTTGAAAAAATGTCTATTCAGTTCCTCTGCCCACTTTTTATTCAGATTTTTGTTTTTGAGTTGTAGTTCTTTGTATATTTGGGGTGTTAACCCCCCATCAGATATAGGATTTGTCAAGTGGTACTTTTAAAATTTTTGTCAGGTCCCTATGAGTTTGTTGTAGTTACAGGCAATTGGTATTTTTTGAAATCAGGTCTCCTCTCTTTTGGAAGTGAAGTCTCCCTTGTCTCACTGTCAATTATGTGAAAATGACTTCTGACCAGGCAAGCAGAAGGAAGCCACTTTTATGTCTCAACTAATTGTTCTCGGACAGTTCCCTTATGCCCTTGTTTTGAAGTGGTTCAAAAGCAGTAAGGTCAACAACATTTTCTTGACTTATCTCAGAGTTGATGGAGTTATCTAATTATCTAGTAGTGAACAATGGGCACATTTGACATCTGGGACATGAAAAAGCAATCAAATTCTTTACACCTTTGATTACCACTCTTCTTGTGTTTTGTGACATTTTATCCTTGCTTATGAAATAAATATCTTCTCTAATTACAGAGGACTTTAGAGAAATACATTGGTTTTCCCACTTTTACTCTTGATAATTACTTATTCTGTAATTAAAATAATGTATATATTTTTCTAGGTGACCAAGATATCAATGTGGTTTCTGGATACATCTTAAAAATGAAAGTCATTTATCCAGCGGTTGAAGGTCGGATCAGGTTTTCTGCAGGAAGTCATTGTCATGGAAGCTTTTCTCTAATATTTCTTTCATTTTTGGCAGTGATCATTGTTTTATACCAATAGCCAAAAACTCTTCTTGCCATTAATGTGTGGAACTGCATTTTTTTCCAAGTGAGATTCAAGTCTGCCTTTTAGGAACTGGCTTGGTGACGGCACAGACCATCTTTGCAGGCCCCTAGAAGCTGAGCATAGAGGACTGTAAATGAAGACACTGACACCATCACACAGGATCAGCAAGTTAATGAATACACAGGAAAAAAAATGAAAATGAGCCCTTTGACAGAAGGCCAACCATCTTTAGTTTACATATGCAAATTTTAATAAAATTTTATTAACAATTTTAAACCACAGAAATCATTTTTCCTCCTTTATATCTACTTTAATCCACCAAACAACTATGTTTACATTTTATCATTTACAAGGGAGTTTAAGCACATTATCTTATTTGATACCTATAATTTTGGTAGGCAAGGCAGGTATTGTTTTTCCCATTGACAGATGGGAAACTGAAGCTCTGAAAGAGCAGACTTGTTCAGGGCCATATAACTGAAAGTGATAGATCTAAGACTGGAACCCAGGTTTTCTGACCTCAAGCCCGGCACTCTTTCAACTACATCCAGTTGCTGTTCGGAATACTTAATGGCTTCCACTCTTCGTTAACTGTCAATAGCATCGAGCTCCTAGATCATAAATGTCTGCTTTATTTCAGGTCTCGGTCTTTTCCTTTTTAGATCCTGTTGTCATACCGAGTTTAATGGACTAACACAGGGTAGCATTCTCTCTTGAGAGCAGTCTCTACTGTAGACTGTAGACCTCTCAAATGAAAGGCACCCGTGTGCCTTTAATGAGTCAGGGAACAAACAGAGCAGCACATGATGGGAAAGGCAAAAAACAGTCCAGGATCAGGGAGAAAGGCAAGGGAAGAACAGGACACCCAGGATGTATTTGCAGAAGAAAAAGAGCTAAAGGGCATTTAGATTTGTTAAAGAGATATTTGTTAAGGAGCAGCAGCATAGTGCCTGACTTAGTATTAGCTGTTAATAATTTTATGGGATTCCATCAATTCTGCCTCTGTGTTCTTTCCTTCCTTCTTTCTAATGTAAAGGTCTCATTAAAGAACCTTCTAAGACAAAGTGTAATTCTAAACCTGCACCTGTCCTCCTCATCAAGATGCCAGCACTGTACACTGTACTAACTCTAATCACACTACACACACACAATATCTCCCCCCCCCCCCACCGCCGCCCCAGTTATGGAAAATCCACAAAGAAGATGAGACAAGGATTGATTTTTTTTTTTAAGATTTTTATTTATTTGACAGAGAGAAACACAGCGAGAGAGGGAACACAAGCAGAGGGAATGGTAGCAGGAGAAGCAGGCTTCCTGCCTAGCAGGGAGCCAGATGTAGGGCTCGATCCCAGGACTCTGGGATCATGACCCGAGCCAAAGGCAGACACTTAACAACTGAGCCACCCGGGCGCCCCATCAAGGATTGATTTTTAAAAGTGGTATTATAAAAGGATCATTCTCAAATATAGGTATGAGGACTCCTGCCTGGGAGTGAGTCCCTCTGAGTGGAAGCTCAAGAAACACCCAGACTGATGAAATGATTTATGCCCAAAAGAACAAATACTTGCTTAAGGTGGTCATGAGACCATGCGAGCCTGCTCAACATTGCAGAAATGATTTAAGGAGAAATGGGAGCCTTCACCTTAAAAAATGGTGGGCAAATAGCAGCAGAGGTTTGGAGAAGCAGTGTTTATTTCTTAATGTTTAAAAATATCAAGTACACTTGATACAAAAATATACTTTTAAACTCTGTAACATCTTTAAAAAAGGCTACTGCAGCAAAATGCCCTCAGTTTTATATATATACAGATTAGCTATAAATAAATGTCAGTAAGATTATAAGAGGAAAATTAGAGAAAGGTGCATTTGGAGTACATTTTTTTTTTTTTGGAGTACATTTTTAATTCTTGGCCAGTAAAAAAGAATCCTTACTGGAGCACAAATTTTTAAAGAACATTTTTGTAAATTTTTTAAATACATGTGCATGTATTGTGCAGTGGTTTAAGAAATGACCTCACTTTGCAGTTGTAGACTGAATTGTGCAATTCAGTTGTACAATAAAACTGAAGATATGCTCCTTGCCTTGGTAGTTATTTCTTCTCTCAAGCAAACACTATAATCTGAGACAATATGACTGAAGGAAAACTTTGACAGCTTATCAACGGTATCATTTCCCTTGATCATAAGTCCCTATCACCCTCCCTATCCCCTTTCTCAAACAAAAAAATAAGAAAAATGCACACAATTTTTAGGTAAGAGAACACAGTAAATAAAGGATATTTTAAGTAATACTATTATTACATTTTCTGGTTTTCATGTGCAGAATCTAATGTAGAAACGGTTTTTGAGGACTATAGTTGTTTACTAAAAGCAGAAATGATCAAGCTAGACAATGCTGGGGATTTAAATTTATCTGACTTAAATTTATCAAATGAATACATTAAATCCATTTGCTGACAGAGCTGCCTTCAGCAGTTTGCAACAAAGAGTAAGCTAGGCTTCTCAGAAGAGAGTTGAGGCTACCAATAGTTGTCCATTAGAAAAAGTTGCTCCCTCAAGGACTATGCAGTCCCATGGATATATGGCTAGGCTTGTCAAAATTAGGAAAGGTTCCTGATTAGCTACCTGCGACTGCTGTAATAAATGGACACAATCTGGATGGTTTAAACAACAGAAATTTATCATCTCACCATTCTGGAGGGTAGAAGTCTGAGATCAAGTTGACAGGGTTCTTTACTTCTGGACTGTGGTGGAGAATCTAATTCCAAAGCCTCTCCCCCAGCTTCTGGTGGCCTCAGGCATTCCTTGTCTTATAGCTGGTATTTTCTCCATGTTTTTAGATCTCTTTCTTTCAGTATGTCTGCCTCCATGCCCTCCCAATTTTTTCCCAGGATTTATTTATTTTATGCTCATGAGAGAGTGAGAGAAAGACAGGAATACAGAATCTCAGGCAGACTCCCTCATGAGCAGAAAGCCTGACGCAGAGCCCAATCTTATGACCCTGAGTTCATGACCAGAGCTGAAACCAAGAGTTAGATGCTTAACTGACTGCCGCCCAGGTGCCCCTCTATCCCCTTTATTAGGACAAAATCATACTGGATTAGGCCCACTGTAATGACTTCATTTTAGTCACCTGCAAAAACACCAGTTCTAAACAAGGTCACATTCACAGGTACTGGGGACTAGGACCGAAGCCCTGTTATCTTTTCAGGGAACACAGTTCATCCCTTTAACAGTCCCCTCACACAATACTCAGCTGGGGCAACCCTGCAGCAACCAGCAGCTGAAAGATTATAATAAATGTTATTTTTGTACTGGTAAAATAGGATACATTTTATAAGCTGATTTGGTTCAAGTACAGCAAATCAAAAGGCACTAGTTCTCTTATCTGAAGCTGTCAAAAGGAGGTGCTTTACCCAAAAAACAAAAAATAGTCAAGAAATGGGCAGAAGGCATGAATAGACATTTCTCCAAAGAAGACATACAAATGGCCAACAGACACATAAAAAAAAATGCTCAACATCACTTGGCATCAGGGAAATACAAATCAAAACCACAGTAGTATCACATTGGTCAGAATAGCTAAAATTAACAAGTCAGTAAACAACAGATGTTGGTGAGGTTGTAGAGAAAAGGGAGCCCCCTTACGCTGTTGGTAGGAATGCAAACTGATGCAGCCACTCTTTGGAAGACAGTATGGAGGTTCCTTAGAAGGTTAAAAATAGAGCTACCAAATGACCCAGCAATTACACTACTAGGGATTTATCCAAAGGATACAAACAGTAATCTGAAGGAGCACCTGCACTCCAATGTTTACAGCAGCAATGTCCACAATAGCTACACTATGGAAAGAGCCCAGATATCCATCAACTGATGGGTGGATTAAGAAGATGAGGTGTATGTTTATGCAATGGAATACTACTCAGCCATCAAAAAGAATGAAACCTTGCCATTTGCAGTGACGTGAATGGAACTGGAAGATATTATGCTAAGCAATATAAGTCAGTCAGAGAAAGACAAGTTTCATATGATTTCACTCATATGTGGAATTTAAGAAACAAAACAGATGAATATAGTGGAAGGGAAGGAAAAATAAGACAAAATCTGAGAGGGAGACAAACCATGAGAGATTCTTAACTATAGGAATCAAATAGGGTTGCTGGTGGGGAGGTAGGTAGGGGGATGGGATAACTGGGTGATGGGCATTAAGGACAGCACTTGATGGAATAAGCATTTGGTGTTATATGCAACTGAAAAATCATTAAATTCTACCTCTGAAACTAATAATATCCTACATGTTAATTAAATTGAATTTAAATTTTAAAAAAAAGATAGTTGCCTTTTCTCCATTCAATTCCCCAGTTCCCTAATATGAAGGTAATTACAATTTTTCTAACAATATTCCTTTTCCTCCCCTTTTGTTCTTCTACATTAGGGATGAGCAAGGTACAGCCTGAGGGCCAAATCCTGCTTGCCACTGCTTTAAGTAAATAGGGTGTCATTGAACTACACAACCATTACCTGGAGTGTTTGGCAGGGAAAAAACCATAAATATCAAATTAACAACAAAAAAGAAGAAATAAAAAAAATTATTTTTCCCTGGAGCTCATAGGCCTCAGGTTAAAGATTTCTCTTCTGTATATCCAGCCCTGTCAAAGAGATTACTGGACACATTACAGAAAGCAGACTTGAAAGGGAATATAGTGAACTGGCAAGACCTATTCATTTTTCCGTCCATTCATTTAAGTCAATCATTATGCTAATGGTTGACTATATCTGAAATTACAACTTGTGTATACATCATTACACAATCTGCTAAGAACAGTGGCACATTAGACTTCTATTTATGTTTCTATTGTAAAATCAAATGGTTTCTAGGATGTCAATAAATGATAATTTAAGTGCTTGCTTGTAATCAATCATTTCTCAGAATCTTCCAATATCTATAAATGATATATAAAACACAATTTTATAATGTCTTTTTAAATCTGAAAACATCTTTCCATCTATTTCATTTCATTTTATCCCCTCAACCAGAAACACTGATAGCTGTTTCTACAAACATATTTCAAAATGGGAAGCTCATATACTAGAGGACACACATAAAGATGGGTATAAAGTAATGTACAAAGTAAAATATTTGAAATAATTAGGGAACATACTTTTTTTTTTAAGATTTTATTTATTTATTTGACAGAGAGAGATCACAAGTAGGCAGAGAGGCAGGCAGAGAGAGAGGGGAAAGCAGGCTCCCCGCTGAGCAGAGAGCCCGATGCGGGGCATAATCCCAGGACCCTGAGATCATGACCTGAGCCGAAGGCAGAGGCTTTAACCCGCTGAGCCACCCAGGCGCCCCAGGGGAACATACTTTTTAAAGAGGATCCAAAGAGTGCCTACTTTTGGAAATAAAAGCTTCTTTTATGGGGCAACAATGACAAGCACATGAAGATGAGAGACAAATCTAAGTTCGAATTCTAACTTCACTACTCTCTCTGGCTTCAATATCTTTACCTATAATATAGAAATAGCATCATCTCACAATTACTATAATGGATGATAAAATGTGATAATGTATATAAAATGCCTAACAGAGACTGCATCTAGTTCCTTTTATAATGCAAATGATTACTTTTGTATATGTAGATTTTTATACATCACATTTTCTTTAAATAAGAGCTCATCCACTGCTATTAATTGAATTGCATCCTCCTAAAATTCTTATGTTGGGGACACCTGGATGGTTCTGTTAAGCATCTGCCTTCAGCTCAGGTCGTGATCCTGGAGTCCTGGGATTGAGTCCCATGTTGGACTCCCTGCTCCTCAGGGAGTCTTCTTCTCCCTCTCCCTCTTTCCCCATTCGTGCTCGCTCGCTCTCTCTCTCTCAAACAAACAAACAAACAAATAAATAAATAAAATCTTAAAAAAAAAAATTCTTATGTTGAAGCCCAAAACTGCTCTAACACAAAATTTCTCCACATGTGGAGATGGGGCCTTTAGGAGGTAATCAAAGTTAAATGAGGTCGTTAAGAATGAAACCCTAATCCAATAAGATTGGTTGCCTTATAGGAAGTAAAGAGAGAGATCTCTTTCTCTCTTCCCACACACCTACACAAAGAGGTCAGGGGCACATGTGAGAAGGTGGCCACCTGCAAACCAAAAGAAGAGGCCTCAAAATGAAACCTACCTTGTCGGCACCTCATCTTGGACTTCTACCCTCCAGAACTGTGAGAAATAAATTTGTTTAAGCCATCCAGTCTGTGATATTTTGTTATGGCAGCCCAAGCGGAATGATGCACTCCTAACAACATTTTTCTCATCTAAAGAGAATATCACAATTTATAGGAGAGTAGGTAAAAATGGCATAAAAAGGGCTGTAAAATATTTTATTTTCCAGTTTACCATGACATTTTAAATAACAGTGTTTAAAATGCTATGGATTTAAATGTGAAGAGTTAACCTGATTAATCTTCCACCTGATCCTGAGAAATTAGGAAATGTTTAAGGCTTGGTATTAAAGCACTGCTTCACAGAAACTCATATTATATATTCTAGAATTTTCAAGCAATTAAAAATAATAAAACTACTGACAAAATCTTTTCAAAAATCACAATACCTAGGGGCACCTGGGTGGCTCAGTTGTTAAGCATCTGCCTTCAACTCATGTTGAGTTCCCCGGACCCTGGAATAGAGTCCCGTATCGGGATCCCTCTCGGCGGGAAGCCTGCTTCTTCCTCTCCTACTCCCCCTGCTTGTGTTCCTTCTCTCACTGTCTCTGTCTCTCTGTCAAATAAATAAAATCTTTAAAAAAAATTACAATACCTAATAACCATTTTTTAAAACCTTGGAAAAAAAATAAGTGAATAGTATTAAATAGGTTAGATTTCCAAATTATATTTACTTTCATATTACCCAGCTTAGTATCTAACACATAGCTAAAATTCAGTAAGTGTATTCTGAATGAATGGTACAACCAATTAGGAAACACAAAACTCTCAATCTTGAAAGACAAATTTGTTTCAAGGAGAAAAGTAGAGGATAGGAGGGAACTGTGAGTACAATCCTGAACATTGACTCTAATATTTTAAATTAACTTTCCTCAAGAAAGACAATTATCTTCCTTTTGGAGAGACAACAGACATAAACCAAAAATCTACTTGACTAAATTGTTTACATAAGATTTTGGAATATAGCTACAACATCCATTCAGTGAAATGTAACCACAACCCCACAATCACAAATATCTGCTTGGTCTGTTTTCACACCTAAAAAGGGCTATAACCTGTCAATCCAAAAGAGTAAGGAGAAGTCCTTTGTTTCTTATGAAAAACTCATAAAGAATGTCTTCTTTATAGGCATGTAGTTAACTAATAGAAAATGGGAGTAAAAAGAAAAAAAATTAACTAAAATGTATTAACTCTAAATAAGAAAGCAAATCAGATCTTACTCCTGTTTCTCCATACTAAACATAATTATTTTCAAAGTGATACAATACAAAGATTACTGGTTTTTTGGTTTTTTGTTTGTTTTTTTTTAAAGATTTTATTTATTTGACAGAGAGAAACACAGTGAGAGAGGGAACACAAGCAGAAGGAATGGTAGTGGGAGAAGCAGGCCTCCCGCAGAGCAGAGAGCCCGATGTGGGGCTCGATCCCAGGCCCCTGGGATCTGAGCTGGGCCGAAGGCAGATGCTCAACGACTGAGCCACACAGGCACCCCAAGATTACTGGTTTTATCTGTTTGCCCTAAGAGGATTTTCAATTATCTCTTTAAATATGGCATTAACAAATGACAGATGTTCTAATAAAATCTGGATAATGGGTTAAAAAAAAAAATGAAAGACTATGAAACCCATTCATTTATGACCATTATTAAGTTTGTGTTAGTCTTTATTAAAAGAAAAAAAATCAAAATTTTAGACACTGGATTACATGATATATACAAGAATATACAAAAGTAAAAGAAAGAAAATACTACACTAGCACAGCAGAAATTTGTCATCTATCCAGTTATTCTTTCCCAAATCCAAATCCTTACATCCAGGACGTCACAGAGGTTACTTCTTTTTGTACCTAAAGTAAAAATAAATCTATTTAATAGAAGACAATAAAATAGGGTTCATTTGTGAAGTGCCTAACAATTCCATTGTATAACTACCCTAATATATATATATATATTAGGATATATATATATCTCCCCTCCAGATTCAATACAGTAATAATACTACCATTCTCCAATTCCAATTCATTTTGTAGTCTTCGGTTCATATAAGTTCAACTGCCCCAAACTGCTCAAGTCTAACTTACATAGCATTCAGTGTTACAGGCAGAGGACAGCCTAAAGAACCTGGACCATTCTAGTGCTAGGATTTAAACTCACACCTTCCTCTGGAAAGACTCTTATAATGTTCCTATGTGCTTATAATTAGGAAAGGACAAAGTCAAAACACAGGCTATTCCTTTCCTGTCCCCCAAAATCCGACTCTTAAGCATGTTGAAAAAAGAAAATATAAAAAGTCATTTATTAAGGTTGTTCATTTTTAAAAGGATCATAGCCACAAGGTTTTCTTAATTTTTGTGTTCCTAATTAAAATATCAGCATACCATTAAAAACATAAAGAATAAAAACTGCTGCTTCTCAGTTACCTTATTGAGCTCTGGAAATAGTTCTTGTATCACAATGTCCAATAAAACATAAGTCAGCTAAAGCACCAACAAAAAAAATTTTTTAAGGCATTAGATAAAAGCCATAAAAAATGATAAGAACAAAATTCAGGACTGTGGTTACCCTCTAAATGAGAAGGCTGGGAAATGTCCACAATAGCCAAACTATGGAAAGACCCTACATGCCCATCAACAGATGAAAGGATAAAGAAAATGTGGTATATATATACAATGGAATACTATGCAGCCATCAAGAGAAACGAAATCTGGACATTTGCATCGACGTGGATGGAACTGGAGGGTATTATGCTAAGCGAAATAAGTCAGTCAGAGAAAGACAATTATCACATGATCTCTCTGATATGAAGAATTTGAGAGGCATGGTGGGAGTTTGGGGGGGGTGGGGGAGAGAAATGAAACAGGATGGGGTGGGGAGGGAGACAAACCATAAG
>CM053608.1:63464084-63507856 GCA_028646535.1 Procyon lotor | reverse complement strand
TACACATGCCTTCACATGTGTATATTTTATTATGCTAAATAAATGTTAAAGACACAAGCAGGATACAAAATTTTAACTATAAAGATCTCAACAAAATATGTACAGACTGAACTACATATGTAATGTTAACTGTGGTTATTCTATGTAATCTGAATGACAGAATTCCTAATTTTTAAATTTTTACTTTATTTCATGAATTTTATATATGATGAATCTATGTTTAAGTCAAAACAACTCATGTTATAAGGGGAAAAAAAGTAACTCTTAAAATCTAGAAAACAAACTGATGGGTACCACAGGTGAGGTGGGTGTGGGGATGGGTGAAATAGGTGATGGGGATTAAGGGGTGCACTTATCATGATGAGCACTAAGTAATGTATAAAATTGTTGAACCATGAACCATGTACACTTGAAACCAATACAACACTGTATGTTAACTATACTGAAATTAAAACATAAGATTCAATTTAAAAATAATCAAAAAAGAGTAACAGATAAAATACTGCTTTTTCTACCTGAACGGCTAAAGTGCACTGCTTTGATTTAACATAGTGTCACTTCACAATTCATAATATACCAGACACTCTACTGTGTGTCGTTCACGAAACCTAGCCAACACTAGTTAACCTGCTTTAATGAATTTTACCTGCTTATTAAGAACTGGCTGTTGTAAGCCATCAAATAGAAGTCTGATGCTTTCATACTTGGCTTCTTCACCAATACACTTGACTATCAGATCTAAAAGAGAAAGCCAAATGTGAAACACTTCATATTATAAAGTGACTCATATATATGGACCAGAAAGCAAAATCTTCACTCAGTTTCCCAGGTATTACACAAAAACTATAAATCCGCATTTCCTAAACCAGCGTTCTGCAAGGGGTTCCCAGAAAAAAGGCTTCTATAGTCAAGAAACTCTTCCTTTCGGAAATACACAGTGCACAAAGTATACTATAAGCTCCGAGAAATGTTGTGGTAAAGAAATCTACTTATACTATTAAGTGATACACTTGATCTTAGCCAAAAGGCCGAGAAGCAATATATACTATTAAGTGATAAAAGACAGTTAGAAAATAATACATATTGTGTTATCCTATTAAGGTAAAACAAATAAAATCAAATCCCAAAATTATGTGTATACACTTGTACACACATGTATAAAAATGCACAGAAAAATGTACTGACACCAAACTGATTAGGGAGAAGATGGCTTATACTTTTTACTCTATGTATTTTCATAATGTTTGAATATCTTAATATCAGGAAGAGATATTTAATTTTTTAACATAGACTTTCCACAATGACTATGACCACTTTAATTTACATTTGTACTTTTTGCATAATTATTACTAATCATCTTATAAAACAATCTTTTGGGAAATGTTTAAACACTAATTTAAGATCCAAAAAGTTCTGATACATGTTTGATTGCAGAGCTGTCATGTATCATTTCTATTAACAAAGAGTCAGTCCTTACTAAAAAATCTCTGAATGTTTTCCCCAAAAGAGGAAAATAAACTTATTCTTAAGTAAACAAAGTGCTCAAATATTTGTCCTTTCCCCTGCCCCCCCATCATAATAAAACTCTTAATGACGTTCTTGAAAAATTCTCACTTTATCTTTGTTTCTAGGAGATAAATCTAACCCTAAGAGGCAAAGGCAAAATTAAACTTATAATAAGCATAGTAGATCCTTGATGTGGCCCAATATGGATCTTTATGAATCCCCTAATTCATCAATACTACATAGAATTTCCCAACTAAGATGCATAAAGCACAATGGACAAAAATAAGTGATCCTTTCAGATCCTTCACGAGTCCCTGAGTAAGAAATATGAGAGATAGAGAACAACAGAAAAATATGCTAAGTTTACTCACTAATTTACTCCTTCCCAAAGAGAAGTCTTGAAGTAGATGTGATTCAAATTTGTACCTCAGCAAAATAATAAATTACTACATTCACTGGCTTTCCATGTTGTCCCTAATATCAAAACTTAAGAGTGTTAAAGCCATGAATGCTAAGGGCTGCTATTAGAAAACAGGTAAGAAATTATTTCATCGCTTACCTACAGAAGATTTAGCCTAAAATAGCTCTTATTCACTTTTATATTCAGACCACGGATTTAATTTAACAGTCTTCACAGAGAGCAGCAGGACTATTCTGAGACTAATTGTTCAATGATGAGAATTCTCTAAAATACAGTCCAAAGGCCTCTTTAGTTCTTACTCTATATTTTCTCTCTGGGCATTATTATCCACTACACATAACTCCCACAGCTCTATCCTTTACCATTCATTTCTCTAATTTTGAAACCTGGATATCTAACTCCTTATTAGAGTTAGATGTCTAATAAGGACATCTAATAAGGAACTTATTAGATGTTTCCTCCCAAATAATGTATAGGTACTTCACACTCAAAATATTCTAAACTAAATATCCTCTGCTTTGACCCCTTGACAAAGGAGCAGGTAAGGTATGTAGGTAGGTAAGATTTATGTGGTTACTGTGAAGATTTTCATTTATGTATCATTTCTTCGGTGCTGCTAATTAATGCTTTTCACTATTGCCCCACTGTAGCTTCTTTTTAAATTGAATATACTTCTTTTATAAGAATTTGATATGATATTTCCCACTCTATAAAAGGTTACTACTATTCATTTACCTTATGGCTCAAGCGACCTCCTTTACAGAGGTGATCATTCTCTTCCTGAGATACTCTGTGACTTGAACATACCTCCATCATATGTATGTTGTCTTCATCATATGTATACCTGTCTTCCTGCTAGATGGAACTACTCAAGTATACTTTTTATAGCCCTTGCTCTCCACATAGTGCCTGACATGTGGAAAGTATCAGTAAATTTAGAACGAATTAATTAATTCTGATCTTTTACTTATAAATACTACTCTAGTTCTTCTCATAGTATAGTGGGCAGCAGGATTCCAACTGTCCCACAAACATATCACTTACATCAGTCTGATTATAAGTTGCTGCTGAAAGAATCTGGCTACTGCATTAGATAAAGCCTTTCTTAAAGTTCATAGTGCTTATATCATAAAACCAAATTTAATTAATTAATGAGGTAATTTTAGTTGGTATTTATAACTATTTCTAAGATGATAACTCAAAATAAAAATTAGTTTCAGTAATTCCTATACCTTGTGGGGTGCCTGGGGGGTTCAGCTGGTTAGGCATGTAACTCTAGATTTCAGCTCAGATCATGATCTGTGGGTTGTGAGAGTGAGCCCCACATCAGGCTCCACACACAGTGCAGAGTTTGCCTGAGATTCTCTCTCTCCCTTCTCCTCTGCCTCTCCCCCAACTTACATGCTTTCTCTCTCTCTCTCCAAATAAGTATTAAAAGAAAATTACTATACATTGTGATCTCAAAGAAATGTTAATCTATATTAAACTACTTAAATATTATACCTGGAATGTAATTCATCATTTCTTCAAAAGTCTGTTTTGCTCGTTTTTGCTTATCTTGGAGAGAGCGAGGTTCAGTGTTTTCACAGAATACAGCATCTAAAAAGAGACAAAAAAATATGTTAGAACTCTTACCTGTTATACACAAAGTACTTCTTCATTGCAGAAATACTAATAAACCAATGAAAAACAAGGACACAAAAGCACATAAAACATGAAACAAACACATGACAAAATACAAACCTCTGAGAAGTGTTATGAGTGAGACCAAACGGTGCTCCTGAAACAGTTGTTCTAGTTTACAATGAAGATAGTAGTCAGTATACATTTCCAGGGTGTTTTTAAACAGGATTCGAGTTCCCATTAAGAGATGATGAAGCCAGTCAGGAACTTGGAAAACCACTCGTCCTGAGAAGGATCACATGGAATATTTTGTTAAGAGAAACAGATATTCCAAGCATTCTCCAGTATAAAAAACCACAAACGGTCAATATTTTATTTGTAAACATTTGTAACTTTAATATGTTCAAGACCCAATCATATCAAATTCTTATAAAAGTATATCCAATTTAAAAAGAAGCTACAATGGGGAAATAGTGAAGAGCATTAATTAGCATCACAGAAAAAATGATACATAAATGAAAAATAGGTCTTCACAGTAACCACATATATCTTACCTACCTACATACATCAGGTAATCATAGACTCCTTCTACAGTCATCATCTCCATAAAATAATTCTGATTTTGCTTTCTTTCTGTATTCTCAGCACGGTTTGCATTATTCTTAAACAGATCACTGAAAAGCTAAAGTAAAAATTGAAATAATGAAGAGATACATAGTTTATTACACTTGATGATAACAATGACTAAAGATAATGTGACACAGAGCACAGGCACTTAAACTTTTCCAATCAAAAAAGAATTATCAGATAGGTTAAGCTCTGCCTCTGAAGTTTCATATTTATGCCCAAAATTGAATAAAAAATACATATTCCTCCCAAAATAGTACACAAAAGTCTGTATTAATTTTAGACACAAGAAAATTTAGACACAAAGCAAATTCATTATTCATGAAGAAATCCTTTTTTTGAATACCAAAAGGAGCAAATGAACATGTAAGGATATATAAATACATTAATGACAGCTAATTTTAAAACTAACATGACTTAACAAATTATAATTCACAATTAAAGGGTGTTTAGATGTGAACACTGAGTTTTAACCAAAATTTATTTGGACAGTAACAGTCCAGAAATGCTTAATCAGTGTGAAAACAAGATGTAGAAAATTATTTACACTAAAAAATGATGAAATGCAACTAAACCTCAGCCTTACCTACTCCCAGGATATGCAAAAAATTCTATTAGTAGTAATAATAATAATATAGCAGAAATCAAGGAACTAACATCTGATAGAAAAGATCAACAAGCCAAAAGATGAAAAGGACAAAATCTTTGGCAAGACTGATCAAAAGAAAAAAAAAAAGAAAGAAAAAGACACAAATAATATTAAAAAATAAAAGGGGACATAGCTACAGATATCAGAAAAAAACAACTTTAGGCCAAAAAATTTCAAATTAAGATAGAATAAAAAATGTATAGAAAAATATAACCTATCAGCACATCTAAGTAGCTCAGTTGCTTAAGTGTCTGACTCTTGACTTGGCTCTGGTCACGATCTCAGGGTTGTAAGATGGAGCCTTGCATCAGGCTCAGAGCTAGGTATACAACCTGCTTAAGATTCTCTCTCTCTCTCCTTCTCTCTTTCTGCCCCCCCTTAAAAAAATAATAATATATAATTATATATAATTATATATATATTTTTCATTTATTTATATAGATTTTATTTAATGTGAAATGGTAAATTATTAATTTTTTACTGTTTTACTTTTTACTTGGCTGTTTAGTATTTAAAATTACCTAGTGAAGGGACACTTGGGTGGCTTTATTTAAATATATATATTTTTTACTTTATTTATATATATTTAACATAATATATAATATATATTATATATAATATAATATAAATATATAAAAACTATCAAAACTGACTCATGTTGGAGCACCTAAGTGGCTCAGATGATTGGCTCTGACTCTTGGTTTCAGCTCAGGTCATTATCGGGGGGTGATGGGATCAAGTCCTGCATCAGGCTCCACACTCAGCTCAGGAATATGCTTGTGCCTCTCCCTCTGTTCCTCCCCTAGCTCACACACACACACACACTCTCTCTCAGGTGACTAAATAAAATCTTTGAAAAAAAAAATTTGACTCATGCAACAAATCTGAAGAATACTATATTCATTAAAGAAATTAATTTGGCTTTTAAAAAAACCTTCCTATAAACAAAACTCAAGGCTTAGGTGACTTTAACAACCAGTTCTACCAATTATTTAATTTAAAGAACTAGTAATTCCAACTATAACTTTACCAGCAAATTGAAAAAGGTTAATATAACTTTGATACCAGAACTTGACAAGGATAGAATGAGAAAGAAAAATTATAAGCCAAGGACACCCACAAACATGAATGTAAACTTCCTTACCCTTATTTATAAAGAATATCTATGAAAAAAACTATACCATATGGTTTAATGGTGAAAAATGAAATTATGCCCTTTGTACAGTTCATAGCCATGAATGAAACAAAACTATCATTTGCATATAAGTGTACAAATCTAAAAGAATAGATATATTACTAAAGTTAATACAAGTCTAGCAAGGTTATTGAATTTTAAAAATCAATACACAAAAATTAACTATTTGTTTACCAAAAAGAAAGTTATAAAGTGAAAAAAATATGAAAAATACCTTTTATAGTAATAACAAAAAAGTGAAGTTTTGGGGGGAGGAGGAGGGCTATCCTTTGAGCTCAATAGCTCCCCATGCTGAGCACTATTCTGGAACTAAAAGGAGCTTTTTCTTTTTCTTTTCTTTTTATTTTATTTATTTGTCAGAGTGAGAGAGAGAATGCCAGAGAGAGCACAAGCGGGGGGGGGGGGGGGGGGGGGGGGGGGGGGGGGGGGGACTAGCAGGCAGAGGGAGAAGCAGGCTCCCCATTGAGCAAGGAGCCCAATGTAGGACTTGATCCCAGAATCATGACCTGAGCTGAAGGCGTACACTTAACTGACTGAGCCAGCCAGGAATCCCTAAAGTGAGCTCCCTGCAAACTGGAAATTTATCTTTATATTCCAGTGCATGGCACTCAACAGTAGGCACATGATAATATACCTGCTTAATGAATGGATTAAATATTACACAAGCCATTGAAATGAGATAAAAATAAACATCAAATCAATATAAATACATTGTATCAATTAATTTGAATATTGGATGTTACTGATTTACAACCTAAGAAAATCACCTTAAAAAAATCCCACAAATACAGAAACGACAGAAGTTTACAAATACCATTATCGAAAGAAACACTTACCTGTTAAAGAGGAAAGACATTGCATAAAATACCCTCTTTATACTGCACAACTGATTTTCACATAAAGGATATAAGTCCCATTCATTTCATTAACACATGATTCTCCCTATAATGGAAAAGTCTCAAGTAGGACAACTTCAAACTTCGTGACTCTAAGGCAACACATAGTACCTTCTTGTTGTTTTCCGAAGTGGGGCTGAGAATAGTCAGTTCCGGTTTACTGGGTTTAGGCTTTGGAGATTCACAAGAATTAATGAAATTCATGATGAAAGGTTCCAAATGCTGACCTTTCTGTTGTGATACAGAAATCATGGTATGAAAATAAAAAATCAAGATTATGATTTTTAATAATCATATAACCCATTAAAATTCACTGATATTTAAATATGCTTAAAACTATCATGTTACAGAATATAGATAAATCAGTTATTCACCTCTTTCATTAGTTTTCCAGGAACAGACTTTATAATTTTCCCTGCAATTAAAAATAAAATGTTAATTTTATGAAGGTATAATATATCTCATAATTGCTTACAGGTATATTTCACTAGGTAATTCTATTTTTTTTAAGATTTTATTTATTTATTTGACAGAGAGAGATAAGAGTATAAGCAGGGTGAGCAGCAGACAGAGGAAGAGGGAGAAGCAGTTTCCCGGCTGAGCAGGAACCCCAATACAGCACTCGATCCCAGGACCCTGGGATCATAACTGAGCCAAATGCAGATGCTTAACCAAATGAGCCACCCAAGTGTCCCTTCACTAGGTAATTTTAAATACTAAACAGCCAAGTAAAAAGTAAAACAGTAAAAAATTAATAATTTACCATTTCACATTCAATAGAAATTTACAATAGGGTATTCTTTAACTATTTATAGATATAACATTTAGGATTTACTTAAAATAATACAGTGGGATTGGGGTGGGTGGCAGAAGGAACTGAACAAGCCAAGTGTTGGTAACTGCTGAAACAGAATGAGAAGTTTATTATACAAAATTCTCTACTTCCATGTATATTTGAAATTTTCCATAAGAAATGTTTTCAAAAGACTTGAAACAATAATGAATATATAAAGATACCTAAAAGCATGCAAAAGTTAATCAAAAAAGTTTTAAGAATTGCTACAACATTTACCTTGGCTATTTAGGGGCACCTAGGTTGTTCAGTCAGTGAAGTGTCCAACTCTTGATTTTGGCTCAAGTCATGATCTCAGGGTCATGAGATCAAGCCCCATGTCAGGAGTATGAGGCTCCATACTCAGTGTGTAGCCCACTTAAGAGTCTCTTGCTGTCTCTCCCTTACCCTCTGTCCCTCCCCTCCACTCACACTCTATCAAATTAAAAAAAAAAAAAACCAGGGGCGCCTGGGTGGCTCAGTGGGTTAAAGCCTCTGCCTTCGACTCAGGTCATGATCTCAGGGTTCTGGGATGGAGCCCCACATCGGGCTCTCTGCTCAGCAGGGAGCCTCTTCCCCCTCTCTCTCTGCCTGCTTGTGATCTTTCTCCTCTCTGTCAAATAAATAAAGTCTTAAAAAAAACAAAAAAAACCCACAAAAAACACACTGACTATTGAAATAGCTTATATTCTGAGTTTTAGATTAAGAATACATATTCTAATCCTGTTTACCAAAATTTCTTCTTGATCTTATCTCTAGGTTCCCTTATTTTAAAATATCAAACATCTTGAAATTTTCTCAAACATTAGAAATGCCTGTAAAAATTAGTCAAATTTGATTAATGCAACTTAAAATTTCTTGCAGTTCAATTGAGAAAAAAGTAAGACTTAGTAACAGCAATAGCAGGAGACATAATAACAAATTAAAATGGGAGACTGTTTCAAAACATGAAAACCACCCAACCCTCTCCCATCAGACTACTTCTTCTCCTTTGCTACCCCCATAAACTATGCCTCCCTCCTTAGATTCCCCAAGAGCCTGGCGCACCAAGGTGGCTCAGTCGGTTTAGCATCTGACTCTTTAGTTTGACTCAGGTCATGATCTTACCATCCTGGAATCGACCCCTCTGTCAAGCTCCCCACTCAGCAGGGAGTCCACTTGAGGATTCTTTCTCTCCCTCTCCCTCTGCTCACTCTTTCCCTTTCAAATAAATAAATCTTTACAAAAAAAAAAAAAAACAAAAAACGAATTCTTCAAGAGCTTCATCCTGTTCTTTTCTGTCTCTTCTACATGTTCTTCTTTGAGCCAATTTATTTGCTCAATCTGGTTTCAAACAATACTCAAATCTCTACTCATTGCCTACCTCCTGGCCTCCCTGCCTTATAGGGAGGGACATCCCTGTCCTTAACTGGATTCTGTAAACTCAACAAGTTCAGAACTGCTCTTAATTTATTCCTTATCTCAGCAAGTAACAGCATCCTTCCAATTGTTTAAATAGAAACCTAGGTCATTTTTGAGCATTTCTTCTCTTTCAGTCAAACTTAGCAACCAACAATGTCTACCCAATTCTGTCTCCTAAATATCATATATAACCAAATATAAAATGTCCTCACATTTTCCCATGATAAGAAAAACCTCCATGCACAAACACCAAGTATTCTGGCTCAACTAAATGTACTAATTTGAAGAGATACAAATGAAAGCCAAATACTCATTTGTAATATTTAATTCATTTGTTTAGTTCTATATGTACTTAAGATTGTGTTATACAAAATATATTTAGAAATATTGTTTTACTTCCATTATTATCTTTAACAATCTTATTCAAACTTTTCCTGCTTTCCTTATTACTATGGTCTATACTAAACTTTATATAAAAGAAATCATGCTGTATATATTCTTCCGTGTCTTGTTTCTTTCATTCAACACCATGCTTTTAAGATTATCAATGTTGTTGCAAATAGCTACATGCTATAGGTATTCAATTTATGAATCTATCACAATTTATCTGTCGATCAATGGGTAATGAACATTTTTCTAGTTTTTGGCTATAAAACAATGATGCTATGAACATTCTTCAATATGAATAAAAGATTCTCTAGAGTATGTATTTCAGAGAGGGACTGCTAAGTCATTCAGTTTCACACCAAACTGTTTTTCCAAGTAGTTTCCAATTTATATTCCTACTAACAGTATATAAGAAGTCTGTTAGAATTTGACACATGGCTTCACTATATAAACTATCCCTTTACATTAATCTGAAAATGCTGTTTTCAGTTTATTCTCATATACACGATTCTTTAAATTGACTTACCAAGATTTACATCTGGTAGTATCTTATCAAGAAACTGTGTTTCCCCACCATTGGGAGAGAGAAAATCTGCCAGAAGTTGACTATTACTCAGTTCTGGATGCTGCAGAAGTTTCTTAAATGAAAAAAAGAAAAAAGGGAGGGGGAAGCTCAAAAGGGTCATCAAAGTTATAATACAATGATAAGAACAACAAAAAGATGTTTTTAATCCTCAAAAGCTATTTTATATTCAGAATAACAAAGCTACATTTGTAGAAAGAATAGTATTGCATAGCAGCTAAGACCTCAGCCTCTCCAGTCAGACATGAAAGGGTTTAAATTCCGGCTCTCCCACTTATCAGTGAGGTGTCCCTAGAAACTAAGTTCCTAAATTACTTAAGAATTTCCTCACTTGTAAGATGAAGATAATGTTACTTACTTTACAGGGTTGTTATATAAAGCATTTAGCATAGTACTGATACACAGGAAGGAAGATTAAACACTAGCTAATACTGTTTTTCTCTGTTTCTCAACTATAAAACAAGTACTACAATATCATATAACTTTCATGACAATTAAAAGAAGTTGGCACAAAGGGTTTTACAGAAAACGAAATGTGGAAAATGTGAAATAATTTGGAAAATCTGTTGTCTGTTCTTCTTGCAACATTATTTTCTTACATGATAAACTGACTTTTTAAAGCAAAATTAACTCAGTCTTACCTAATATTATTTTGTAACTTGAAAGTTAACAAAACTTTATGAGCAGAAATTTGTATACATGAAATACCAGTAACTGCAACCTTAAGCTCTGTATCACCAGAAAATACTTTTCTAGAATGTGGTGCTCTAATTCTTAGAAAGATTTAGTTCATTCAAATAATGGGTTAATGGTACAAACAAAGGCAAAGGTTAACACTACTATATACGATGTTGAAATATCCTTGCAGTAGTTATACCAAAAAATTATATAACAAATATTTTCTGGGTGGAAGTATTCAACCGTTCAAATACAAGATATAAAATATAAATATCCCTTTACATTGATGATAATTTTTAATTTAAAAAGTATTTATTTTGGGCAAGGAGGCATCCAATTTAACTGAATTAACACTTAATAAAATCTACAAAATTCCATGCCCAAATAAAGATTTTTTTTAACAAAAAAAAAAAAGTAGGGGCGCCTGGGTGGCTCAGTCGTTAAGTGTCTGCCTTCGGCTCAGGTCATGATCCCAGAGTCCTGGGATCGAGGCCCACACTGGGCTCCTTGCTCGGCAGGAAGCCTGCTTCTCCGGCTACCATTCCCTCTGCTTGTGTTCCCTCTCTCACTGTGTTTCTCTCTGTCAAATAAATAAAATCTTTATAAAAAAAAAAAAAAAAGTACCCACTTTTTGGTCTTATGCACTTTCATTAAATAAAGAAAAATGGTCATTAATTTTAAAAAAGTCCAAATCAATTTTAGTTAAGCATCCAACTCTTGATTTTGGCTGACTGTACTAACAATGGAAATAACATACCAATTACACATTGTTTACATAACACTGTGCACGCACGAAAAAATAAAATTCAATTCCAAGTGGTGACTGGTAGAGAATCAGGAGATCCCAAGAAACAAAAAACAACTACGAATTGCAAAAGAAAAAAAACTCAGGAATAAAATGGGAGGGAAGGTTCACAAGTTCAGAAGTGCTAAACACAAGATCAAACAGAAAACAAAGACAAAAAGGGCACCTGGCTGGTTTAGCCAGTAGAGTATGTGACTCTTGATTCTTGGGGTGTTAAGTTCAAACCACGCCTTTTGGGTAGGGATTACTTAAAAATAACAAAATTTTTTAAAAAAAGATAAGAAGAACAAAAAACTACCCAGTATACTTAGAATGCATTTCATCTTACACAAGTTTTTTTCTTTATCTTCTCATACCAAAACTTTTAAACTAAACCATACAATTTTTCTTCTTCTATGAAAATATCTGGTATTTCGTTGGTTATCAATTTTTTCAAAAAGTATCTTTTTTTTTTTTGAGAGAGAGAGAGAGTGCACAAGCAGAAGGGGTGGGGAGAGGGAGAGAGAGAATCTTCAACAGGCTTTCATGGAACTCGACATAGGGCTCGATCTCATGACCCTCAGATTATAACCTGAGCTTAAATCAAGAGTCAGATGCTTAACCAACAAAGTCATCTAGGAGCCCCTAAAAAGTACTTTTCACAGTAATTCATTTTCACATGGAAAAAATATCTTTAAAAAATTTTAGAAATCCACACTAACAGGTATCTGTAAAACAAAATATATATACACAAGAGAAAAAAAACACAAATTAGACAACTGTATGATTAGGAACATTTTAAATTGAGTTAGTACTGTACCTGTAAATATTCCTGAAACTCTTCTCTCTTCGACTTTAAGAATTCATAATTTTTGGGGCCAATGATCCTCTTGGAAGGAAGCTGGGCATCAGGAAATGTGCCTGAAATCAATATATATGAAAGTTAATACTATGTTCTGCTACTATTTTAAAAACCTAATTTATAATTTACTATAGCAAATTCAGATTCACAATGCACCCTCTTATAGAGATGTGGCATTATCTTTTAAATAATCTGGACGAGGGGCACCTGAGTGGCTCAGTCACTTAAGCACCTGCCTTTGGCTCAGGTCATGATCCTGGGTCCGGGGATCGAGCCCCACACTGGGCTCCCCACTAAGTGGGGAGTCTGCTTCTCCCCCTCCTTCTGCTGTTCCCTCTACTCATGCTCTGTCAGGTAAATAAATAAAATATTTTTTAAAGGTAAATTACATAATTAATTAGCTAATTAATTGGGGCGCCTGGGTGGCTCAGTGGGTTAAATAAAGCCTCTGCCTTTGGCTCAGGTCATAATCTCAGAGTCCTGGGATCGAGCCCCACATCGGGCTCTCTGCTCAGCGGGGAGCCTGCTTCTCCCTCTCTGCCTGCCTCTCTGCCCACTTGTGATTTCTCTCTCTGTGTCAAATAAATAAAATCTTTTAAAAAAATTTAACTAATTAATTTTTACAAAATCCACAAGTCAGAAGTCCAGACCCAAGAACCTGAGTCTACTGATAACCAAACTGATCACCAACTCTGTTGACACAGATTTATTTAAGCCTTCTATACTAGTAAAAAAGCCTCAAAAAAATACCATGAGATTATTCTGAAGTTTGTGGGATTCTATCAGACAAAATCTTACAAAGAAAAATACCTACTCTCTCATGGGAAAAAAGGTAGCATGTTACCAATACTGTACAAGATTAAAAACAAAGTTTAAAAATCATGGACATGGGGGCGCCTAGGTGGCCCAGTTGTTAAGCTTCTGCCTTTGGCCCAGGTCAGGTCATGATCCCAGGGTTCTGGGATCGAGCCCCACATCGGGCTCCCTGCTCGGCAGGAAGCCTGATCCTACCGCTACCATTCACTCTCCTTGTGTTCCCTCTCTCGCTGTGTTTCTGTCAAATAAATAAAATCTTAAAAAAAAAAAAAAAGATTCTCTCTCCCTCTGCCCCTCCCCCCCACTCCTTCTTCTCTCTCTCTCTGTGTCAAATAAATAATCTTAAAAAAAAAAAAATAACTATGGACATGCTTTCTCAAACAGGGATGACTTTAGAAATTTAAATACCAAAAAGGAAAATATTATTGGGAATCCAACTTCGCTTTATCCAGGGCTTTAAAGTATGAATTATAGGTCTTCTCTCAACTCTGAATCCAAGGGAAAAGTTCTCAGAGAAAGGAGATAAGTACAGTACTATGCACAAGATTGGCAGAAACAAAGAGAAAACCATTTTTTTTTTCAGGTTTGTGCGAGAAAGAGCATACAAGCAGGAAGAGAGCACACAAGCAACAGGCAGAGGGAGAAGCAGGCTCCCCGCTGAGCAGAGAGCCTGATGTGACACCTCATCCCAGGACCCTGGGATCATGACCTGAGCCAAAGGCAGACACTTAGCCAACTAAGCCACCCAGGTGTCTCAAAGAGAAAACCATTTAAAGACAAGTACAAATTCAAAATCTAAGCAAAGAATTTGGAATGAGATCTTGTATTTTTTATCATCCTATAATCTCCTCCTCATGGGCTTTGTTCTTAGTAAAGAAGGATAAAAAAGGTTCCTGTCCTGTCCTTCTCAATTCAGAACCAACCTAAATTTGGATCAGGGACACTCCACAAAGCTTCTCTAAAATAAAGATTCATGGGTGCCTGGGTGGCTTAGTCGGCCTAGTGTCTGACTATTGACTTTGGCTCAGGTCATGATCTCAGGACTGTGAGATTTAGCCCCATAAAGATGCTTAAGATTCTCTCTCCCCCCCACTCTCTCTATGCCCCTTCTCCACCCTACCTATGTGCTCCCTTGCACTCTCTCTCACAAATAAATGAATACAAAAATAAACACAAATCTACATACAAAATGGCTGTAAATACTTCATAATTACATCCCTGACATAGGAAAAATAAATGGATATGAGAGACTGAAAGGTGAGGGGAAGGACTAAAAAGGAAAAGTGTTCTCCTTTTCTGAATGATCTATCCTTTAAAGAAATATTACACTATAAGTTTTGTTTCCATGTCTAAGAGCTAAATCAAAACATTTGCCATGATGCAGAGCAAACGTGTTTATCAAAAAAAAAATGGTAAAAGAATAGAGCAAATCTGAAATGCCTAGTTTAAATTCTCTGTCACATCGAGATAAAAATTCAACTGGAAAGAGAATCTTTTCTAAAATAGAATTAAATAACTATCTTTTAAATTTTAACATTATTATTTAAAAAGCAATAAATATGTACTATAAAAACTTTAAAAATATAGGCCAGAAATAAGGTAAAAACAGTACATTCCTATTATGAACAGCAGTGTACACAAATGTTACTGTTACATTTTCTTGATATAATTACTTTAAATAAAAAATTAATCTAGTCCAATAGCTTCTTTATGAAAGCTAATGCTAAAATGTAACATTTTATACAAAAACAACATACCATGAAATTCTGTTAGCTTTGATTCAAGTACATAGAATTCTAGGTATCTTCTATAGACAGACCAATGTTCAGGCTCATGCCCAACTGTAAATTGAATGAATACACAGCAAGTAATAAATAATTTTACAAACGATTAGAACTTATGCCAGTCTTAATAATTTATTTAACATCACATTAACATATTTTATCCCATATTTTAATTTTAAATTTCTTAAAGAGATTGATAGTTTTTACCTGTTTATTATCTCAGTAATAGTTTTCTACAAAAGAATCATACAGCTGACAAATTTCAAAAAATAATGCAGTTATTATTTTTAAAATGTCACAGAAATAAATAATGTATTTCATAAAACCTTATAATCAATTTGGGTCTCTCAAATTTTTACCAATTGTCCAGATCTAAAAGAGTATAGAACAGCACTATCCAACAGAACTTTCTGCAATTCTGAAAATGTTTTATCTGCATTAATATAGTAGCTATTAGCTGCATGTAGTTACTGATCTTTTGAAATGTGGTTATTTTAAGTAAGGAACTAAAACTTTAATACAATTTAATTTTCATTGATACGTGTGGCTAGTGGCTACCAAACTGAATAGTACAAAGTAGTGGTTTACAGAATGAGTTGGGTCAGACCGCCTATTCCAATCCCAGTTCCCCCATTTACTAAGTCAACTTGAACAAGTAATTTAACCTCACTGTGCCTTAAGTTGCTCAGAATGAAAATAATTGTACCCATTATATAAAATAATCCACTTAAATCACTTCTGTAGAGTGAACAACAGAGAGTAAGCACCCCAAAAATGTTAACTGCTATTGTCAGCATCTCATGTCATTCTAGAACAGATTTGGAAATGCAATACATAAAGTCAACCAAAATCACAATAACCCAAAAACAAAACTTGTATTTAGAAAAAAACATGATGGGACACCTGGGTGCTCAGTCGGCTAAGCATCTGCCTTCAACTCAGGTCATCATCCCAGGGTCCTGGGATTAAGCCCCTCATAAGGCTCCCTGATCAAGAAGAGGGAGCCTGCCTCTCCCTTTCTCTCTCCCTCTGCTTCTCCCCCTGCTCACGCTCACTCTCTCTCTCTCTCAATAAATAAAAGCTTTAAAAAAGAAAAAACATGATATAGCCACAATCCATAAAGGAAATTGAATTTTTCTTCTTCAACATTGGTCTTAAAAGATCTACATCATATTTAGTTTTGGTTTTTAAAATCCTAAAGTTGCTATTTTGCTACCCTATAAAATCAACACGGTATTTAAATGATGCACTTTTTTCCCGTCATGAGCCGTAACTTCCTAAAAGCACATTACATTGACAAAGTCTGTAGCACTGCTGAGAAAAAATAATCCTTAGTTTTAAGATTTTTTGGTTTAAATTTTATGGTTAAATTATTAAGGCAAACTTCTAAAAATAAAGCACAACAATTAATAATCTCTGTCCAAAAGGCAAAAACAAAGTATACTTAAAAGTGTATCACATGTAAACCTTTGAAAAGGACAGAAGTTACATGCTCCCATAAATTTACTTATAAGGATAGGAATTTATATCTGAAGAGTCAGAAGTTTAAAATAATTTCCTGAGAAACGAGAACAGTGTGGAAAGAGCCAGACTTTAAGTACTAGGCACAGAAGTAGTTGAACCCAGAAACTAACTACAGTATTTCTTTTCAATTTTTTCCAACACTTAAAATGCCAATCAGTAGAAACAGCAGACAAAGACACATACAAAACTATGTTTGAAACTGAAATCAGACTATAATAACAATGGTTTGTCTCTACACCCATTAGAATGCTGAGCTAGAAAAGTAACAGACAAGACTGAATGGCAACAACAGCAGAATCAAGTAGCACTGACTCTGAGTTGGACAGAGCAAGACCCTGCCTGGCACTTTGTTACTATAGGAAAAATCACAGATAGCTACTTTAAGCATTCTTCCTTTCCCATTCCTATGTTTTATTTCCTGAAATAGGATTAGCTTCTAAGAAAAATTTTAAAAACGTATTATTTTTTGAAAAACAAATAAGGGGAATTATTAGCACTGACCTTCATGCTAATACTTAGTCATTCCTCTCTCAAAACCATTTCCTAACACTGCCACTTTTTTTCCTTCTTTTACAACAGACACTTTACAACTTCCTAAGCTCAACTTCATTTTTCTATCATTCCCAAAATGTGCACAACTTTGATGTGCTCTTGCTTACACTGAATGCCCCCACTTCTTGGACAAAACCCAGGGTGGTGACTGTTATCTTGCTATGGATGCTATTTACCCCCTTCTCTATTAGTTCACACCTGAAACAACCAAAAGAAAAAAAGATAGCAAAACATGAGGAAAACTTGTCATGTTGTGTTTAACCATATTTTTGTAAATTCTAATTAGCCCACAACACGAAGGAGAAATGCTATCTTAATGAAATTGGTATAATACCTGATACACTGATATATGCGTTACTCATAGTCAACTAAGTATAATGGCTAATGATGATGGCAGCAAAACCATTAAAAGAAAATTACACAAAATGCCTTGTTGCATTGTCAACATATTTTACACGCATCTACTCAGTATGTATTGGTTGAACAAATTAATTAGCTAAGTGGTACTAGAGATAACCTAGAAAAGTCTAAGCCTTCATTCAACTTTCTATTCAGACACTTACCTTTTCGAAGTGCAGTCGCACTTAAAAGTTAGAAACCGAAAAATTTTGATCATTCCTGATAAATACAGACTAACTGACATCTTTTAAGAGACATCGCCAAAGGCAAGGGAAGCAAGGGCAAAAATGAACTATTGGGACTTCATCAAGATCAAAAGCTTTTGCACAGCCAAGAGTCAACAAAACCAAAAGACGACCAACAGAATGGGAGAAGGTATTCACAAATGACGTATCAAATAAAGGGCTAGTATCCAAAATCTATAAAGAACTTATCAAACTCAATACCCAAAGAACAAATAATCCAATCAAGAAATGGTCAGAAGACATGAACAGACATTTCTGCAAAGAAGACATCCAAATGGCCAAAAGACATGAAAAAGTGCTCCACATTACTCGGCATCAGGGAAATCCAAATCAAAACCACAGTGAGATACCACCTCACACCAGTAAGAATGGCTAAAATTAACCAGTCAAGAAATGACAGGTGTTGGCAAGAATGCAGAGAAAGGGGAACCCTCTTACACTGCTGGTGGGAATGCAAGCTGATGCAACAATTCTGGAAAACAGTATGGAGGTTCCTCAGAAAGCTGAATAGAGCTACCCTGTGACCCTCTAATGCACTACTAGGGATTTACCCCAAAGATACAAATGTAGTGATGTGAAGGGGCACCTGTAACCCCAACGTTTATAGTAGCAACATGTACAATAGCCAAACTATGGAAAGAATCTAGATGTTCATCAAAAAAATGTGGGGGGGGGGTTCCACACACACTGGAATACTATGCAGTCATCAAAAAACCAAAACCTTGCCATTTACAACAATGTGGATGGAACTAGAGGGTATTATGCTAAGCGAAATAAGTCAATCAGAGAAAGACAATTATCATATGATCTCTCTGATACGAGGAATTTGAGAGTCAGCAGGGGGTGGTTTGTGGGGGCAACGGAGGGAAAAATGAAACAAGATGGGACTGGGGAGGGAGACAAACCATAAGAGATTCTTAATCTCAGGAAACAAACTAAGAGTTGCTTGCAGGGGTCGGGTAGGGATAGGGTGGCTGGGTGATGAACATTGGGGAGGGTAAGTGCTATGGTGAGTGCTGTGAATGTGTAAGACTGATGATTCATAGACTTGTACCCCTGAAACAAATAATGCATTAGTATGTTAAAAAAAAAGGTATTCATAAAGCTTCCTACCTGCTCTTCTATCATTTCTTTCAACATCAATACAAAACACAGGTATTCTCTCCTTTTTCTCTTTCCTTTCAGAGGAAGGATCTTCAAAAAAGTCTACATATGGAATGCTAATTTTCCATGCAGCAAGGTTTCGGGGAGTATTAGGTGTGCTCACAGCTTCCACTGGAGAATCATCTTCCATTACAACAATACCTTCTTCAATCTGGAAAAACATCATCAGGAAAAATTTAATATTTCCAGGTCCTTTAGACCTACAGCATACAAAACACAACTATAAAGAATATGTCATATTTTTCTATTTTATAAATTTAAAATATATATTTCATATATTTTAATACATTATATTAAATATAAAATATATATTTTATAAAATATGTCATATTTTATATTTTATAAATTTAAAATATATTTTAATATATTATATTATAAATATATATTTTATATTTTATAATTTTCTAACACAAAACTTTTGAAATTATGGATACCAAATTTTCTACTAAAAATATAAACTATTAAAAAACAACAAATTACTACAATGAACTCCAGGTTTTATTATATCACCTACATATGAAAATTCCATAGAAAAAAGAAAATAGGCACTTCAGAGATTAAAGATATTGAAAATATACAAATATAGAAAAATATTAAACTATGGTAATAAGAAGTAAAAATTAATGAACTGATATTTTTCACTCTGACAATATGAATTGAGAATCATAGAAGTTTTAATCAAGTACAAATGGTCACCGACTTATGACACTTCAACTTATGATTTTTCAACTTTACAATGATGCAAAATCAATATGCATTCAGTAGAAACTGCATTTTGAATTTGGAATTTTTATCTTTTCCCAGATTAACACTGTGCCGTATGATAATCTCTTGTGATCCTGGGCGGTGGCAGCAAGCCACAGCTCCCAGTCAGCCACTCAATCAGGAAGGTAAACAACCAATACACCTACAGTCATTCTGTACCCAAACAGCCATTCTTTTTCACTTTCAGTATAGTATTCAATAAATTACATGAGATATTCAACACCTTATTATAAAACAGACCTTGTGTTAAATGATTTTACCCAACTGTAGCTAATGTAAGCATTCTGAGCCTGCTTAAGGTAGGTTAGGCTAAGCTATGATGTCTAGTAGACTAGGTGTATTAAATGCATTTTTAGCGTCACATCAGGCTCTCTGCTCAGCAGGGAGTCTGCTTCTCCTTCTGCCTCTTCGCCCCACTGTGCACACGCACTCTCTCTCTCTCTCAAATAAATAAATAAAATATTTTAAAATTTAAAAAATAAAAATAAAAAACAAAATAAATGCATTTTCAACTTACAGTGGACTTATCAGAATGAATCCCTATTGTAAGCTAAGGAATAGCTATAATTCCATTTCTGGGAATGTAATTTAATGAAAGTATTTATTCCAAGTAAATTTTTTTTTTAAACTGTGGAAAAGGCACAAGTATAAATATATTCACTGCAGCTAAGTAATACAAAAAATGAAAAATGACCTGAAAGGGACCCACCTCCATAGAATTAAGTTCCTTTTTTCATCTCTTGGTTTCTAAAATTTTAATAATATAAATGTTTAAAATAGTATTTTAAAATATTACTTGAATAATCATTTTTAAAAAGAAATTTTACACATGTTCTACAAATATACATACAATAAGAAGGAAAAACTGTCTCTACTTCATTAAATTAGAAAAGAACCTCTAAATTAACACATTAAGACACCTGATCACCTATATATCTCAAATTCATGTTAAAGAAGGCAAAATAGTCAAAATAGTACAGATAAAACACATCCATCTTGAACATAATTTTTTTTCTTTTTTAAAGATTTTATTTATTTATTTGACAGAGAGAGAGGGAGAAGGAACACAAAGCAGGGAGTGGGAGAGGGATAAGGAGACCTCCCAATGAGCAAGAAGCCCAATGCAGGGCTCGATCCCAGGACCCTGGGATCATGACCTGAACCTAAGGCAGACACTTAACAACTGAGCCACCCAGGAGCCCCTTGAACATACTTCTTTAAAATGATGAGTCAACTGTGCACACTGAAGAAAATTCTGAATAGTCTATTCAGAGCAAATGAGTAATAGAAAGATTTTTTTCCAGGATTTTAGCACCCTATGTTCACTCTCAGTTCTACTTTTTTCCCCACACCCGGCAGTCACCTCTCTAACTTTCCCTCCCCCAAAAAGTCCCTTAGCAATTATCCTTTTCTGTTCTTGTCCTAAAATGGCTTTCCATAATCCCTAACAAGACTATTAGTGATCTTGGAAGGACCTCTTAATACTCTATTGAAAAGAAAAAGTCTTCAAGTCCTAAAAAGAAAAAAAGAAACCATAAAAGCAGATATGTCGTGGTTTTTGCCTTTTCTGGGACAAGGCTATCTCCTTATATTCCTGAAAGAAAAACAGAGTGAAAAATGTGTGAGGGAAATGCCCACTCCACTACTTGGAACCTGAGGTACAGAGTAGCATTTTCTATGGCTATTACAACTATATTTTTGTTAATGGATTCAGCTTCTGAGATATCAGAAGGGTAATTGATCATAAAATGACAGATAATTTGTTTAACAAGCTGACTAAATGCCAAAAATGGGGAACTGGCTGGCTCAGTCAGTAAAGCACATGACTCCTGATCTCAACATTATAAGCTCAAGCCCCATGTTGGATGTAGAGTTTACTTTAAAAAAGAAAAAATAGACATTCTTAAATAAAAAGTTCCCCAAAATCAACCTAAGAAAACAATGAGAAAACAAAATTCTTAGCAACATAAAAATATCCATGAAACAAAGGATAAATTTTTTAAGATGTATTACTGTTAGTGTTACCATTTAAATGGTATTTATATCAAAGAAGTTTAATGAATAATCTCTAGGACAGTATTTCTCTAAAGAATTTTCAGGGCTTCCTTTAATGTTATTTGAAAGTTAAGTGAATATTATAAGCCAAAATTTAATGAAAAGGAAAACAAAGTACTTTTTTGTTTTCATATAGATCTTCCTTCTACAAAAAGGATGGAGAATAAAGGTGGCAGACGATAAGAGGCAAAAAGATGTCCTCTGGTTTCCTTAAGAAATCTAATGTTCCTCATTATTATCTCTTATTATATAGAGATAACTGCCAACATACCAATGGGCATATTACATTCCAAAAGTTTATTTGCAAATCAGTTCGTAACAGATAAACATTTTCAAATACACTCAATCTTATGCAGTGGACTTTGGTTCCCAGGCCAGCATACATGTGTCAAATCTAATCCATAACTTATATTCATACATTTATAAGAACTGATACTATTATAATACTGTATAATACTTATTACACTTACCATATGCTAGGCACTGTCCTAAGTGCTCTGTGCATATTATGTGTTTAATCCTCACAACACCCTTATCTAAGCTAGATACTTTCATCCCCATTTCACATGTGAAGAAACCAAGTCACAATAAAATTAAGCAACTTATCCAAGGTCACATAGCAAGGAGGCACTGCCACCAAATGATCACATGAAGGTTTCTAAAAGAAAATGTCTTCTAGGTCCCAAATGCAAATCACACACCACTTTAGCCCTGGTAGTGAGACTGGCCATTTCCCTTTCCCCTAAACTTCCTCAACAAGACAAAGATTTCTCAAGGTCCCACAGCTTAGAATTAACACACTATTGGGGTACCTGGTTGGCTCAGTTGGAAGAAGATACAACTCTTGATCTTGGGGTCATGAGTTCAAGTCCCAAGTTGGGGTTAGAGATTACTTTAAAAAATAAACTTAAAAAATAAAAAAAAAAAACTAGCACAGTGCCTTCTAAATCCTAACTGATACCATCTTAGTCTGGGTCAATAGCCTATTCGCCCATTCCTCTCTTTTTAAAGTATTAGAGATTAGTTTGCTCTCTTAATTTTCCTTATCACTATCTTTGCTTCCAAATCAAGAATCTTCTTCTTCCTTGGGCAACTATACAACAGAACTCTCTCACCTTTTTAAAGACTATCCTCCTATTCCTGAAGCAAAACACACACACACACAACCCACAAAAAACAAAACAAAACAACCAGCTTTATATTTCAAGTAATCAGGCAGAACTAAAAACTAAAAAATACATCTTCTCAAACAAAAATTATGTTTTGGAAAGTTCACAATAACATGGATAAATGCTGAAGTGCCTGGGTGGCTCAGTGGGTTAAAGCTTCTGCCTTTGGCTCAGGTCATCATCTCAAGGTCCTGGGATCGAGCCCGCATCAGGTTCTCTGCTCAGTGGGGAGCCTGCTCCCCCTTCTCTCTGCCTGCCTCTCTGCCTACTTGTGATCTCTCTGTGTCAAATAAATAAATAAAATCTTTAAAAAAAAAAAAACATGGATAAATGCTTTCATTGTAATAGTAAGTGGGAAGAGAGTGGGATAGCAACCTACATACATAATGTAGCCTAATCTATCTATGTGGATGAGAAAGGTTTTTTTTTTTTTTTAAATCACCAAAACGTTAACAGAAGTGCTTATTGAATCGCAGGATTATAGGTGGTATTTTAAATTTGTTTCCACTTTTCAGTATTATTAAAAAACTGAGACAGAGCACCCGGGTGGCTCACTATAAGCGTCTGCCTTTGGCTTGGGTCATGATCCCAGGGTTCTGGGATCGAGCTCCACATAGAGCTCCCTGCTCAGCAGGAAGCCTACTTCTCCCTTCCTTGCTTGTATTCCCTCTCTCACTGTCTCTGTGTCAAATAAATAAATAAAATCCTTAAAAAAAATAAATAAGAAACAAGACTATAATATGCTTAAAAATTTTAAAATACATAAATAAACATTATTTTGAAAAAAGATCACGTCCTCTGGTCTACTGTCTTTCTTCTACCCATACATTTAAGAAAAGACAAGGGCATAAATAGAAAAAAGAATGTTATATTTGGATTACCTAGAAAGAAAAAAAAAGAATATTTTCTTCTACTTAAATTATTAAGAATCAATGAATCTCCTTAACAATGCATCATGCAATGAGACAGAGGTCAAAAGGAAGGAGTAAGAGAAAAAATGGGTTTATATACTCTTCTCTCCCCCATTCCTCCTTCTTGGTCATTGCCAATCCAATCACTACTATTCATCTCTTCTGATATCCAGGTTAGTAAATCTCTTAAGGGCAAAGTCTCTATCTTAATCATCATTTTATCCCCACTGCTCAGTCATTAAGGAGCAAAACAAGGATCTAGGAACTCTGTTTAATAAAGATTTGTTCAACAAATAAAAAGCACAGATGAGACAGTATCTGTCTTTATGGAACTAACTGGTCGGGAAAACAATCATAAACATATCATTTCAAATATAATTTTGGGTGCATGCTTTAACATCTAATCTAACAAGGGGCACAAAAGAAGGAATGTTCAATTCTACTTAAGGACCCAAGTAAGGACTTAAGGGAAGCAGATGGATTCCGAAAGTTAAGTATGAATTTTCTAGGTACATAAAGGAAGGGTATTCGAAGGACAGCATGTGCAAAGATCACAGAGATAAAATAGCATGGTGGGTGTAATGTGCATATAAATCAACCAAAAATCTTCTTAAAATGCAAACTGATTCAGTAGGTCTAGAATGGAACCAGAGATTCTGCACTTATAATAAGCTCCCAGGAGATACTGATGCTGTTGATATACCAAGCAGTTTGTGTATCAAGGAGTAAGGGGATCTATCAACAATTCTGTTGGCCTGGACCAGATAGTTGGTTAGAACTAGCTCAGCTAAGCAAAAACCATTCTGGCCTTAAGAAGCAGTTAACCTATTGCTCAGGACATTTACAAATTAGATTAGCACCATGAAACTATAATAACTAATGAAAAAAATAAGGGAACAGAGAAGAAGTCTGAGGGACACCTGGGTGGCTCAGTTGGTTAAGCAGGTGCCTTTGGCTCAGGTCATGATCCCAGGATCCTGGGATCGAGTCCCACATCAGGCTCCCTGCTCAGCGGGGAGCCTGCTTCTCCCTCTGCCTCTGCCTGCCACTCTCTGCCTGCTTGTGCACGCGCGCTCTCTCTCTGACAAATAAATAAAATCTTAAAAAAAAAAAAAAGAAGTCTGAAATAAGTAAAATAAAGGAGAGAGAAAATTGAAAATAAGCATGTCCAATTTTTTATGCCATTGTAGGTCTGAATTCATACATATATTAAATTGAAGAATTTTTACTTACAAAGTCATCTTCACCTTCAGCTAACCCATAATTAGGCAACATAGCTCCTTCCATTGTGGTACTTTTAAATACTCCTTTAATTTTGCTACCTATTCTGCTGATTCCAAATGATTCTCCTCTTTTCTGTGTGCTCCTAAATATTAAACAAAAACGTATCAAGTACAGAGCAAATTATCATGACAGTCTAGTTTACTCTAAGCAATAATAAAACAGCTGTGAAAAGGGTAAACTGAAGGTACAGCTAACATAGTTCTTAGTCATAGATGGCATCCCATCATCTCAGAAGCCAAAATTGACAGAACATTTAAAGTTTAAATGGGGGGGGAAGGGGCAGCACCTGAGTGGCTCAGTGAGTTAAAGCCTCTGCCTCCAGCTCAGGTCATGATCTCAGGGTCCTGGGATCAAGCCCTGCATCAGGCTCTCTGCTCAGCGGGGAGCCTGCTTTCCCCTCTCTCTGCCTGCCTCTGCCTACTTGTGATCTCTCTGTCAAATAAATAAATAAAATCTTTTTAAAAAAAAAAAAGTTTAAATTTGGGGGTAGGAATAAATGGGGCAATATTTACTAATAAATGTTTGGAATTTACCGCTATTTAAAACATTAACTAAACTAAAATGTTTAAAAGATGAGAGCCCCCTAGTGGTACATAGTTCTCACTACCATACATATTTTGAAGTAACATAAAAAATGTGGTTAAGATCAACATTCAAAACAATGTATCCATTTAGAACTGTACTGCTAGAATAACATAATGTAAGAGAAAAAAATATGAAACTATGACCATCTCAGTCCTTCATTTTTAGACAGACTTCAACAAAAAATTGTGTCCTCTGTGACTAAAAATTTCTAAGCAAATTTCAATTTTATAGTCATATACTCAAAAGAGGAATGAAGTATAAAATGCAAAGTAACAAAAAGTAATAAACTTCAAAGTAACAAAAAAAAAAAAAGATAAAATGCCAAAGGTAATGGTTAGCAATAAACTTAAATACAAAAGGAAATGTAGCCTAAGGAAGCAGCCTGCTCTGACATACATATTAAATATTATAATTTTTTTCAAACGTAAATTTCTAAAAGCAGAAATAGCTGGAAAGCAACAACAAAAAATAAGCCAAAAAACAGAAAAAATTTCCTCCATTACAGCCTACTGTGCTGTTTCAACAAAGAAAAGCAGAACTTTTACTCAATTTAAAGCTCACACTATGTAATACTGTCCGAACAACAGATACCTAAACAAAAATGACTATTTTAAAATCCTACAAAGTTTGCTTTGGGTGCTTAACTTAATGGATAGCTATTATTCCCACAAGCAAAATTTATTTACTGAAATAATGCAACAATTAATAGAAATAAAAATAGATCAAGTTTTCAAATATACCTGGTACATTGATGACATGTGCATTTTATATACGTCTAAGAAGCAAATCAAACTTATTTTAAAACTGGAAAAACTCAAATAAGCAGCTAGTAGTAAAAAAGGTAGAAGATTATTTTATTTAAATAAGTACCCCATCAGTGTTTTTTTTAAATCCAGAACTGTAAACATAATTCTCTCTGATAGTATTTCCAAAATCGATTATGAAAATGTTAACAAAATGTTACTAAAATCTCTAGAATTTAGATATATCATAAAAAATTGGGCTTTTTGAAACCTGACATTTAAAAAATATCTCACTTCTGATTATCCTCCAGAAATACACAAATACTGTACTTCTTGCTTTAAAAAAAAGTTCTTTAAACACAAGTTATTCTAAAAGCAATATAGCAAGACCAATAAAAAAATGAATAGCTTTGAACAGCTGGATACAGCTTTTCATCTTATTTTAAACTGACATTTTTATTTGACATATATCATGCTATTTCAAAAAGGAGATACCCAGGGGGCCCTGGTTGGTTCAGTTGGTAGAGCATGAGACTTGTCTCAGGGTTGTGAGTTCAATCTCCACATTGGGCATGGAGTTTACTTCAAAAAATAAATAGAATAAAATCTTAAAAAAAAAAAAAGAAAGAAAGAAAACACAAAGGAGATATCTAGAATCAAATTAGAGGTTAATTTTAAAAGGATATCCCAGGGACACCTGGTGGCTCAGTAGGTTAAGCCTCTGCCTTCTGCTCAGGTCATGATCCCAGGGTCCTGGGACAGAGTCCAAATTCAGGCTTTCTGCTCAGCAGGGAGCCTGCTTCCTCCCCTCTCTGCCTGCCTCTATGCCTACCTGTGATCTCTCTCTGTTAAATAAATAAATAAAATTTTAAAAAATGATATCCCAAAAATAAAATAAGATGAAAACAGAGAGGGAGGCAAACCATAAGAGACTCTTAACTACAGGAAACAACCTGGGGAGGTGGGTGGAGGATCAGGTAACTGGATGATAGGCCTTAAAGGAGAGCATATTATGAGTCCTGGGTGTTATACGCAACTGATGAATCACTAAATTCTATCCCTGAAACTAATAATATAGTATATGTTAACTAAATTGAATTTAAATAAAATATTTTTTAAATAAAAGGATATCTCAAAGAGCTGATATAAAGGCAGTAGTAATAGCAGTGTTTCTTTTTTCCCTTTTTGTTGTACTTAGGTTGCTTTGGGTATACTTTCTGAACTTAAACAGATAATTTGTATAGAAAAAAAATCACATGCTGTCTCAAGACTTACCAAAAATCATCCAAACTTAGGCTACCTCTGCAGTAACAGATATGTGAAATTATATAAGGAAAGGAGAGAGAGAAAGCCCAGATATTAAACAAGTTTCACTTTAGAACATAAAACAAAATCTAAAAGCTCTAAAAGTTACACAACTGGATAGCATTCATCTTTGCAAAGAATCTGCATAACATAATAAAGGAAAGAGAAAGCACCATGGCTGTTTGGGGGGAAACTGGGGGTATGAATTCTAGATTATTTTAAAAAAGTTCTTAAAAAAGAAAAAACGTTCTTAAACTAGTATGTCATGAAATAACTTTGTATTTTTTGCCCTCATTTAGACACACCATTTGTTTGATATGGTGGAAATATGCAGAGACTAAGCCACCAAAAACTTGGCATAGAAAACAGTGTTTTCCAACATGAAATTCAAGTCTATTAGATATAATTATGACTGTGTCACACATTCTGAAATATATGTTTTAAGCTAAAAACCAAAGTGAACAACAAAAAAAAATCCCTAACTATATTTTTTATGTTATCCTTCGAGTATGGAAGAAACAGAACAAATTAACATTAATACGCATTAAAATCTTTACTTTTAAAATACAATTAAACAGAATGTAGACATAAAATATATGAATAAATATTTTACATATTTTAAGTCACTTAGCAAATCAGCAATGCTACTCTAAATTTTCAATGAAAGAACATTAAGTCTTTTACTTATTTTATATAGGTAAGTGAGTAAGTTTCACAGAAGCAGAGTCCTGACAAGACTAATAGTTAATATTAAAGTCAGGTCTGTATAACGAAAAACATACTTTTAAAGACCATAACCAGTACCCACAATGAAGAGTTCATATTTTCTTCCTGTTTATGTTTTAAAGAAAGCAAGATTAGTGTAATATGTTGAAGATAACCAGGTGTTCTCAAAGTGGCAAAAAGAAAGCTTTCCAGTACTGAGGTTATGACTCTGACTTAGCTCCTCGGCAGGCTTATAAGATCAAAGAACCACTTCCCCTTAAATAGTCCTATACAGGATAGTGATTAGGCTTAACATTCTACTATGGCACTCCAAACATTCTGTCTATAAACAGAAATAAATTCCACCTGCCTGTCAAATGATGCTAGAAAATTTAATAAAAGCCTTTAAAAAGTATTCAAATCTAAGAGATATTTTGATTGGATAAAGTATGCTGTTTTAAATAACAAGGATAGAATTTTTGTTAAGTAAAGTCAGTGTTTCATGATTGTAATATATAAATTCAAGAATCAAAAAATTCATACCTGCTTCTATATCCCTTGGTTATGTCAAAAACCACAATATAGTCTCCCCATGACTAAGGTTTTCAATTTTTCCTTATACTATCTAAAAACTTACTCCAGTTTCTGACCTACTTCTATCTTTGTACCACATCTCCCGTTTTTTATATATTAGATTCTTGTTCAAATAAGCTGGAAGGTGTTGAGAGTAATGTGAATCTTCTGTGGATTTATCGATTTGATATCTGTGTCAATTTTGTACATACAACAACGTAATGGCAAATCAAGACATTACTTATCCAGTTTATAAATGGATAAAGCTCTCTTTTCTGTTATTTCTCTGAGTTATATAACTGTACACTTATATTTCCAGAAAGCAAAAAGAGAAAAGGAGAAAAAACTCTCCACATTTGTGACCAGTAAGTACTCTAATAAAAAGTATTCTCTGGGGGAAAAAAATCTGTCTAAAATTGAGTTATCTATAGATTTCATTTATGCATGTAGTCCATAGGATCCAATAAAGCAGGTATCAAGCATTAATATGTATTAATTATGATATTAGCAAGGCAATAGTGTGTATCTTGTTAAATTTTTCTAAAAGAATTTCAGGCATTTCCAGGTTACCTATATAGTACAACTCTATAATTACTTAATAAAATGTCTTGTCTACTTATGTAGCAATGGAACCACATAGTCAAAGAAAGACTAAGGAAGACAATACTATCACAAGAATAATTTGCATCAGTAATTACAAAAACAAACCATACAGATGACTTACCATACCTACCTGTTCAATTTTGAATTGCGTGTTGGTGATTCTGCACCTCTTAAAAGTTGCCTGAAATACTTTAAAAAAATTATGATTAAACTATTTTATACTAAAACATGCTATTTTACCTTACTACTTTCCACTTTAAAGAAAATTTAAATCAAATGAAAACAACCATAGGCAAACAGAGTAAGGATTACAATACTGCAAATGGAGATACTGAGGCAATTTGATTTCCACATGTCTGTGAACATGTCTGTGAATAATGTATGTAAAAGAAGAGTGGAGTTTCTGCATCACCACAGTATTACAAAGTCACTCAAGCATATGGTAAATCAGGTAGACCAATGTGGTCACAATTTTTACAGTAAACTTCTAATCTCCATTAATTTCTGTAATGAGTTTTCACTTTTCTAATTAATCATGTTTTATTTTTGTTTGTTTTCTGAATCACTATTCTATTGATATCAAAGCCACTATTAAATTTTGACATAAATTCCTTAAACAAGATTAATATTTTGACTTACCTCATCACTATGACAGAACATAGGAGTAAACACATTCTCCAAGAGAGACAGTACATGTTCATATGCTTCAAAAAGACATCTCATAGTTTGAAGTTTCACAACATCTATATATGGGCCTTCAGCAACTATTAAAAAAATATATTATAAAAATTGTTTATGAATACATACCATAAATGCATTACATATTAGTTTAAAGTAACAGTGAAAGAGCATACAAACAGTTTTTGCAGAAAAGTCACTTGTAAGTATAAAAATCAAACTAGAATGAGGAATCAGAACCACCAAGCTCCAGTTCTGACAAGTGTCAGTTATGTGAATTGAGTAAATTTCTTCATTAAAGCTTTCATCTTGTTAGTTAAATAGGATAATGGCTACCTATGCACCTCACACAGCTGCTGTAATAATAAACACTGAATACAGGAGAAAACTCTGAAAGTGTTAATAGTTATAAAAGGGCTATATTCTCATCAACATCTTTGACTTACTTTTTTGAATCTCTTCTACAATAAAGGGATCAAACCGAATTTTGTCTATACTTTCATCCAAACAATATGTTTTATAAATCTTCTGCAATTCTTCATGAAGAGACAGCATTTCATCATTTGATAACTCTGGTCGTAAAATTCTATCATTGAATTCCTCTAGCAAATTAGGGAAAAGTAAGGAAAATATTAATTATTTCAATATAATATATGATATATGATATGATTTGATATGATATATAGCATAACATACTATACTGCTCCCAGTCTAACTGTAATCAATATTAAAAGCAGCAATTACAATCCGTTCATCATTTTAAGCTTTCTAAAAAAATTTAATTGGAAATAAAATTACTACCCACATGAAAGAGAAACTCAGTTAACCAAATATTTTACAATAATATAAAAAATATGTAAATACTTGCATAGCGATATGAATTCTAAGATTAAGAATAGTATATTTAAAGAACATATTTAATTAATTGTTTATGCCAAAGGTCTTTAATATTTTAAAATCCAATTCACTAAACAGTGAAACCTAAAGCTTCTTTAAACTCTAGTCAATGTTTGTAAACATTTCCTTCTATCATAGACTACAGACTATTAATGGAGCTGAGTATGTGAACAAATGAATCTTTTTTCTAAAATCACAGGATGATAGCAGGACAGACAAAATATTAACTACCTAGCCTTATTACAAGCAGTATTAACATGGAGTTCAACCCCTAATTTTTAATTATCCAACTGAAACAAAGAGAGGAAACAGTTTTTAAAAACAAAAAAAAGCATAGAACATATATGATCTTGGGATAATAGCAAATTCATATAATTGGAGCCTTGAAGGGAAAGAAGAAAAAAATGAGGCAGAATATCTGAAGTGATAACAGACAAGAAATTTCTTTTTTTTTTAAGATTTTTAGAGAGGGAGAGACAGAGTGTGTGAGTGGTAGGGGGGTGGGGGAGTATTGGGGAAGTGGAGAGAGACAATCCCAAACACGCTCCACGCTCATAGTAGAGCTGAAAACAGGGCTCAGTCTCAAGACCTCATGAGTTCTTGACCTGAACCAAAACCAATAGTCAGATGCTTAACTGACTGAGCCATCCAAGCACCTCAACAGCCAAGAAGTTTCAAAAGTGATGAACAGTACTCACATACATATTCAAGAATCTCAGTAAAATCCAAGCAGAACGTATAAAAAGAAAACTACAGAGTATAAATTTCTGAGAACCAAAAATTAAGAGAAAACTGTAAAACCAACCAGGGAGAAAGGGGATATTATAAAGAAACCTACATACATAAGAATGGCAGATGATTTCTCCTTAGAAGGAACAGTATTGGGGCACCTGAGTGGCTCAGTCAATTAAGTGTCCAAATCTTGATTTCACCTCAGATCATTATCTCAGGGTGTTGAAAGAAAAGCCTGCCAACCTAAAATTCCATATTTCATAAAAATATCCTTCAAAATGAAGACAAAATAATCTTTTCAAAAAGACAAAAACTGATAGTCCAAGATGGCAGAGGAGTAGGAGACTTTAGTTTCCTCTAGCCCCATAGAATTTAGCTAGTTAGCTATCAAATCATTTTGAACACCTGACAACTCAACTGGAGATCTAAGGAAAGAATAGCTGCAACTCCACATTTAGAAAAACAACCATTTTCTGCAACAATGACAAGATGGAAAAACTAACCGCAAGAAAGAAAACAAGAAGCAGTACTACTTCCAGGGACTTAATTAGTATGGATATACGTAAAATGCCAGAACTAGAGTTCTGGTTAAAGCGTCTGCCTTTGGCTCAGGTTATGATCTCAGGGTCCTGGGATCGAGCCCCGCATCGGGCTCTCTGCTCAGCAGGGAGCCTGCTTCCTCATCTCTCTGCTTGCCTCTCTGCCTACTTGTGATCTCTCTGTCAAATAACTAAATAAAATCTTTAAAAAAAAAAAACAAAAAAAAACTAGAGTTCAGAATAATAATTAAAGAGATACTAGCTGGGCTTGAATAAAGCATAAGACACAAGAGAATCCCTTCCTGGAGAAATAGAAGAACTAAAATCTAATCAAGTCAAAATCAAAAAGGCTATGAGATGCAATAAAAAATGGAGGCTCTAACTACTAGGATAAATAAGGCAAAAGAAAGAATTAGTGGTATAGAAGACAAAATGATGGAGAATAAAGAAGTTGAGAAAAAGAGAGATAAACAACTACCGCATCATGAGGGGAGAACTCGAGAGATAAGTGATACCATAAAGCAAAACAGTTTTAGCATAATTGAGATCCCAGAAGAAGGAGGAGTCGGGGGGGGGGAGGGCAGAAGATATTTACAGCAAATTATAGCAGAGAACTTCCCTAATCTAGGAAAGGGAGCAGGCATTCAAGTCCAGAAGGCACAGAGAACCCTCCTCAAAATCATTAAAAATAGGTCAACACCTCAACCTAGAATAGTGAAGCTTACAAATCTCAGAGACAAAGAGAAAGTCCTGAAAGCAGCTCGGGGACAAGAGGTCAGTAACCCACAAGCGCAGAAATATTAGACTGGCAACCAATATTAGACCTATCCACAGATACCAACAGACTAGAAAGGACTGGTAACGATATATTCAGGGTGCTAAATGAGAACAATATGCAGCTAAAACTACTTTATCCAGCAAGGATGTCATTCAGAATAAAAGGAGAGATAAAAAGCTTCCAGGACAAACAGAAACTAAAGAATTTGTGATCACTAAACCAACCCTACAAGAACTACTAAAGGGGATCCTTTAAGTGAAGAGAGAACCCAAAAGTAACATACACCAGAAAGGAACAGAGACAATATACAGAAAGTGACTTTATAGGTAATACAATGGCACTAAATTAATATTTTTCAATAGTTATTCTGAATGTAAATGGGCTCAATGCCACAATCAACAGGATATTCAATGGATACTAGAATGGATAAAAAAGCAATACCCATTGATATGCTGTCTGAAAGAGACTTATTTTAGATGCACAGATGCCTCCAGATTGAACATGAGGGGGTAGAAAACCATTTACCATAGTAATGGACATTAAAAGAAAGCTGGGATAGCAATCCTTATATCAGACAAACTCTATTTTAAACCAAAGACTGTAATAAAAGATGGGGAAGGACACTATTATCATAATTAAAGGGTCTATCTAACAAGAATATCTTACAATTGTAAATATTTATGCCCCTAACATGGGGGATAAATTATATAAAGCAATTAATAACAAAATTAAAGAAACACATTGATAATAATACAGTAATAGTAGAGGACTTTAACATCCCCCTCACTGCAATGGACAGGTCATCTAAGCAGAAGATAAACAAGGAAACGAGAGCTTTGAAGGACACACTTGACCAGATGGAGTTCACAGATCTATTCAGAACAACATTCTATCATAAAGCAACAGAATACACCTTCTCGAGTGAACATGAAACATTCTCCAGAACAGATCACATACTGGGTCACAAATCAAGTCTCAATTGGTACCAAAAGACTGGGATCAATCCCTGCATATTTTCAGACCACAATGCTTTGAAACTTGAACTAATCACAAGAGGAAATTTGGAAAGAACTCAACCACATGGAGACTAAAGAGCATTCTACTAAACAATGAATGAGTCAACCAGAAAATTAAATAATTTAAAAAATTCATGGAAGAGCACCTGGGAGGCACAGTCGGTTAAGCATCTGTCTTCAGCTTAGGTCATGATCTCAGAGTCCTGGGATTGAGCCCCACATGGGACTTTTCTGCTCAGCAGAGAGACTACTTTTCCCTCTCTCTCTGCCACTCCCCATGCTTCTGCATGCATGCACTCTCTCAAATAAATAAATAAAATCTTCAAAAAAAATTCATGGAAACAAATGAAAATGAAAACACAACTGTTCAAAACCTTTGGGATTCAGCAAAGGCAGTCCTAAGAGTAAAGTATATAGCAATACAAGACTTTCTCAAGAAACAAGAAAGGTCTCAAATACACAACCTATTCTTACACCTAGAGGATCTGGAGAAAGAACAGCAAATAAAGCCTAAACCCAGCAGAGAAGAGAATTAATAAAGATTAGAGCAGAAATCAATGAAACAGAAACCAAAAGAATAGTAGAACAGATCAACAAAACTAAGAGCTGGTTCTTTGAAAGAACTGGTAAGATTGATAAACCCCTACCCAGACTTACCAAAAAGAAAGGAGAAAGGACCCAAATTAATAAAATCATGAATGAAAGAGGAGAGATCACAACCAACACCAAAGAATTACAAACAATCAGAAGAACATAATAGAACCAATGATATGCCAACGAATTAGGCAATCACAAAGAAATGGATGCATTCTCAGAGACATATAAATTACCAAAACTGAAACAGGAAGAAACAGAAAACCTGAACAGACCCATAACCAGCATGGAAATTGAGGCAGTCATCAAAAATCTCCCAACAAGCAAGAGTCCAGGGCCGAATGGCTTTCCAGGGGAATTCTACCAAACATTTAAAGAAGAATTAATACTTATTCTCCTGAAGCTGTTTCAAAAAATAGAAAACTTCCAAACTCTTCCTATGAGGCCAGCATTACTTTGATCCCAAAACCAAAGACCCTCACAGAAAAGGAGAACTGCAGACCAATAACCTGATCAACATGGATGCAAAAATTCTCACCAAGATACCAGCCAACAGGATCCAACGGTACAAAGGATTATTCACCGTGACCAACTGGGATTTATTCCTGGGCTGCAAGGTTGGTTCGACATCCACAAATCAGTCAACAAGATACACTATTTTAATAGAAGAAAGGACAAGAACCATATGATCCTCTCAATAGATGCAGACAAAGCATTTGACAAAGTACAGCATTTTTTCTTGATAAAAACTTTTCACAGTGTAGGGAAAGAGGAACATACCTCAATATCATAAACCATCTATGAAAAGCCCACAAAGAATATCATTCTCAATGGGGAAGAACTGAGAGCTTTTCTCCTAAGGTGAGGAACACAGTAGGGATGCCCACTCTGACCACTGTTGTTCAACATAGTACTACAAGTCCTACCCTCAGCAATCAGACAACAAAAAGAAATAAAAGGAATCCAAATTAGCAAAGAAGTCAAACTCTCACTCTTAGCAGATAACAGGATACTCCATATGGAAAACCCAAAAGACTCCACCCCCAAAACTGCTAAAACTCATACAGGAATTCAGCAAAGTGGCAGGACATAAAATCAATGCACAGAAATCAGCTACATTTCTATACACTAACAATGAGACAGAAAAAGGAGAAATTAAGGAGTCAGTTCCATTTACAATTGCACCCAAAACCATAAGATACCTAGGAATAAACCTAACCAAAGAGGTAAAGAATCTATATTCTAGAAACCACAGAACATTTATGAAAGAAATTGAGGAAGACACAAAATGGAAAAACATTCCATGCTCATGGATTGGAAGAACAAATATTGTTAAAATACCTATGCTACCTAGAACAATCTACACATTCAATGAAAACCCTATCAAAATACCATCAATTTTTTTCACAGAGCTGAAACAAATAATCCTAAAATTTCTATAGAACCAGAAAAGACTCTGAATAGCCACAGGAATACTGAAAAAGAAAACCAAAGCTGTAGCATCACAATCCTGGACTTTAAGCTCTATTACAAAGCTGTAATCATCAAGATGGTATGGTATTGGCATTGGCACAAAAACAGACACATAGATTAATGAAGAAGAGAGAACCCAGAAATGGACCCTCAACTCTACGGTCAAATAATCCTTGACAAAGTAGGGAAGAATATCCAATAGGAAAAGGATAGTCTCTTCAACAAATGGTGATGGGAAAATTGGACAACCACATGCAGAAGAATGCAACTGGACAATTTCCTTACACCATACACAAAAACAGGCTCAAAAGGGACGATGAAAGACCTATATGTGAGACAGGAATCCATCAAAATCCTAGAGAAGAACACAGGCAGCAAGCTCTGTGACTTGGCCACAGTAACTTCTTGCTAGACACCTCTCCAAAGGCAAGGGAAACAAAGGCAAAACTGAACTACTGGGACTTCATCAAGATCAAAAGCTTTTGAACAGCAAAGGAAACAGTCAACAAAACCAAAAGACAATGGACAGAATGAGAGTAGATATTTTCAAATGTCTTATCAGATAAAGGGCTAGTATCTAAAAATCTACAAAGAACTTATCAAGCTCAACACCCAAAGAACAAAAAATCTGATCAAGAAATGGGCAGAAGACATGAACAGACATTTCTCCAATGAAAACATCCAACTGGCCAACACACACATAAAAAAGTGCTCCACATCACTCGGCATCAGGGAAATACAATGAGATACCACCTCACATCAGTCAGAATGGCAAAAATTAAAAGTAAGGAAATGACAGGCGATGGTGAGCTGCATAGAAAGGGGAACCCTCTTACACTGCTGGTGGGAATGCAAGGTGGTGCAGCCACTCTGGAAAACAGTATGGAGGTTCCTCAAACAGTTGAAAATAGAGCTACCCTATGACCCAGCAATTGCACTACTAGGGATTTACCCCAAAGATACAAATGTAGTGATCTGAAGGGGCACCTGCAACCCTAACGTTTATAGTAGCAACGTCCACAATAGCTAAACTATGGAAAGAGCCCAGATGTCTACTGACAAATGAATGGATAAAGAAGATGTGGTGTGTGACTGTGTGTGTGTGTGTGTGTGTGTGTGTGTGTATAAATATATACGTATATATTTAATGGAATTCTAATCAGCCATCAAAAAATGAAATCCTGCCAATTGTAATGACATGGATAGAACTAGAGGGTACTATGCTAAGCCAAATAAGTCAATCAGAGAAAGACAATTATCATATGATCTCACTCATATGTGGAATTCAAGAAACAAAACAGAGGATCATAGGGAAAGGGAGGGAAAAATAAAACAAGACAAAATCAGAGGCAGAGACAAACCATGAGAGACTTTTAACTAAAGGAAACAAACTGAGGGTTGCTGAAGGAGAGGTGGGTGGAGAAATGGGGTAACTGGGTGATGGACATTAAGGAGGTCATATGATGTAATGAGCATTGGTTATTATAATAAGACTGAGGAATCACTGACCTCTACCTCTGAAACCAATAATACATTATATGTTAATTACTTGCATTTAAATTTAAAAGAAAGACAAAAACTAAGAGAAATTACCTCCATCAGATTGGTACTATAATAAATGTAAAAAAATATTTCTTTCAGCAGAAGGGAAATTATAACAGAAACATGGTTCTGCAGAATGAAATAAAGACCCAGGAAGGTAAATACACCAATAACTTAAGGGCCAAAAAGTAGGGGGTGGTGTATGTGTGGAGGGTTTGAAGGAGAAATACCAATGTATTGTAGAATTTATAGCCTACACAGAATTAAAATACATAACACCACATCAGGCAGAAGGGGATAACTGGAAGTACACTGAATTTCTTAGAGTGTTCCTGAAGTAGTCAATATTTTTAAATGAAGACTGTGATAAATACTGACAGTGTAATCTCAGAGCAACCACTCTAACAAGAGAAGATCACAGAAAGAGACCAAAAAAAAAGTCAACAGAAGAGATAAAATAGAATACTAAAAAATACTAAAGTAACCCAAAGAAAGGCAGGAAAGGAGTAAAAGAATAAAGAATATATGGGACAAATACAAAACAAATACCAAGATCAAAGACTTAACAATAAACATACAATAATTACATTAAGTGTAAAACTACACTATATGCCCCAACTACATAAGAAAGATTACCAAACTAAATTTCTTATTAAAACCATTCAACTCTATGCTGTTTACAAGAAATATTATATACTTTAATATTATAGAAAAAGACATACAATGTAAGCCCCTATGTGAAAAAAGTGTAGCTGAATTAATCAAACCAAGTTGACTTCAAGACAGAATTATCAAAAGAACATTTTATAATGATAAAAGGACAAATTCATCACAAACACAACAATCCTAAATGTCTACACCTAATAAAGCTCAAAATACATGGAAAAAATTACAAAACTAAAGGTAAAAATAGCAAATCCATTAAGAATGTAGAACACTTTTAGATAATCCATCAGCTTAACCTAATTGACATTTATAGAACACTACTCAACACAACAAGACAGAAGTTCTTCTCACATGCACAGGGAACATTCATTAAGACAGACCATATGGATGAGCCATAAAACAAGTTTCAGTAAATCTCAAAAGACTGAAATCACACAGAAAATGTTGTCTGATCAGAACAGTATTTTTTTAAAGATTTACGTATTTATTTGAGAGAGAGCACACACACACGCATGCTTAAGTCAGAGTGGGGGGAGAGCAGAGGGCAAGGGAGAGAGAACCCTCAAGCAGAGTCCCCAACGAGCGTGGAACCCCATGCAGGGCTCAATCCCTGGGGCCCTGAGAACATGGCCAGAGCTGAAAGCAAGAGTCAGATGTTTGACTGAGCCACCCAAGGGCCCTAATGAGAACAGTATTAGATTAGAAAACCATCACAGTAAAGTATCTTAAAAATCCCCAAATGTTGATAAATTTAAGTCAAAATATAAACCAGAGGGAAATTTAAAAATAGTTATAACTTAATTACAATAAAAATACCATATATTTGGGGCACTTGGCTGATTTAGTCAGTAGAGCACACAACTCTTGATCTCAGGGTCAGGAGTTCAAGTCTCATGTTGGGTACAGAGCTTACTTAAAAAACAAAACAAAAGAAACAAACAAAAAAACAACACCACAGGGGTATCTGGGTGGCTCAGTCAGTTACGTATCAGACTTCTCGTTTCAACTCAGGTCATGATCTCAGAGTCATGAGATCGAGCCCCACCATCAAGCTCCCTGGGAGCCTCCTTCTCCCTCTCCCTCTGCCTGTCACTCCTCTTACTTGTGCTCTCTGTTAAATAAATAGGTAAAATTAAAAAAAAAAAAAATCCAAAAGTTTAGAATTTAGCTATAACAATTCATAGAGAAAAATTTATAGTTTTAAAAAAGCCTGTATTCAAAAAGAAGACAAGAATAAAATTAAGAAACCAGAAAAAGAAGTGCAAACTAAATTCAAGGTAAGTAGAATAAAAATAAAAATAGAAAATTACCAAATCAAAAATATTAATAGATTTGATAAAATCCCTAGCAACATAGGTTAAGAAAAAAGAAAATACAAATTACCAATAAAGAGAGGACATCATTAGAGCTCCACAATAAGGTAACAATGGAAATAACTCAGTGACAATAAAATAGGTTACTGAGATGCATTAAAACCATTCAAGAAAAAATTTAATATCAATTCATGATTTAGAAAAAAAAAACCTCTTAGCAAACCAGGAAGAGAAGGAAAATTTCTCAATCTGCGCAAGAATATCTACCAAAAAAAACAAAACAAAAAACAAAAACAAAAAAACCCAGATTATTACCATACTTAATTGTGCAACACTAAGTGATATCCCCCTAAGATCAAGAATGAAGCAAGGATGCCAACTTTTACTGCTTCGGTTCAACATTATAGTAAAAGTCCTAGCCACTGCAATAGGCAATAAAAAGAAATAAAAGGCATAACACTATAAAGGAAATAGTTAAACTATATTTGCAAATGACATAATTATGTACATAGAAAATCTTAAGGAAATATACAAAAAAGCTACCAGAACTATTAAATGAAAGTATGAATGGCATAGGATACAAAGTCAATATGCAAAAAATCAATTCTATTTCTATTTATAAGCCACAATTTAAAAATTATTTTAAATACCACACGCAAATACCTCTGAAAACATAAAGACCTACAGCGAAAACTATGAAACATTATAGAAAGAAATTAAGACTAAAATGAATGGAAAAATATTCCAGGTTCATACACTGGAAACCCAAATACTGTTGAGATGGCGCTACTCCCTGAGTTGATCTATACTATTGATTTAATGCAATTACAATCAAAAAATTGCAAAATAGGGTGCCTGGGTGGCTCCGCTGGTTGAGCAACTGCCTTCAGCTTGGGTCATGATCCTTGAGTCCTGGAATCAAGTCCCACATCAGGCTCCCAGCTCCGCGGGGAGTCTGCTTCTCCCTCTGACCTTCTCCTCTCTCATGCTCTCTCTCTTTCTCTCTCTCTCAAATAAATAAATAAAATCTTTAAAAAAAAAACTCCAAAATAGGCTAGACATTGTGCACATGTGCATGTGTATCCATGAGCATGTGTGTGCATGCATGTGTGGAAATAAGCAATTTGATTCTAAAATTTATATGGACATACAAAGAACCTAGAATAGCCAAAATAATCTGAAAAACAAAGAAATAGGAGGCCTTAGGCCACCTGATTTCAAGGCATACTATAAAGTCATAATAATCAAGACTATGGTCTTGGCCAAAATATCTGACATGAATCAATGGAAAAAAAGAGAATCCAGAATACACATATATGGTCAAATCATTTAACAAAGATGCCAAAGCAACTCAAGATGGGAAAAAAAAAGTCTCCTCAAAAAATGGGTATCAGGGACACCTGGGTGGCTCAGTTGGTTAAGCAGCTGCCTTCAGCTTGGGTCATGATCCCTGGGTGCTGGGATCAAGTCCCATATCGGGCCCCTTGTTCAGCACGGAGCCTGCTTTACCTTCTACCTCTGCCTGCCTCTCTGCCTGCTTGTGTTCTCTCTCTCTCTCTGACAAATAAATAAAATCTTGAAAAAAAATGGGTATCAGAAAAAAAGGATATCCATATCCAACACAGGGAACAAATGAACCTCTAACCCTAACTAATACCATTACAAAATATTTCAAGATCACAAACCTACATGTAAAATATAAATCTAAAATGCATTTGAGAAAAATGAGCAAATATCACCTTGACTTAGGGTAACAAAGATTTCCTATAGAAGTCTCTGAAAGCACTAGCCATAAAGTAGAAATACTAAGTATCATCAAAATTTCAAAATTCTACTCATCAAAAGATACTATTTAGAAAATAAAAAGATAAGCCATCGTCTGGAAGAAAACATTTTTTTTTTGACAGAGAAAGAGAGATCACAAGTAGGCAGAGAGGCAGGAAGAGAGAGGGGGAGAAGTAGGCTCCCCACCGAGCAGAGAGCCCAATGCGATGCAGGGCTTGATCCCAGGATCCCAAGATCATGACCTGAGCCAAAGGCAGAGGCTTTAATCCACTGAGCCACTCAGGCACCCCTGGAAGGAAACATTCTTAATACTTTTTTCTGACCAAAGACTTACATCTAAAATATATAAAGAACTCCTACAATTTAATGACAAAAAGAAAAACAATTCAATAAAAATAGGCACACTTAAAACACTTCCAGATACAAAGATAACTGAATGGTCAATAAGCATATATGATAAAGTGCTCAACACCAGTCATTAGAAAAATGCAAATTAAAAGCACAGTAAGACAGCACCACACACCCATTAAAATGGCTAAAACTAAAAAGATAAATAAACACCACCAAATTTTGGTAAAGGTGTGGAGCAACCAGAATTCTCACACATTTGCTAGGGAGAGTAAAATAGTACAACCACTTTGGAAAATAATTTAGCAGTTTCTCATAAAACAAAAATATGTACCCACCCTGTGACCCAGCAATTCTACTTCCAGTTATTAAACATATGCCCAACAGAAAGCCTTACACAAGAATGTGCATAGCAAGTTTATTCAAAATAGCCCAAAAGTGCAAGCAGTCCAGATATAATCATCCACGAGGAGGATGAATTAAAAAAAAAAAAAATAGGGGGGGAGACACTCATACAAAAGACTACTACTAAAAAAAAAAAAAAAGAATACTACTTAACAAAAAAAAGAGCAAACTATTCCTCTACACAACATGAACTAATCTTAAAAAGCATCATCCTGAATCAATGAAGCCAGGCACTAAAGAGTACATACCATATACTCCATATATATAAGGAAACTGTATAGGCAAAGCTAATCTGTGATGAAAGAAACGAGACCTATGATTGCTTGGGCAGGAGCGGGAGTGTTTGGGAAGGGCCCTAATTTTCTGGGTGATGGAAATGTTCTACATCTTGATAAAAGTGTAGGCTACACAGATGTACAGATTTGTCAAAACTGATCAAACTGTGCATTTAAGTTCTGTGAGCTTCACTGTGTAAATTATATCTCAATTTTTTTAAGTTATATTTAAAAAAGGAGTTAGTTGGTTGAAGTCAGTTATAAGTTATGTTCCATTCTGGAAAGGAGTGGACACTTAAGGGACAATTCAAAGGTGATATGAGAGTATCTAGTAAAGTGAAATTTAGTACAATGACACATGACAACTACAAAATCAGATCTGATCTAAACATTCAAATATATTTAAAATATATAATAAATTAAAAAGTATAAAGATGACTTCAGTAAAGTGCACAGGTAAGCCTCACCCACAGTCAGACATATTTGCAATACATGCACCGCTCCTTCCTGTTTCAGAAAGTTCATAAAACGAAATAAGAGATCTTGCTGCTCTCTGATGTGCTTCAATTCTAACTTCAGCACCTGGATACAATATGGGAGAAGAGCAGTTAAGGCCATATAAACACATGATAAAATTGTTCATATCAAAAATAATATACATTATTAAAAAATAATAATAATAATATACATTATTGCTAGAAATACTTACAGATGGCTTTTTATTTCTAGGTTCTGCAAATTTCTGCAAGAATGGAACCAAAGGGGAAGGCAGTTCAGTTGCTTTTTCAGGCTTTGAAGAAAGAGAATTTATTAATTCAATAAAAGTGCCGTGTGCTTTGACAGATATGAATCAAAATTCATACTTAATACTCAATACTTACTGGACTGTCATCTATGAAGATGATAAGCAAATGATTCACAGTATCCTAATGGAAAATAATACACATGGGTCAAAATAATTCCATTACTATATTCTGCCTAAAATTCTCAAAGCTTTTTTCATATTGTGAAAGTTTCTAGAAAAATGAAGCACCAAATGGAACAGTGGCAAAGCGTTTGCACACATGTAACACAGAGGGACTTTAAAAAATCTGCAATGTAGGGG
>CM053608.1:63405752-63463584 GCA_028646535.1 Procyon lotor | reverse complement strand
AGCAAATGATTCACAGTATCCTAATGGAAAATAATACACATGGGTCAAAATAATTCCATTACTATATTCTGCCTAAAATTCTCAAAGCTTTTTTCATATTGTGAAAGTTTCTAGAAAAATGAAGCACCAAATGGAACAGTGGCAAAGCGTTTGCACACATGTAACACAGAGGGACTTTAAAAAATCTGCAATGTAGGGGGTGCCTGGGTGCCTCAGTCGGTTGAGCATCTGACTCCATTTTGGCTCAGGTCATGATCTCAGGGTTGTGGGACTGAGACCCATGTCAGGCTCCACACTCAGCAGGGAATCTGCTTGGGTTTCTCTCCCTCTCCCTCTGCCCCTGCCCCAGCTCATGGTCACACTCTGTCTCAACTAATTGTTTTTTTTATGTGATGCAGGGTCTCACTTTTAGGAAAGTGGGCAAAGATAAGTTATTCTGACTTCAGCATTTAAAATGTTTATAAATTATTCCTGTTTCTTCAAAATCTTACTGGTTCAAAAATAAAAGTAACTCAAGTGTCCATCTATGGATGCATAAATAGCCAAATGTTGTATATACCCACAGTGGAATATTATACACCCTTGATAAGGAATGAAATTCCAACATATGCTACAACATAGATGAATCTTGGGGACATTATGCTAAGGGAAAGAAGGCAGTCACAAAAAGACAATGCATGGACCCACTTATATGAGGTACCAGAGTAATCAAATTCATAGAGACAGGGAAATATGTTGGTGGTTGCCAGGGGACTGGAGGAAAGAAGAATAAAGAATTATTAATGGTTACAGAATTTTAGTTTTGTACAATGAAGAGTTCTAGTGATGAGTAGTAGTGATAGTTGCTCAACAATGAATGTATTTAATACCACTTAACTGTACATATAAAAATTTAAGATGATAAACTTTATATGTATTTTATCACAATTTAAAACCATTTCTTAAGCCTTACTGGATCAGCTAGGAAATCCAAAGAAGGGAGGAACACCGAACCAGAAAGGATCTCTCTTAAAAGTAAGGTCAGGGATCTGAAAAAACGAACAATATTGCACATATTTAGTGATTTACATCAGTTCTTACCTGAAGATCTTGTTAAAATGCACACTATGATTCAGTAGGTATACCCCAAGATCCTGCATTTCTAAAAAGCTCTCAAATAATGCTCCTGTTAGTGGTTCAAAGACCATACTTGGATTCCTGAACTGGCTAAAACAGAGTATTGTTTAAGAGAAAAAACTACTTCCTTAACAGGAGGGATTTGGGTGATCATTAGAAAACACTCCCCACCTCAGAATATTTAAAATATTTAATACATTTTTAAAATAATGCTTAAAACTAGTAAAATATTTTGTAATTATAACATTTAAATTAACATTTTACATTAATCTGTTTAAAATATTTTCATTAAAATATTTAAAATTTTTAATAAAAATTTTGTTATGGGGTGCCTGGGGGGGCTCAAACATCTGTCTTCAGTTAAGGTTATGATCCCAGGGTACTGGGATCAAGCCCCACATCTGGCTCCCTACCCATCAGAGAGCCTGTTTCTCCCTCTCCCTCTGCCTGCCACTCTGCCTGCTTGTGCACTCTGTGTCAAATAAATAAATAAAATATTTAAAAAATATATATGTTATAAATAAAACAAAGTAATATTTATTTAAAGTACATCACTAATGGGCCCCTGGGTGGCTCAGTCCGTTAAGCACCTGCCTTTGGCTCAGGTCATGATTCTAGGGTCCTGGGATCAAGTCTCACATCAGGGCTCCCTGCTCACCGGGGAGCCTGCTTCTCTCTCTGCTGCCCCCCTGCTTGTACACTCACATGCTTTCTCTCTGTGTGTGAAATAAATAATCTTTAAAAAACAATAAAAAATAAAAATAAATAAAGTAAATCACTAGGGGTGCCTAGCGGCTCAGTCCATAGAGCATGTGACTCTTGATCTAGGGGGTATGAGTTCAAGCCCCACTCTGGATGTGGAGATAACTTAAAAATAAAATTTTAAAAATAAATAAATAAGTTAAAAATAGAATACATCACTAAAAATAAGCCATGGTTTCTCCTTTTAAGGGGAGCCTGGGTGGCTCAGTCATTAACTGTCTGCCTTCAGCTCAGGTCATGATCCCAGGGTCCTGGGATTGAGCCCTGCATTGGGCTCTCTACTCTGCAGAAAGCCTGCTTCTCCCTCTCCCACTCCCCCTGCTTATGTTCCCTCCCTCAATGTGTCTCTCTCTGTCAAATAAATAAAATCTTAAAAAAAAAAAAAAAAAAAGAATTATTAGGGTAAGAGTAATGAGATAACTTTATAAAATAATCTAAACACATTCCTGCCAGAACAAGGAAGGATGCTCTAGATGAATTCCAATTATTCTTTTTTTTTTAAAGATTTTATTTGACAGAGAGATCACAAGTAGGCAGAGAGAGAGAGAGAGAGAGAGAGAGAGAAAGCAAGCTCCCCACTGAGCAGAGAGCCTGATGCAGGGCACGATCCCAGAACCCTGAGATCATGATCTGAGCCGAAGGCAGAGGCTTTAAACCCATTAAGCCACCCAGGCACCCCAATTCTAATTAGTCTTGCCAGGTATAACCTTAAAACACAAATTTGGTCTGTTTAGTTTGTTCAAAATGTTTCTGAACTGAGTCACAATGTTTATGTCTTCAGAATAGAACACCAAGAAATTAACAATGTGTAATGATCTCAAATTAAAAAGCTGATTTTATTCATATTTATCTTGATTTTCCAAGATCACTCCCCCTAAAAAAATTCTAAGCAACACATGATCAATACTTAGCACCTAAAATGGTATTTTAAGACCTGACAAATTATATTTCTTAAATGAAAAGTTAGTCCCATCATAAGTTAATCTCAAGTTTTAGTGTATTCCTATTATGATTAAGAATAGCAAGATACATATGGCATGGTATGCAAATACTGCTATGACATTTTCTGGACTATTTATACCTGCAGTCTGTTGCTTTAGGAGGCAAAACATAAGGGAAAAGTAGTTCAGTAAGTTTCCTTAAATAGTGTAATTCATCTCTTCGACTCCTCAAAGCCACATGAAGCTCTGGACCATATTCTTCTAAAGCAGCTTGCTGTAAAAACTCTGTATTTTCTACTATAAATAGAGATAAAAAAATAAATATTGAAAGAAGTTAAGCAACATTAAATTAACTTCTCCAGCCATTTCCACTAACAAACAGAAAACCATTTATACAGTCGTTCCTTTCCTAGCCGTCCTTTCTTTCCAATATATATTCCACTGGGAAATTTTTCAGAAAAGGATATAAAAAGAATAACTTTCCTTCTTACCATAAGTTTTTCAATTTTGCAAAAAACTGACAAAAACATGATCCCAGGGTCCTGGGATCGAGTCCCACATTGGGCTCCTGGCTCAGCAGGGAGCCTGCTTCTCCCTCTGCCTACCTCTTTGCCTGCTTGTGTTCTCTCTCTCTGACAAATAAATAAATTAAATATTTAAAAAAAGAAAAAACTGACAAAAAGACCTTTTCCCATGAAAAATGAGAATTTTAACTCATACCACTACTGCACAAATGATACTGAACAAAAGCAAGTATTTATTTTAAAAAGTGGAAAAAACTACAGAAAACTTCTAGCACATCCAAAGCTGTTGTTATCAAATATTATACCATGCTCATCCTCTGCAAATACACACAAAACCCTGTTAAAACGCTTTGTTGTCTCTGCTTTCACATCTAAATCATTCAGGTAACTTTTTAAAGCACTGGCTTCCTTGGTTAAGTTCTGTGTCTTCTGCTCAGAGTACAGGATATAAGAGGTATAGAACTGTATAAGATAGAAGTCCATGAACAGATAAATTACTTAATGAATATTAAGTGATGATAAAACTTACATTAACAGAAAGTTTTCTTAAAAGGCCAAGTACTCAACTAATATTTTAGGAAAAAGAGTGGGGGGAGTAGAGGGGAGGGGCAGAGGGAAAGCATCTTAAGCAGACTCTGTGCTGAGTGCAGAGCCTGACACCTGGCTGGATCTCATAACACTGAGATCATGGAGGCTTCAAAGAGTCGGAGGCTTAACCGACTGAGTCACCCAGGCATTCCAAACTAATATTTTAACTTAAAGGTAACAGGATTGTCACTTCTTTTTATAGACCTCAAAAGACAAGGAGGAAAACAAGTCATGCTTTCCCCTATTTGCACTCTGTGCCGGGTTTTAAAAGCATGGAGTCTATGAAAGGAATCTTAACTCTAATTCAATGGCATTTATTTTTTACTATTTTCTTCTATTTTTATTCAAAAAGAATGCAAGCACATTTACCCAAAAAAGCCAATATATGCATTCTAATTGTGTGAGTACCAAGAAGGTAAATGAAGGCTACCTGTGCCTGAGATACAAAAGGAGGCCTCACAAAGATGGATGTAGTTATTACGAGAAATGCATTTTATTTCATCATTATGCAATTATTTACTAAGCATTTTTCTACAAGAATCTGGGGCACAGGTTTTTTAAAAAAGTATGTCATAAGCTGGAATTTATTTTTTTTTAAGATTTTATTTATTTATTTATTTATTTGTCAGAGAGAGAGCGCACGCGCACAAGCAGGCAGAGTGGCAGGCAGAGGCAGAGAGAGAAGCAGGCCCCCCAAAGAGCAAGGAGCCCGATGTGGGACTTGATCCCAGTACCCTGGGATCATGACCTAAGCCGAAGGCAGTCGCTTAACTGACTGAGCCACTCAGGCGTCCCATAAGCCGGAATTTAAAATGAGACTAAGCCATGCTAAATTCCAGCTCTACTAAACAAACTGATATGATCTTGAACAAATGATATAATCCCTATGAGCTTCAGTTCCCACACCCGTAAACCGTTAAGCAATTATAAACACTAAAAAATCATAATGCAAAAGGTATAAGAAATTATAACATTCAATGTGATTAAGCATTCACACATAATATATAAATTAAAACACCAGATTGGAATCTATTCAACAACTGTCAGACACGAGAGTTTTCTGTGATTCTAGATAATGAGAAAATAAAGAAATCAGGCAAAAGATAAAAAGAACATAGAGAAGAAAATCTTAATTGGGAAAATAAGCAAATTATAAACACTGGAAAACAGAGCATGGATTATTCCTCACTAATCATCAGTACATTTACTGCCTTATCAATTAGCAGTTTTCAGACCAAAATAGGAAAAGTCTCCATAATCCATGACAAAGAGATATCTTCAGGATGAAAGACTGGAGAGTAAGGTACTTCTGCACAATGTATTACTGAATTTAAATTAAGCATTGAAATGAAACTGAAATACTGAGTTGAAATTCAGTATTTCTAAAGGGCCATGGGAGTACACACATAGAAAACATCTATATAATCCCTATTCTCAACAGGCAGATTACAGAGAAAACACTGAGAAAGTAAAAGGAACATGAATGAAGAAATGAACCTTTAATTACTTTCTCCATAGGGGAGTTATGCACAATTGTGGCCAAAGAATTTAGAAAATAAATCCATGCATTAAAGAAATGAAAATTCAAAAATCTGAAAACCTTCTTTACAAGTCTAATTCACTGTCATATTTAGAATACCAGGACCTTTGAATAAAAGTCCTTCTAATATCAGGCCTTTTAATTTTATGTATCTCATTACAATGTTATTAATTAACTGGATCTAGCATTTTATGGTGATTTTATAATTGGGAATCATTTTTTGCATTAATAGCAGCAAATTAGCAACGCCTCCCTTATAAAGACTCAACAGTAAATTTCAAACTGGTTTGTGTGTGGGTGTGCATATATATATATATATATAAAATATTACTCTCAAAGATAAAATAATTTGGGAATTTTATTAAACTGATTAATTCAACTGAAAATAAAAAAATGTCTCCTTTTATTCATAACCTGCATTCAAAATGTTTGTCTTTTTTTTTTTTTTAAGTGAGTAAAGCAATAGAAGTTTATTAAGTGAAGATATAGGAAAAGCTCTCAAGGGTGAGAGGGGTCCTTACAGGGTTGCCCTCAAAATGTTTGTCTTTAGAACAACTATATTAAAAATAATTCTCCCACATAAAAACCTGAACACAAATGTTTACAGTAGCTTTATTCATAACTGCCAAAACTTGGAAGCAAGCAAGATGTCTTTCAATAGGTGAATGAAGAAACAAACTGTGGCACATTCATACACTAGAATACTGAGAATACTGGAATACTGAGCAGTAAAAAGAAATGAGCTATCAAGCCATGAAAAGACATGGAAAAGCCTTAAATTCATATTTTTAAATAAAAGAAACCAGTCTGAAAAGGCTACAGTATGATTCCAACTATATCATATTCTGGAAAAGGCAAAACTGTGTAGATGATAAGAAGATCAATGGTTGCCAGAGGTTCACAAAGAAAAGAGGGAGAGATGTCTGTGTGAAACACAGGGGATTTTTTTTTTTAAGATTTTATTTATTTATTTGTCAGAGAGAGAAAGAGAACACAAGCAAGGGAGCCAGGCAGAGGGAGAAGCAGGCTCCCCACTGAGCAAGGAGTCTGATGCTGGGACTTGGTCCCAGGACCCCAGGATTACAAGCTGAGCCAAAAGCAGACAATTACCCAACTGAGCCACTCAGGCAACCCGAAATACAGGGGATTTTTAAGGCAGTGAAACTATTCTGTAATGGCAGATACATGGCATTATGCATTTGTCAAAACTCATAGAATATACAATACAAAGAGTAAACCCTAATGAAAACTGTGGACTTTAGTTAATAAGGTATCAATATTGATGTATCGGTAGTAACAGATGTACCAACCAGTTAAAGATGTTAATGAGGGGGTACCCGGGTGGCTCAGCCATTAAGCGTCCGCCTTCGGTTTGGTTGGTGATCCCGGGGTCCTGGGATAGAGCCTCGCTTTGTCAGGGGAAGCCTGCTTCTCCCTCTCACACTCCTACTGCTTGTGTTCCCTCTCTCACTGTCTCTCTCTGTCAAATAAATAAATGCAATCTTTAAAAAAAAGAAAAAAAGGTGTTATAGGGGAAAGAGAGATATATGGCCACTCTCTATACTTTCTGCCAAATTTTTCTATAAACTTAAAACTGCTCTAAAAAATAAAATTTAGGGCACCTGGGTGGCTCAGTGAGTTAAGCGTCTGCCTTCAGTTCAGGTCATGATCCCAGGGTCCTGGGATCTGGCCCTGCATCAGGCTCCCTACTGAGGAGGCTTCTCCCTGGCCCTCTGCTTGTCACTCCCATGCTTGTGCGCATGCGCTCTCTCTCTCTCTCTCTCTCTCTGTCAAATAAATAAATAGAATCTTTAAAATAAATAAATTAATTTAAAAATAAAAAATAAAATTTATTAAGGTACCTGGCTGGCTCAGTGGATCTAGTAATTCTTGACTTCTAGGTTGAGTTTGACCCCTATGTTGGGTGTAGAGAGTTAAAAATAAAATCTTCAAAAATAGTAATAATAGGGGCACCTAGGTGGCTCAGTTGGTTAAGCAACTGCCTTTGGCTCAGGTCATGATCCCAGAGTCCCAGGATCGAGTCCCATGTCAGGCTCCCAGCTCCTTAGGGAGTCTGCTTCTCCCTCTGACCTTCTCTCCTCTCATGCTCTTGTTCTCTCTCACTCTCTCTCTCAAATAAATAAAACCTTTTTAAAAAATCTTTAAAAATAGGGGCGCCTGGGTGGCTCAGCCGTTAAGCGTCTGCCTTTGGCCCAGGTCAGATCCCAGGGGCCTGGGATCGAGCCCCACATCAGGCTCTCTGCTCTGCAGGAAGCCTGCTTCTCCCGCTACCATTCCCTCTGCTTGTGTTCCCTCTCTTGCTATGTTTCTCGCTGTCAAATAAATAAAATCTTTAAAAAAAAAAAAAAAAAAATAGTAATAATAATAATAGGGCACCTGGTAGCTCAGTCAGTTAAGTGTCTGCCTTCAATTCAGGTCATGATCCAAGGGTCCAGGGATCAAGTCCTGCATTGGGTTCCCTGCTCATCAGGGAGTCTGCTTCTCCCTCTACCCCTCGCCGCGGCTTGGGATCTCTCTCTCTCACATTCTCTCTCAAATAAATTAATAAATCTTTAAAAAATAATAAGTAAATTTACTAATTAAAAAACTTTTAAAAAAAAAGAAAAAATTTTTCCTATGTTTTTTTTTTTTTTTCTGATACTAAAGTAGCCTTGACAAAATGGCTATAAGACAATTGCTATCTTCTAATTTGTTTTTGCCAGTGACAGGACAATGATTCTTAAGTTAATTTTTTACTTAATAATTAAATTACACATATTCAAACTCTTCTACTTTTTAACTACATTAAAAGTAAAACTATTTTTAGTTGTTATAAGATGAACACAGAAAAAAATTTTAAATATAATTTGAAATGCTTCTCATAACTGAGGAATTATTTATACCAAAAACAAAGTAATAATTTGATTTATTTTTATTCAACTCTGCCTAGAACATAATTTTCCCAAATGAACTGCTTATATTAAGTGATATTATGAGGAAGGGAAAACTGGTTCTGTATTCAAAGGAATTTGGGATGTGGGAAGTTAAAAACCATTTAAATAGTTAAAGCCATTTCTTTGCTGTAGGACTAAGAGATTTTGGTACACTGGTACTTACTGGGAATTTCCAGAAGGGGAATATAATGTGTAATAATTACCAGAAATTATGACCATGAAACCTCTCTTACAGTTACCACATGGAGTAGTATGCAGCATTGACAAAGAATACCAAAAGCACTGGGAAAGCACTCACAAAGAATACCAAATGCAAACATAAGGAAAATTAGTTTTCCAAAGAACCAAGTATAGAGCACAGAAGTAATTTTGTTAAAAAAAAAAAAAATTTGGTTTAACTTAAGAGCAAGAGAAGTCCCAAATGAAGATTTCATTCATTTAATCAGAAAATGTTTGCTGAATGTATGCTATGTGCAAATCATGACAGTATAAAGGCCAGGACATTCACAAAAACCTACAAATAGGTGATCCCAGCCAACACATAATACATAAAGACAAGAGTAAATTAAAATATTTGACTAGAAAGTATTTAAATATAAAATTTAGACTCTATAATAGAGTCACTAAATTTTTTTTTAGTAGAGAAATAATATGAGAATTGTGGTAGTGTGAAATTAACATGGTAGCAATACATAGGGTGGGCTGGAATAAGTCCAAACTACTGAAATCATTAAGAGAAAGGGGGGAGAGATGTGAGAGATACCTCAGAGGGAGTAATGAAGGCCACAGACTATCATCCAAAAGAAGATAAAAGTCATCAATATTATATCTAAGAGTTAACTAACTATATTTTAATTTTCATAGATTTCTGAGTTTTCACAATCACTTACACAATAAAGAAAGTATCAAAAAGGATTTTGGTTTAAAGGAATACTTGCACAGCATTTGTAAATATCAGTTAATGCATCAGTAATCAAACTTAGGTATTTAAGGTCAAAGTTGGTATATAAAAATCACTCAAACTTTGTAGTAGAAAACTGTATTACCTTTCTGACTGGCTTTAACTATCACCTCTATATGCTTCATTGCTGCTTTTAATAGTTTCTTGGTTATAATAGATGGAATATCCACCTAGAAAAATTTAACATTAAAATAAACTTTTAAAACAATTAATGAGTTACAATGGCAGGAGCACTATATTTAAGATACTGGAACACATGACCTTAAAAACTAGAGATATTATTTAAAATCTTTCAAAAATATAATTAAAAGCGCTTTATATTCTTGGATCATACTACCTGCAACTTTAGACAGTTTCTCTATCACACTAAAGAAAATATATCTTCATATGCATGCACTATATATGCTAAATTTTTTCACAAAATAGTACCTTTAGTCTTGATTTCTTTAATGTGATCCTTTTAAACACATTCAAAGAAAAATCTCAAGTAACTTATCCTTTTGGGGCCATAAATTTCTGTTTATTAAAGTTACTTAAAAATGAAGATATTTTTTATTCAGTTTACAAGATAAATCTTGGTTTTAAGCTATATATAAGCATTCTATTTTGGAATAATATTGAATTTCATGATTCCCCACAATTTTCAGCTTAAAGGCTGGAAACTGTAGTGACTATGGTAGGTCAGTGATGGAAGGACTGAAGGCCTAAATGTACACACAATAAGAGAGACAAAAAATAACTAAAGCTAAGTTGCAAATAAAATGAAACACCAAAAATCATGTTTATTGGATGTCAACCACAAAACTCAATACATTTTCCCTTTATCAAAGGCATGAAAAAATTGCATCAAAGCCAAGTTTTATGTTAATGTTTCAATTATTTTTAAAAATCCATATTAAGCAAGGGGGGAGAATCACAGGCTAATAGATCTAAAAGTGTGATGGATTATAAACCCCCAATTTTTAGTGATTTACCAGTAAAATCCAGAGCAGTTTACAGATTTCTTTTAGCTATATAAGATCACACATATTCAATAAGGGGGAATATTTTTGTTAGTAGTATGACTTGTTGCAAAATAATATTACTTTTCATTTCTCTCTGGCTTCTTGTCCTCAGTGACTATAGGCTGCTATAATATTTATCAAATAAATAAGATGTTTTCATTTTCAAACATTTTATAAAATCTTAAAGAATACGCAGGAAAATTTTCCTTTTTTAAGTTCCATTTTAGAGACCTCAGATCAGAATCAAAATGGTAAAATAATGGGCTCAATGCTAAACTTTAAAAAAAAAAACAAAACACTGTGGATAGTACTTTGTTTTCATTATCCTCAAACTGCCAATTTATATTATTTAGGCAACGGTATCAGGGACAGAACACTGTACTAAGAATAAGATGACCAGGCATAATCGCTGGCCCATTAACTACCACTTCTGACACTTTGATAAAGGTATATTCTATAAAATTGGTATAATAATGTCCCACTTATCTGCTGGGACAGTGATGCAGATAAAATGAAAAAAAGGATAGAAAGCTTAACCATTCAGAAAACAGAAACAGAAGAAAATATTTGCAAATCATATGTATGAACTCTTACAACTCAATAATATATAGACAACCCAGTGAAAAAACAGGCAAAGAATCTGAATAGACATTACTCAAAAAAAAAGATATACAAATGGCCAATAAGCAAATGAAAAGATGTTCAATGTCATAAGTCATCAGGGAAATGCAAATCAAAGCCACAATGATATCACTTCACACCCATTAGGCGTGGTTAGAATAAAAAAATGAGATAATAGCTAGTTCTGGCAAGGATACAGAGAAATCAGAACCCTCATATACTACCGGTGGGAATGTAAAATGGTGCAGCCACTTTGGAAAAGAGTGTGGCACTTAATCAAAAACTTAAATAGAGTTATCATTTGATTCAACAATTATACTCCTAAGTATATACCCGAGAAAAATGAAAACATATATCCCTACAACCATCAAAAACACTTGTACACAAATGCTATGGCAGCATTATCCATAGTAGTCAAAAAGTGGAAGTAATCCAAATGTCCATCAACCAATGGATGAATAAACAAAATGTGGCATATCTACACAATTGACTATTATTCAGACATAAAAAAAGGAAGAAGTACTGATATATGCTATAATACAACATGGATGAACTTTGGAAACATTATGCCAAGTCAACATAACCAATCAGAACAGGCCATATATTACATGATTCCATTTATATGTAATGTCCAGAATAAACAAATCTATAGAGACAGAAAGTAGATGGGCTATTGGCTAGATCTAAGAGCATGAGAGAACAAAGATTTATGGCTAAAGGTAATGAGGTCTCTTTTTGAGTAATAAAAATGTTATAAAATTATGGTAATGGTTGCATAAATCCAGGTATATGCTAAAAACCATTAAATTATACACTTTAAATAGGTGAACTGTCTGGTATACAAAGTAGACCTCAATAAAGCTGTTACCAAAAAATACATGTAACGCAATCCAAGTATGAATCACTAGGCTATCACAAAGCCTAACAGAGCAGAGTTGTTCTACTAAGTAATACCTATAGATAAATTTATTGTAACGAGTCAATTTTTTGATCAATTTTATTTGACTTACCCTAAGTTGTAATTTAAGTGGCTTATCATCAACCAATTGATTTTTTTTACCAAATCTTTTATTCCAATTAAATAGTCAATACAGCTGCCTTAGACCTTTATTAAACAATATGATTAATTTTATGAACTTTTTTCTATTTATAAAATGGTAAAACGCTCATACAAATAAAAGGTGAACAGAAAGAACTGCCTAGAAAGAATCAAAAATCAGCATCAACCCACCATAATAGTAAAAGTTAACAGTGACAAGGATATATGTGTCCTTAATATATATATTAACTAACTTTAATATGGGATCTTTGTTTTCAATGTGGAAAAATACCACATATCTTATTTTCCAAATTCTTCCACTTGATTATATAATAAAACTAATTTCTCATGTAAATAAGTACGATTCTATAAAATGGTTTTTCATGGCTGCACAGAATTCTATAATTGGCATGTATCATATTTTAATCAACAATCTTATCATTAATGAAGAATTTGAGAGGCAGGGCAAGGGGTCATGGGGGGTTGGGGAGGGAAATGAAACAAGATGGGATCAGGAAGGAGACAAACCATAAGAGACTCCTAAACTCACGAAACAAACTGAGGGTGGCTGGGGGCTAGAGGGGGTAGGGAGAGGGTGGCTGGGTTATGGACATTGGGGAAGGTATGTGCTATGGTTAAGTGCTGTGAAATGTGTAAGCCTGATGATTCACAGACATGTATCCTGGGGCAAATAATACATTATATGTTAATAAAAAATTTTTTTTTAATTAATTAACTAAAATAAATTAAAATATACACCAAAAAAATCTTATCATTAGACATCAACTTTTTTTTTTCAGTCTTATTATAAATTATACTACAATGAATCTGGGCATACATTTTTACATACATCTCTGATTATTTCTTTAAAATATATTAACAAAAGCAAAATTAAATTTGGCAGTATAGACATTTTTAAGTCTTTTAATAGAGATTACCAAACTGCCTTCCAGTATAAGAATTATACCAATTTGGATTTGTACTTGCTTTTTGCTAATCTCCCCACAATCACCCTTACTAGACATTATCATTCGTTATCATTCCCAATCTGACAAGCAACAGAGTAGCATCTCATCAAAAAACTATATTTGATGTGAGACAACATATTTTCAAGTATTTATTGGCCATTTTTCTTTTGTGAACTGCTATTCATATTTTTTGCCTATCTCTTCTATACAGTTGACTATATTGTTTATCTCTCAAAAAAGTATAGAAACATTTAACAAGATTTATCTTTATTTACTAATTGCAGAAATATACCAATTCTATCAAACCGACAAGGCAGTATACAAGCATGTGTTTATCTATAGCCAATACACTGTGACTATATACAGGCAAAGACCCAAACATAAACATAATATGGCTTAAAAAAATTTTTTAAGTAGATCATAATCATCACCATTTACTCAGTAAATTCAACTAACAGGAATATCACTTTTTTTTCTATAGCTGTCTTTTTATTTCTAATTCCCACAAGCCAAGATATCTAAGCATTAAAGAAGTAAAATTCAATGAATCAAAAGTGACCCAGTCATCTTTTAACCTAAAAAAATTAAAAGTGGAGAAAAAAATACAAATAGCATAGGATAAAGTAAAACTTAAGATTTTTAAAATTCTCTTTAGTAATAATAAAACTCCAAATTCCCAATTTTCTCATTATAAATATATACCTTGTGAATCCTTCGAATTAAGACAGATGCAAAAAACCGTAATGTAATTCTCAGTTCATCAACAAAGGACTCATCATCTGTTACATCCCTTCAATTAAGGAGAAAAGCAAGCATTTAAAAGCTCAGAGAAATACACAGCTACTCCTTCTAGAAACCAAGGGAAGCTTAGAACTTCCTCTTTTTTTCCATTTATTTATGTTATTTTTCTTTGCTTTTTTAACAAATAATGCATTATGTTACAGAAAAAAAAAAATATGTACAAAGAAAAAACAAGACATCTCCCTTAATTCTAGTACCAAGACATAATCATTATTAACTAAATTGTAGTATATATTTTCCTATAGACAACCAAGAGTCATATTTTTACAATACTCCAAACATTTTCTAAGCATTATCAAAGAATTCTAAGAAATAAAACAAAGAATAACTTTGGAAGAGTAACAGAATTAATACAAAATTTCAAATTAGTTTAAAATATTTACAGTTAATAATATAAACTAATTCTAAAATGTAAAAAATATGTATTTTATTTGAGAAAGAAAATAAACTGAAACGCAAACATTTTTAAAAAGAAATTTTGACAACTTTCATCTAAGGAACTACTTTTCATTTTCCTGAAGCCCTGAGGTCCTTAGAAGAATTAGGATACTTCCCTACTCAAAGCAAGCAAGAAAGGTATATATAATGGTGATATCCTGCACTTGAAGATGGTTCTACTAAGTTCCTTGGCAGAATAAAGAAGATAATTGTATTAACCAAGCCTCCCACTTTTAACCCCAAGGAAGTGACTATTTCAGCATCAATAACTACACTGAGGAGAAACGACATATTTTATCATTTAGAAATACAGCCAGCTCTTATAAAGAGTCAGGACATGGGTGGGGGCGGAGGGGGGTAGTCTTCACAAGAGGATTCATTTTACAAAAAGACTTAATATCAGCTTTACTTAAATGGCAAATGCCCTGTATTTAAGAAGCAATCCAACACAAAAATATTAATTTTCATAGCTTTTCAGGAAAATATGGCATATAAACTGGATATTAAGCTTAATACATACAGAGCATCTTGCCTACCAGCATTTTTTAATGAGAAAATTCAAAATATATAAAATTAGGATGCCATTAAACATTACATCTATAAGTCATATAGGTGTAAGTGTTCAAATATGTAACTAAATACATGATGCTTTTTTAAGGCAGCATTTATTTATTAAATATATATATCTTGAATTTCTGATTCTCAAACTAAATTAATTTTTCAGATCTCAACTATTTTCTATATCCTGCAAGGCACAGGGCACTTGTATATCCATAGCAGATACTAAAAACAAGTTATTTTGGCAAAAACATTAATATTTTAAGAAAATTCTATTAAAATTATCTTTCAATTTAATAAAACATCTGAATTTAAATTTTTCCTCTAAATGTACATTTCAAATGTAAAAAGTGCATATAAACTATTAAATCAGGTCACCTGGGTGCCTCAGTCAGCTGGGCTTTTACCTTCAGCTCGGGTCATGATCTCAAGGTCCTGGGATTGAGGCCCCACGTGCGGCTCCCTACTCAGTGAGAAGTCTGCTTCTCTCTCTTCCTCTGTCCCCTCCCCCCCACTTGTGCTCTCTGCTCTCTCTCTCAAATAAATGAATGGAATCTTTAAAAAAAAACAAAAACAAAAAAAACCAACAAAGGACCATGAAATGCTTCCCAAATCACTTAAAATAAAATAAAATAAAATAAAATAAAATAAAATAAAATAAAATAAAATAAAATAAAATAAAATATCAAATCACTCCGTTTAGGACTGATCATGAATTTTCTAAGTAATTTTCTTTCAAAAAGCAGCCAAAGTTTTTTTTTTCTTTGCTATCACTAAACTGTTAATTGACTGTGTACATCTATGGTTCTTACTAGGGCCAATTAACCCTCCCACGTAACATATGGCAATCTCTGAAGACATTTTTGGTGGTCACAAATAAAAGGAAGAGGGGGTGCTACTAGTATCTCATGCAAAAAAGCCAGTGATTCTGCTAAATATCCTATAATGCACAGGAGAGCACCGCACAACAAAGAATTACCTGGCCTAAAATGTCAATAGTGTCAAAACCTGAGAAATCCTGGCCTACATTGGTAACACTTCATCAGCACACTTAACTTAATTGTATTCACTAAAGAAAAAATGTCTTACAGAGAGAACTTACCTGTACCATGGATAAACAAAGTTTTCCAACACTAATTCAAGAACCTGCATAAAAATTAGTTTTTAAAGAAAAATCAAATTAATTAACTAATTCTAGGAAAATAAAACATATGACTAAATAATTCATATTACAAAAAACCAATTTTATTATCCCAAGTATTGACATCTAATATCATACATTCACATGATATATACTGTCAACATTACATGGTTGTTGTGATCAAATATGGATTTTACATCCTAAGTAGCTCTTTCTATAGCTTCACTGTTCAGTCCTTATCTCAACCCTTCATTGTAGCAAGAGCCTCTAGTCTCCCTCCTTCCAAGCTAGCTCCCATCCTCCACAGAGCTGCCAAAGTAATCTAAAACATATATCTGAACACATCACTCTCATGCATAAAACCCGTAATTTATCAAACCACAATATAGCAAAGTGACAAAAGTGGAGCTGCACTGATTTTGAAGGCGTGGGAGAAAGCTGCCTGCTAGCAGGTGTGACCATTTACTTCCTTTTCACTTCCCACTGTATCCTGTGATTCACATCTGTAAACTCTTATTACACACTTCAAAAATCAGTGACTCCTGTGATCAATTAAACTCCTTCAGCAAGGTCCTTTAAGTCCTTCAATGATCAGATTTCTAAAGAGCCATATAAAAACTGGCTAAGAACTAAGCCAGACCCAGGTATTAAGAGTAAGTTCTACTACCAGCCAGCGATGAACCTGAGAAAATTAAAACCCTCTAAAGCCCAGTTTTGGTAAAATCACTAACAGCACCTACTTTATAGGTTGTATGATTTCAGGAAATAACTTAAGTACAGTTAATTAGTACAGTGGCTAATCTACAGCAAGTAACCAATAAATATTATCTACTAGAATACAATCTCTTCAATGCCCACATCCTTTCTCACATTTTATCCTCCAGCTCACTGAACACCTTATTCAAAGCCCCTTTTTCCTTTCAAAGCTCTTCCCAAACCCTGAAATACCCTTTCCCACACTATCAGTCTGACAAACTTCTAGTCATACTTTCTGACTGCTCCTCTCAATAGTCACGCATTTCTTCCTCTGTACGAATAATATACATTATACATTTCTTCTACTATTGCCTGTACTCACATTATATTGTATTTACCTGTTTAATAGGTCTACCTCCCCTCCTAGACTCAAGTTCCTAGAAAAAAGGAACCATATCTCATTTCTCCTTTTATTCCTAGGGTCTAGTCCAGTCCCTGCCTATAGTAAGATCTCAAAAAACGTTTTTAAATGTTTGAGCTAGTATTTACTGAAAACCAGTATGTGCCAGGCAGTAGGCCAAGAGCTTCATATAAGTTCGTTCTTTTCTTTTCTTTTTTCTTTTGTTTCCTTTCCTTTTCTTTTTTTCTCTCTCTCTCTTTCTTAAGAAATGAATGAAGTGTCAAAGACCCACAAATAATACTCTTGCTAGAGGTCTTATCTTCAACAGACCTCAACCAGCACTCTCTAACAGAAATGTAATGTGATGGGTGGCTCAGTGGGTTAATGCCTCTGCTTTCGGCTCCGGTCATGATCTCAGGGTCTTGGGATCAAGCCCCGCATCGGGCTCTCTGCTCAGCAGGGAACCAGCTTCCCCCCCTCTCTCTGCCTGCCTCTCTGCCTACTTGAGATCTCTCTGTCGAATAAATAAATAAAATCTTTAAAAAAAAAAAAAAAAGTAGAAGAAATGTAATGTGAGCCACATATGTAATTTTTTAATTTCTAGTAGCTATATTTTTAAAAAGTAAAAAGAGGACAGGTGAAATTAATTTTATGATATATTTTATTTAATTCAATATATCCAAAATATTATTTCAACGTGTAATCAATAAAATGTATTATAGGATATTTTACATTCTTTTTTTCTTACTAAATCCTCAAAATCACATCTCAATTTGGACTGATACACTTTCAAGTATTTATAACAGCCACATGCAGCTAGTGGCTACCATAGTGGATAGCAAAGTCTTAAATGGAGGAATCTTGAAGTTGCAAATGAAAAAGAAAAAAGAAGAAAAAAGTATCAAGAGTTTGGGATTTATGCAGCATACTTTTAGCCAAAGGATACAAATTTAAAAAAAAAAGATAATGAAGCAGGATTCAGACGCCTAATGCTATTCTTCAATTAATTAGCATTCAACTTAATTCAATATATGTTTATGAACTACCAACAACATATCTGGCACCATACTTGGTGCTGGGAACAAATTAAATCCCACTTACTGCCTTCAAGGACTTGACTCCTTTCTTAGATCAAGAGGGAAAACAAGTTTCTAAAATAAATAACTAAAATATATATGTTACCAAAAAAGTACATATAGAAAAGTACATATAAGGGTGCCTGAGTGGCTCAGTAGGTTAAAGCCTCTGCCCTCGGCTCAGGTCATAATCTCAGGGTCCTGGGATTGAGCCCCACATCGGGCTCTCTGCTCAGCAGGGAGCCTGCCTCCCCTTCTCTCTCTGCCTTTCTCTCTGCCTACTTGTGATCTCTCTCTCTGTCAAATAAATAAATGAAAATCTTAAAAAAAAAAAAAGCACATATAAAATGTAAGAGAGAATGCTTTCTATTCCTATACTACAGGGAAACAGTGAAAAGTATCCCTTTCTCTGCTCTACCCTTTAGCAAGTGTCAAAACGGGGATAATTCAGCAGGACACACTTGCTCTGCCTAGCTCAAGTATAACCCTACCATAAAAATGACTATCGTTACAAGAATTAAGCAATATCTAGTCAAAACAGTGCTGTCTTTGGCTAAACTGCCCATTTAAATTAGACAAAGGATCCAAAAATTTTTATCTTTACCATTCAAGTTGCATGTTTCATAATAATCAACTACCTAGTTAAGAGTTCATTAGGTAACATATATTAAGATGTTCCACAATTAAATTTCCATTAGTATTTAATATGTTCTGCTTGAGCATATTTGGTAGTATTAATTAAATCAATTACCTCTGAGAGAGATGCATCAACCTTGGAAGAAATTTTCAGATCTAGCCACGGCTGGTAGTTTTCAAGTAGTAAGGAAGGCCTAAAGAAAATCATGCAATTAAATTGCCTGAAATCCAAAATGTAATTGGAAGGATCAACAAATAAAAAATGTTTAACTTACCTATGTCGTTTACATTTCACTTTACCACAAACAGCACAGCTACGACCTTGAGGAAATAATTCTTGAAGTCCTAACTGCTAAAAAAGGATATGGGGAAGGAAAGAGATTTGTCTTAGTTTACATATAATCATTACTAAAGAGAATCAACTTTTCAAAAGTTTATTAATCAATGTATAAATTCAAAGAATATTTTTTAATTATTATGTGTCTGCTGTAACACTGAAAGCATTCTTTGTAATAACTACTACTAGCTAAACTAAACTGCCAAATCAGAGAGAAAAAAAAATACCTGATGAAATGCAATACCTAAGCCAAATTTGCAAGCGTATAATTAAGGTCGGTTTTTATGCTCACTTATAAAAAAAAAATTCAATCTATATTTGGAAATGATATTCTACTTCAGAAATGTAAGAAAAAACTATTTTCTATGTCCTCAAAATGTTAACTTCAATGAAAGGAAAGATATGTGACAACTAGTTTCTGAGCAAATATGGGTCACCACTTTCCTCTGTGCTTTTTCTGAATAGAAATACCAACAAACCTAAAAAGAGGGACTTGAAGAATTATTAAGACTTCAAGATATCTATACACTAGTGACTTTGCCTACTACTTCAATACACCACCCCCCTAATGAAATTTCAATTATACAAATTATTTTGGTTAAGCAAACTACCTGATTATTTGTCTCTTTAAGACATTTAGGAAATTAACAGGGTGGGATAATTTAATCCAGAGTTCCCTGTGTCTGTGCCTCAGAATCACCTAGAAAGCTTTTAACAAATACTGATTATAAGACCCTAACAAAGAACTATTCCATCAAAATTTGATGAGAGCACCGAGGAATCTTTTTTTTTTTTTAATTTTGTTTATTTATTTGACAGGGGGAGAGAGAGATCACAAGTAGGCAGAGAGGCAGGCAGAGAGAGAAGGGGAAGCAGGCCCCCTGCTGAGCAGAGAGCCTGATGCAGGGCTCAATCCCAGAACCCTGAGATCATGACCTGAGCCAAAGGCAGAGAGGCTTTAGCCCATTGAGCCAGCTAGGCGCCCTTTTTTTTTTTTTAAAGATTGCCCAGGTGATTCTATTGTGCAACCAACTCTGGGAACATCGGTTTTAATTAATTGTCCTCATAGTTAATATGCAGTTAGAGGACACTCTATAATAATTATGGATACCAACTTTTTGAGAAGTTTGTATTTTCTTTTTATAGCTCCTTGTAGAGCTATATACCTTAAAAATATACACATATGTAAATTTCACTTCTAATTATGTTCTGATGTCTTCCATTATTAAATAATAACAAATGGATTTTTTTTAAACCATTGCTTTAACATGCTTTCAGTAATAATATCAAACAGCATAGGTAATACATACTGACTCTTTTAAAAATAAGAACACAGGGGCGCCTGAGTGGCTCAGTGGGTTAAACCCTCTGCCTTCGGCTCGGGTCATGATCTCAGGGTCCTCGGATCAAGCCCCACATTGGGCACTCTGCTCAGCAAGGAGCCTGCTTCCCACTCTCTAGCTGCATCTCTGCCTACATGTGATCTCTCCCTCTCTCTCTGTCAAATAAATAAATTTAAAAAAAAAAAATCTAAAAAAAAAAAAATTAAATTAAATTAAATAAATAAATAAGTAAATAAAAATAAGAACACATAAATTTTACCTTGGGTTTATATTTTATTGTGAAGAATATATTTGGTAAGAGAGAATCCGGTCCCAAAGAGCAATAGAATGTAACAACTCCAGCAACAAATGACCAGAAGATCATTAAAACATGAAGGTACCTTAGAAATAAAGGAAATAATTATTACAACCAAAAAAAGTATAAAACTTAAGTTGTCCCTTCATTGATTTGACAAGTATTTATTGAGCACCTATCATATCAGACTGAAGACAGATCTCCAATCATGTCTGTGATGTATTTATTTAACTATAAGGATCACAGAATGCATGATATCAAATGTACATTTCATTTAAAGTGTTAAGAAAGTATCAATTCTCCATATCTTATAATTTGGTATCTAGGTTGTTATGTTTGACTACCTATATTATATTCTTCTAAAATACCTTCCAATGATATTATAGTATTCATCAAACTTCTGATTATCTTTCATAAACAAAAAAAAACTTAATACTGAGTGCCCATTATTTTGTGCCACCCAGTACTAGGCTGTGGGGATACAGTCAGGAACAACACTGTCATGATCTCTATATGCATGCAAAACATGGTCTGATAGGTAAGTAAGTGAGTATAATACAGTGTGATCATGTGTTCTATATTATGACAGAGAAAGCAACACATGATATGGGAATAACTCAGGCAGGATATATAGCCCAAATTTAAAAGGAAAGAAAATCTTTTTTCAAAGAAAGCAACTCTATAGAAAAACTTAAAAGAGTAAGTAGGAGAAACCCAACAGAAGAGAATGGGGTAGAGAAGTGAAGGACTAGGGAAGAGGCAGAGGAATTCAAAGTTGGGAAAGCTATACAAACTAAGATCTGAGCATAGCTCCAAGGAAGAAGCTTTATGATGAAGCTTTAAAAAAAATAAAATAAAAAGAGGCAGAAGCCAGATAATATGGTGTCATAAAATAGGTCATGTTAACATGTCTCAATATAGGCAGTCCTCATACTGCACAGTCCTGATATGCACAAATTGCCATTACCACGATTTTGTGAAACACCAGTCCCCCAAAAACACAGTTCAAATTCCAATTACCATATTATGTTTATTAATTGGTAACTACATAAAGCACAAACTTTGGTGCTAGTTCTTCCGTTCACACATCACTATGTAGTGAGAAGAGAATGAAGCCAGTCCACAGAAAGAGAAAAAAGGAAGTGAAGAAAGTATTGGTTATACTTTAAATCCAGATTCTACAGGTCTCTGAGACCTGGCTACACTCCAGTTCCTTCTACAGTTAAATAACCTTCCCATGATTCCACTCTTTCCCAAATCCAGTGTGAGTTTAGTTTCTGTCATCTACCACTAAGAGTCTTGAGTAATATCCTGAAGGCAATGAAAAATTTTTAAGATTTTAGGAATTTTAGAAGTTTTAAGGAGAATAGTATTGCTAGACTTTATAATCAAAAAAACCACTCTGGCTGCAATATGGAGAACAGCCTAACTGGAAACATGCAGCCTAATTAGAAAGCTGAAAAAATCTATAGGAGTCTTATAGTCTCAATAGCTTATACTAGGGAAGAGACTTAGAGATAAAAAGCTGATTGTCTTGAAACATTTAGGAGGAAGAATTAAGAGGACTAAGTTGCTGATTACTGTGAGCAGAAGGGATAGGTTAAAAATCACTTTTCTTTGGACACGCTAAATTTCAAGTATTTTTTTTTTAAGGACCTATCTATCTATCTATCTATCTATCTATCTATCTATCTATCTATCTATCTATGTATTTGAAACAGAGAGATACACAGAAAGAGAGCATGAGCAAGGGGAGAGGCAGAGGGAGAGAAGCAGACTCCCCACTGAGCCAGGAGCCTGATGTGGGGATCGATCCCAGGATACCAGGATCATGACCTGAGCCGAAGGCAGATACTTAACCATCTGAGCCACCCAGCACCCAAATTTCAAGTATCTTAAAATACAGCACGCAGCTGGGGCACCTGGGTAGTTCAGTTGGTTAAGCATCAGACTCCTGATTTCAGCTCAGGTCATGGTCTCAAGGTCCTGGGATTGAGCCCAGAGTCAGGCTCTTCACTCAGTGTCTACTGAGACTCTCTTTCCTTCGCTCTCCCTCTGCCCCTTCTCACACTCACTCTCTCTCTAAAATAAATAAATCTTAATAAAAACAACATGGCAGGTAGAAATGTTTCATGAGCAGTTAAATATTGGGTAATTTAAATCTCTGCAGAGAATATGAGCTAAGGAAAAAAGTTTGGGAAAAAAGTTTGGGAATTATCACATAAAGATCACTGAAATCATGGGAATAAATGAAATGACCAGGAAGGAGATGCAGAATGACAAAAGAAGAGACATTTAAGATATAAGTAGAGCAAGAGAAAATCTAGTAATTAGAAGAGCTCACACACTCTCTATCTCAAATAAGTAAAATTACCAAAAAAAAAAAAAAATTTTGAGTTCTAAAGGCTATCAAGGTTAAAAAAAAAATTCAACAGAGATGAAGTAGTTAACATGATCAAATATTTTTAAATTTAAGTGAGAGAATGAGAAGTTTTAGCAACAAAAAAAGGCACTGATAAACTGGCAAGCAGTTTTAGTAGAATGCCAAGGAATGCAGTGGATTAAAGAGTGAAATGAAAGTAAAAAAGTGAAATTGGGGGATGCCTAGGTGGCTCAGTCTTGGTTTCGGCTCAGGTCATGATCTCAGGGTCATGAAATCCAGCCCCGGTCCCCCAGTTCACTTTTCTACCTTATTTCTTCCCATTCCTTTTTTTTTTTTTTTTTTTTTAAGTAATCTCTATACCCAATATGGGGCATGGAGCTTGAACTCACAACTTGCATGCTCTACTGACTAAGGCAGCCAGGAAACCCTCTTCTTTTTTTGCCCCAAATACTTTTTATTTTTTCAGTGTTACAAAATTAATTGTTCATGCACCACACCCAGTGCTCCATGTAATATGTGCCCTCCTCAATACCCACCACCAGGCTCACCCAACCCCCGACTCCCTCCCCTCCCCTCCAAAATCTTCAGTTTGTTGCTCAGAGTCCAGTCTCTCATGGTTCATCTCCCCCACTGATTTCCCCCATTCACCCTTCCCTTCTTTCTCACAATGCCCTCCATGTTTTTCCTTATGCTCCACACATGAGATCATAAGATGACTGACTCTCTGAGCTTGACTTATTTCACTCTGCATAATCTCTTCCAGTCCCATCCGTGTTGATACAAAAGTTGGGTATTCGTCCTTTCTAATGGAGGCATAATATTCTATTGTATATATATATCTTCTTTATCCATTCAACTGTTGAAGGGCATCTTGGTTCTTTTCACGGTTTGGCGATTGTGGCCATTGCTGCTATGAACATTGGGGTATATGTGGCCCTTCTTTGTACTGCATCTACTTCTTTGGGGTAATACCCAGTAGTTCAATTGCAGGATCATAGGGTAGCTCTATTTTTAATTTCTTGAGGAATCTTCACACTGTTTTCCAAAGTGGCTGCACCAACTTGCATTCCCACCAACAGAGGAACCCCTCTTCTCATTCCTATATACAAAGCTTCACTCCAACCAAAATAGCTTACTTGACATCAAGCTTTAAAAAAAAAAAAAAAAAGCCTTATACTTGGAAACTAACTCAAATTATGGAGATATTTCCAAGAGGAAATTATCAAATTCTTGTTCACAGCTGCTTACTAAAAATCATTTTGACCCAGACGGTCATGACTCAGAATTCAGAATTTTTAGGATTTTTGAAGATATATAATACATATTTCTTTTTTAAAAAAAATATTTTATTTATTTGACAGAGAGAGAGAGATCACAAGTAGGCAGAGAGAAAGGCAGAGAAAGACGGGGAAGCAGGCTCCCCGTCAAGCAGAGAGCCCAATGCGGGGCTCAATCCCAGGACCTTGAGATCATGACCTGAGCCGAAGGCAGAGGCTTTAACCCACTGAGCCATCCAGGCACCCCTATAATACATATTTCATATATATTTTAACACTCCCAATGAGATCTAATACAATATTCCATTATTAGATATTAATATTTCTGCAGCAAAACATAAAAGCAGTAAAAAAGAAATAAGTCAGAAATAGACTATAAATAGGGGCACCTGGGTGGCTCAGTCAGATAAGCATCCGCTTTCGGCTACAGTCATGATCTCAGAGCTCTGGAATGGAGCCCCTATCAGGCTCCCTGCCTGCCGCTCCCTCTGCTTGTTTTCTCTCACTCTCTCCATGTCAAATAAATAAATAAAACCTTAAAAAAAAAAAAAGACTATAATAGTCTCATGCCTGTTCAGATCAGGTTCTGTCATCAAATGTAATTGGTATAAACCTAGGGGAAAAGTTACTTCTTCACAGAGCTTTTGATTTCAGAATTACAGATTAGGAATTTTAGACCTGTAGATCAAATGACAGTCAGACCTTAGACTGAGTGACAATAAATACTACATGCCATATGTGGTGGGCTTTTTAATTAAGGCAAGCAAAAACTAAGGTACTATTTAAGAATAAAATCTATATCCTTAAATGCATTAATCTAGTGGTTCTCAACCAAGGGTGTTTTGCCCCCGGAGGGCATTTGGCAGTATATGCAGACATTTTTCATTGTCTGAACTATGGAGTGGGGGGAGAGAAAGTGCACTATTGACATCAAGTGGCTAGACACCAAGACTGCTGCTAAATATGCTACCATGCACAGGCCAGCCTCTCACAACAAAAAATTATCTAACCCAAATTATCAATTGTGCTGAGGCTGAGAAACCCTGCATCAATCAGAGACAAATACTAAAACCAACAAGCTATGCATTCAAACAGTTGGGGAAAAAACAGGATCCAAACACATAAAAAGGAAGGAAAACAATAAATTGGGGGAAAAAAACAGGATCCAAACACATAAAAAGGAAGAAAACTATAAAGAGAAGAACAGAAATCAAGAAAGCAGACAACAATGACAAGAGGAAATAACAAAATATAAGCTTGGTTTTTGAAAAATAAAATAAGCAAAGCTCTAATTAGATTTATCCTACTTTTCCAACTTGAGCTGTACTTTACTGTAACCAAATAGACCTAACAAGTGAAGTAAAGCAATTCTAGAAAATAAGAGAATTCAAATTTTAAACTATATAAGGAATGAAAAAAATGAGAAAATCATCATGTTGCAACCTATAATGAAGTAACTCATTCAAGGAATAAAAACGGTAAAAACCAAAGTAGTTTGCTGGGCAAAGTATTAGCTGTCACCACCCAAATCCACAAAAAGTGAGGCACTCCATATTACGTGGAATTATCCTCTCACGCAATATAATAAGATGTACAGAACATCATCAAAATATTCTTGCACACCCAAAAAAAATCTAAGTATAATCAAATTTATAAATCTAACGCCTTGTCTACATAAAATATGCAGGTAAGAATAAAAAATACAAGACACACACACACACACACACACACACACAAAAAAAATACAAGACACCATGAGGAACCTAACAGCAAAAGTGTGAACAAATGACCCAGTTTCTTCAAGTCAATGATGGGGAGAAGGGAGAGAAGCAGGTAAGGAGGAATATTCTATATCAAGGTAAACAAACTATGGCTTGTAGGCCAAATGCCACCTGCTTTGGTATGGCTTCCAAGCTAAGTTTTTACATTTTTTTTTTTAGGATTCTTTGAAAAGAGGAAAAAAAAAAAAAGAATATGGGACAGAGACCTGATGCAGCCCAAAAGTCTAAAATATTTACTATCTGACACTTCATGGAAAAATTTTGCCAACACTTACTACAAATTATAAGAAATTTACAAAAGCTTAAGAGATGTAGCTCCCACATACAATGAGTAGACCTATTTTAGATCCTAATTAGCATAGATACACTTGCAATTACAATTAGGAAAATTTGATTTTGGACTTGTTATTAGGTGATATTAACCAACTACTGTTAGTTTTTTAAGGTTTTGGCTTTGTGTAGAAGTAATTTTTTAAATGGAGGAAGATTAGATATTTTTCAAATATGCAAAATATTTATTGATAGTTGTTGAGGCTGAGTGATGGGTGCTTGGAAGTTCCTTGTACTCTCCTTTTTCTAGGTATGCTTGGAAATTTTCAAAATCAAAAGCTAATAAAAAAGACAAAGTTTCAGCAAGACAGACCAAGGAATAAAAGAGAAACAAATATAAAAAATATAGAATGAAGAAGAAATAATGAGAGCTAAAACTGAAATGAAAAATGAAACTGTGAACACCTATGTTCATAAACTAGATAACCTACAGAACACAAATTTTTTGCAAAAGACAAAAATGCTAGAAATTAGTAAGTGACGAGCTAGATAACTTACATAGACCAATTATCATTACAGGAATTAAAATAGTAATGAGAGACTTGGCTGAAAAAAAAAAAAGGACCCTGGCAAATGGTTTTATCAAACTGTAATGAGAGAGATAATCCCTATCCTATATAGATGACTTCAAGGGGGAAAAAAAAAGAGAAAAAGTTACTAATTTAAAAAGACTAATATAATTTTAATTCCCAAATCAGATAAAGACAATATAAGAAAATCATCAGGTCTATTTTACTTACCAAATACTAAGTAAAACATTAGTTAACTGAAACTAGCAGTATATCATAAAGAATACAACACAAGAAAGGCATGTTTTTAAGTAGCCCATTATCTTTAAATCTACCATTAAGAGTAAAGGAGAAAAAAAATCAAAACAATGATACCTCTTGATCTAACAACAAGTTAATTTATCTTCCCCAACAAGGGAAGAGAGAGGGAAAAGAACATACCCACAACTCTACAGGTATGCAGTCAACAAAAGCTAGACTAAAAAACTCCACAAAACATATAGGCCAGTTTCTTCAACAAATAAATTGCAAGGTTAAAACAAAGTGGGATTATGTGGAGGGAAGGTAACTTTCAAATTAAAAGATTACATTTGGATCTTAATTTGATTAACTGTAAAAAGCTATTTACAAATAAGATTCATTACGGATGGAGTAATTGAAACATCAAAGTATGTGAAAATATAGTAAAATGTAAATGGTAAAATCTAGGCACGTGACTGGTCATTTATTGTAAATTCATACATTGCTGTATGTTTAAAATTTTTTTATCATAAAATGATGAGGGAATTCTAGCAAATTCAGGGAAATCTGAACATTGGATATTTGATGACGTTAAGAAATTACCTTTTTTTTTTTCTAAAGATTTTATTTATTTGACCGAGAGAAACACAGCGAGAGAGGGAACATAAGCATAGGGAATGGTAGCGGGAGAAGCAGGCCTCCCGCAGAGCAGAGAGCCTGATGCGGGGCTCGATCCCAGGCCCCTGGGATCTGACCTGGGCCGAAGGCAGACGCTTAACAACTGAACCACCCAGGCGCCCCAAGAAATTACCTTTCTTTGATGTGAAGTAGTATTATAGTTATGTAAGAAAAAAAGGGCTTATCTGTTAAGAGACACATATTGGATTTTATTTATTTATTTGTCAGAGAGAGACAGCGCAAGCAAGGGGAGCAGCAGCAGGAGAGGGAGAAGCAGGTTCCCTGCTGAGCAAGGAGCAGGATGAGGGACTTGATCCCAGGACCCTGGGATCATGACCTGAGCTGAAGGCAGACTCGTAACCAAGTGAGCCACCCAGGTGTGCCAGATACTGAAATTTTTAATGTTTACAGATAAAATACATCATGTGGGATTTGCTTCAAATAATTGTAGGGGGGGTGATATTTGACTTGAGCTGATAGTCTTTTAAGCTTAGTGACAGATACTTAACAGATTTCATTATACAATTCTATTTTTATTTTATGTTTAAAATATTCTATAATAAACTTTTTTAAAATGAAAAAAGCAATTAAAAGACACAGGAACAGATCTGAATGAATGGAGAAATTATGTTCACGGATGAAACCTTTAAAAACAGTCAAGATATAAATTCTACCCAGATTAATTTACAAAGTAATAATACCGTGGTGGTGTTAAATATGACTGCAAATTCTTTAACACTCTTCACATCAAAAACAGGAATTTAATTTCCTTCCGTTTGAATAGGGATTAGCCTTAATAACATTACAACTAAGAGAATGTAGCAGAAATGAAGCTGCCTAACTTTCAAAACTAGGTCATAAAATGGATATGGCTTCTGGCAGGTTCTCTTTCTCAGGATGCTCACCTGCGTCAGCCAGCAGCATGCTGGGAAAAAAGCCACATGTAAAAGCCATATTGTACAGGTTCTGACCTATAGTCTTGCTGAGATCACAACCAACAACCAGCATCAACTGTCACATATGTGAGTAAACAAGCCAACAATTACTATTCTAGCCCGTGCCTTCATGGTGCCCCACTGATGATGCATGGTTAAAAGAGATTAGCTATACCAACCAACTCTTGCCCAAGTTACAGTTCTGTGAGCAAATTAGATGTTGTTGTTGACTTAAACCACAAACTCAGGGATGGTTTGTTAATGTGACAATATATAAACAAAACAGAAACTACAATCAAAATTCCAACTCAATCTTTCAAGAAATCTGACATATTCATTCTAAAATGTATAGGGAAAAATAAAGTTTTATTTATTTTTAGATTTATTTATTTATTTGAGAGAGAGAGAAAGAGAGAGAGCACGCGCACATGCACAAGCACACAGAGGGAGAGGGAGAAGCTGACTGTCCACTGAGCAGGAGCCTGACTCAGGGCTCGATCCTATGATGCTGGGATCATGAACTGAGCTGAAGGCAGATGCTTAACCTACTGAGCCACCCAGATGTCCTGAAAATAAAGGTTTAAAAAGAGCTGTGCCAACTTTGGAAAAGAAGGGCCAAGAGTGAGAATTTGTCCTAGCAGATATAAAACCACACTGTGAAACTTAACACTACTGTTAAAATATAATAATAATAATAATAATAAATCTGGTACTGTTACAGGAAGAGAAAAATAAACAGAACTTAGAAGTTTGGGAACAGAATATATGACATCCTGGAATCTGTCTGTTGGGGATCCAATTCTGGCTATGACATATTGCAAATTACCTTCTGAGTCTTGTTTGGTCTTCTATAAAATGAGATAATAATAATACCTAACTCAAAGTTGTTATGATGATAAAATAAGATCCCAAAAGTGCTTAGTCTAGCCTGTCACATACTAAGTTATAAATGTATGTAAGCCAGGTGTTGTAATTTAAAAAATAACCATCAATGAAGTAAAAAGACAACCTATAGATGAAATGTGAAAAAAATTTGCAAACCATACACATGACAAAGAGTTAATATCCAAAACACATAAAGAATTCACACAACTTGGGCAACCTTGTACTTCCAACAGGAAGAAACCTACTTTACTACTCCAACAAGAGGAAGAAATTTTTCTTTCTTGCACAGCAACAAGCCCAGCCAATAAGAATATACCATAATTCGAGCAGTAAGAAACCACCACCACCCTGCACGCTCCCTTTCTTCCGATGGACTTTTATTCAAAGTAGGCCCTCCTATCTTCCTCCTTTTCTCTATTAAATTATATTCCTCTCCTTTGATCTTCAGGCTTGTCTCTGGTTTACCATAGCAATTGCCATTGCTCTGCTATTCCTGAATAAACCCATTTTGCTGGTTAAAAACAAAAAGTGTGCGGAGGACCTAAATACACATTTCTCCAAAGAAGTTATATGAAATACCAACAGGTACATGAAAAGATGTTAAATATCATCAATAGTCATTAGGGAGATGCAAATTAAAACCACAATGAGATATCACCTCACATCTGTTAGAATGGCCTTCATCAAAAAGACAAGAGATAGGGGTGCCTGGGTGGCTCAGTTGGTTAACCATCTGCCTTCAGCTCAGGTCATGATCTCAGGATCAAGCCCCGCATCGGGCTCCCTGCTCAGTGGAGAGCCTGCTTCTACCTCTCCCTGCTGCTCCCTCTGCTTGTGCGCTCTCTCTCTCTGTCAAATAAATAAGATATTTTTAAAATATTAAATATTTTTTTAAAAGACAGGAAATAAATTCTGGCATAGATGTGGAGAAGAGAGAACCCTTTTGTGCTATTGGTGGGAATGTGAACTGATACAGCCACTAAGAAAAACAGTTTGGAGAATTTCCAAAAAGTTAAAAATAAAACTACTATGTAATTCAGCAATTCTACTTCTGGGAAAATATCCAAAGGAAACAAAAACACTAACTCAAAAAGATATCTGCACCTCCAAGTTCACAGTAACATTATTTACAACAACCAAAATACAGAAACAACCTAAGTGTCCATCAACAAATGAATAGACAAAGAAGCTGTGGTGTGTGTGTGTGTGTGTGTATACAAATAAAATACAGCCATAAAATATGAGGAAATCCTATCATTTGGGACAACATGGATAGACCTTAAAGGCATATGCTAAATATTATGCTAAGTGAAATAAGTCAGAGAAAAGAAAAATAGTGTATGATCTCATTTATATGTAAAATATTAAGGAAAAAAAACTCACAGAAAAAGAGATCAGACTTGTGGTTACAAGAGGTGGAGCACAGGGGAGAGGAAATTACAGGAAGGTGGTCAAGGTACAAACTTCCAAGAAGATAAATAAGTACTAGGGATGTAATGTACAACATGATGACTATAGCTAACAATTAAGCTATAATTAACTAATTAAAACTACAGTGAGCTACACTATTCACTAAAATGACTAAATTAAACCTACAGACAATATCAGATGGAACAGCCAAATGCTTTGGCAGGAGTGTAGATTAGTACCATCACTTTGGAAAACTATCTGGCAGTATCTACTTAAGTTAAACAAACACATACACTATGACTAAGCATTTCCATCAATGGGCATCTAGCCAAAAGAAATAAGTCTCTCAAAAGAAATATATATAAGAATATTCATAGCAGCATTATTCATAATAGCTAAAAACTGTAAACAAAAATGCCCTTCAATAGAAGAAGGGATAAACAAAGTATGTCATATTCTCAGTGGAATACTGCACAATAACAAAAGAGACTGAAGTCCTGGCATACACAACAATATGGACAAATCTCAAAAGAGTTGAGAGAAAGAAATCAGATACAAGAGGACCATATAATTCCATTTATATGAAATTCAAAAACAAGCAAAACTGATCAATGGTGACTGAGGTTACTAACAAGGGAGTTTACTGGGGTGCTAGAATAAATGAGACAAAAATAACTGAAAATTTAATAAAAGTACTATGTCCAGAGCACCATTTGAAACACTTTTGATGTATTAACCTTTTAATCATCAAAAGAATCATATAATGTAGCTACTAGTATTATCCTCATTTTACAGATGAAGGCACTGTGATGGATAAAAGTTAGATCACTTATCCAAAGCCACATAACTGATTAATGGGGGAGGCAGAATCAAATTCTTACACTGAAGCTCAGATTCAAAACTTTCAAGCACAACAATAAATTGCCTCAATAATCAAAGAAAACTCTTAAAAAAACTTGGGCCAAAGAAAACACTCATAAAGTGTTAGTTAGCTATTATTACTATTATTATTACTAGCATGTAACTTAAAATACTCCTTATTATAACTCTCAAATATTCAACACTACTATTGGTAATATAATTGTATCTATGTTCCTAGCTTAACAATACGGTAACAGTGATATCACAAATAATTTGAAATATATAAAGTATGTGACTCTATTCCTCCCACAAATCATTTATAATAGCCAAAACTTATAGCTATTTATCTTTCCACAGATAAGATTAATAATCTTGGGGCACCCAGGTGGCTCAGTCAGTTAAGCATCTGCCTTCAGCTCAGGACAGGATCCCAGGGTTCTGGGATTAAGCCTTGCATCAGGCTCCCTAGTCAGTAGGGAGGTGACTTCTCCCTCTCCTCCCTCTCCCTCCCATCTGGCTCGCTCTGGCTCTCTCACTATCTCTGTTGCTATCTCTGTCTCTCTCAAATAGGTAAATAAAATCTTTAAAAAGAAATTCATGATCTTAATTCATATTGAAAGAAAAATTTATATACTAAACAATACTTTGAAAGATCTTTAGGATTTAAAGTTTCAAGACTCTAAGAGAAAAAATTAATTTCAGGGGTGCCTGGCTGGCTCAGTCGATAGAGCATGTGACTCCTGACCTCAGGGACATGAGTTCAAGCCCCGCAATGAGTGTAGAGCCTACTTAAAATAAAATTTAAAAAAAAATTTTTCTAAATAATTTTGAAAAAAAGTATTATTCTAAGTTTAACCACATAAAAGGAAAGCTCCAAATCTCCATACTAACCAGTAAAGATTTTAAACTGAAAATTTCTTAAGTTATTTCTAAAAACCAACTGATGAAATGCCTATGTAGAAATCATTTAAGACTTTTTTAAAGTAATCTCTACACCCAATGTGGGATTCAAACTCACAACCTCAAGATCAAAAGTCACCTGTTCTTCTGAGTCAGCCACTTGCCCCAAGAAATCACTTATTGATGGTATGCATTAAGTCTATCTTCTCTTTTCTAATTTCATCATTATACCCCTAATATTTTCATTTTTTACATTATATATATATATATTTTTTTTTTTTTAAATTTCTGAATAGGCGTGCCTCACATTCCCCACTCCCAGAAGGGACCACATTTTCTTGTATAACAATCTTCCAGAGATAGACAAAGCATACATAAACATACGTCTTGTATGTACATATGAATGTATACACATATTCTAAAGAAAATCACACAATGTGCTGAAAAGCACATTATATATTATCCTGAACCTTCCAAAAGCTTTTTCCTAGAAAGAGAACACTTAACCATTTATTTTATTTATCTTTATTTTTAAATAGACTCTACTCCCAAAGCAGGGCTTGAACTCATGACTCTGAGATCAAGTGTCCTAAGCTCTACCAAGTGAGCCAGCCAGACACCAAAGGGTACCTAACCATTCTTTTAGTCAAGATAGTTATATCGTGTTTAAGGTCACTTTTGCTGCTTTCAACAGTAACAACGGAAAATACCAAAAAATGTATGCAAAAACAATTTCACTCATAAATTCAACCAGAGAAAACATTTATGTATTATACCCTTTTTTCTTTTTATAATAGAAATAAAGATACAGGTAGAGATCAGATGGTATCCTATGACTTCTTAACAACAAAGAACACTCAAAGCTATAATTTAGTAGGCAACGTCAGAAATCTAGTTCAACCTGATCTTGCCTTGGGCACCTAAACTGACCCATCTACCAAAAGAGATAGGTTAAGAATTCCTGGACAAAACTTACTAATTACAGAACGTTTACCTATCTTGCATACTAAAGCTATTCATCTAGCCTAGAATACCTTCCAGATGACAGAATGCAAGAAAGTATTTAATAATTCATTTCCACTCTGTTAAGGATTCCTCTTCCTCCATATTCCTAAAATCAAACATCTTACTATCAATATCAAAGCACATTTTCTAGTAAAATACCAATTGCTATTTAAACATAATACTATATTAACCCATCAATTAACAAGAAAGCAAAATGGGTAAGGAAAAAATTCAGCTTCAACAGTCACAGGAAATGGTTACCGTAGAGCAAAATTAAATCACCAAATTCCTGGCGAAGGCTTTCCCATTCCTATCCTCAAGGTTCAACTACCCCCCAAAAAAGAGTAGAAATGGTTTCATGTTCAAAACATCACAAAAAAATATCATGTAGATGCTGCTACTGACAAGTGTCTCCGTCTTCTTTCCACCAAGGGCAAATCTGGAAATAATTTGACCAAAGAGTTCTCCTCTACTACCTATTTCATCATTATCATTTCTGGAAATAGCTAATTGAAGGAAATCAAATTTATTTCATGGAAAGAAACTTCCCATTTCAAAATGTCAACTGAATTTACCAATTTCAACTTTCAATCTTCCCTTATGGAACTTTCTAGACATATTGCGACAAGTACTAGTTTGCTTCCGACTTCAATCAATCTTTACGATCATCCACTTTAACCAACCACCCTTTGGGGAAAGCTTAGGCCACAAGACTGTGTGAGCCCTTCAGCTGAAGACGGTGTGCGTGTGTGTGCTTCAGCTGTGTGTGTGTGTGTGTGTGTGTGTGTGTGTGTGTGTGTGAGAGAGAGAGAGAGAGAGAGAGAGAGAGAGAGTGTGTGTGCACCCTTCAGCTGTAAGACTGCGTATGCACAGTGTGGCTGTTAAGACTGTGTTAGGTGTGTGCCCTATAAGTGTGCGGGTGTGCGCGCTCACGCCCTTCAGCTGTAAGACTGAGTGCGCGCAATGCGGCTGTAAAACTGTATAAGCACCCTTCGGGTGTAAGGCGGCGCGTGCCTACGTGTGCGCATGCGCGTGCTGAAAGCGAGGGGAGTAGACCTAAAACCCGGCAGCTAAAAGACCTGGAACCCTCCTAGGTCAGCTGACTGGACCGCCTCTGTAAAGTCTCAAATTGAGACGCACATACAGATTTCATGCCTCTGAAAAACAGCGATGATGCAGCACCAGGTTTTAAAAAACATGAAAAGTAGTTAAGAATCCGGGCCAGGTGTCTCAGGAGACCGGCCTCAGGAAAGGGGGCACTGGAACGCATCCCACCCCCGCTCGCATTTCCGGGCCCGGACGCTCCGCCCAGCTCCCCGAGGCCACTGTTCCCAAGGCCTCACAGCCGGCCGCAAGCGCCGCAGCTGCGCAGCCCAGGCGGCCTCCACACAGTGAAATAACACGGGCCCCTGTCCGCAGCCCCGCAGAGCAGCCGCCCGCCAGCTCCGCGCTGCGGCATTACCTGTTGAGGAGCAGGGAGGCGACGCTGAGGCAGAGCAGCAGGAAGCAGAACAGCGGGTACTGGCGGCAGATCTCGCGTCCCACGTCCAGCCGCAGCCGCTGCTTCAGCTTCTCCCCCACCGCCCGGACCCAGGACACCATCTCTGTTGGCGTGGCTGAAGCTCCACTACAGATTGAGGCCGAGGTCGAGACGACCCCCATCAACCTCTCGCGTCTCCGCCCCGCCGGTCCGGCGGCTACCCACACAGCCGCCGACCGGCGGACCCGTCAGCCGGCTGCAGTCGCCGAAGGCCCCGCCCAAGGCCCCGTCGCGCGTGCGCGGCCTCCGCCCCCCTCCTTCCCCTCCTTCCCCTCCCGCCGCCGGCCCAGGAGATTGCCGCACGACGTGCCGGAGGTCGTCACCCCGCGCAAGGTCCGGCGCGTCCTCCCATCTCCGGCCTCTTGGCCAGGGCCGCGCGCCCTCTCCCACGAAGGGTCGGACTCCACTAGCAAGTGGCCTTTTTCAGAAATCGGGGGAAAGCTGCAGCAGCCAGTAACCGCCTGGTACGCGGAGGAGAGAAAAAAGGTTGTGCCCGAGCACGGGAGAAACTATAGCCCCGCGCAGCCGTCGGGCCCTGCCTGAGGGAACATCTTGAGCTCGAGCGGCCCGCTGGGGCCTGTAGTCTTTGTGACGCGAGCGGCGGAGGGACGGAGTGCGTGATCCAGGCCCCCGCCACTCTCCACGCCTCCTCGACGTAGGGTCTGCTCCAGATAAGGGGCAGGTCGAGCTTTACGCGACGCCCAAGGGACCGGGAGGGGGTGGGGGGGACGACCGTGAGTCCTTATTTGGTGAGGGGCGGGAGGGGGCGGTGAGTGAGTAAAACCGCCCCGGAATACGGGAGTCAGACCCACGGGGCCGCCACCCTTGCGAGAGCATATTCTGCATGCTCTCAGGCAAGGTATCGCTCAGGTCACCACGGCCTCCCAGGCCTAATCAAAATCCAAGCGTTTGGACAAGGCAAGTTGGCAAGTTAGGTTAAATCCCTCTTGTCTCTTGGAGCCTTCGCTTAAGTCTTCCCATATCTGATTCTTAATTTCCTATTTTCCGCTATTCTGAGAAATGCAGGAAGACATCGTAACAAGTAAAATTTATTTAGGCGGCGCGCTAAACTTTCATATAAACGTCATACCTCTTGAGGTGCTCTGATTTTTCTCATTTCACATTTAGGTTACTGAGACGGAAAGGAACTTGCTTAGACTCCTACAGCTAGCAAGACCGGGATTTAAAGTAGTTCTAACCCCGGAGCCGGCGCGTCATTTTTATTTCCTTAGGATCTTACGCTCCAAAGTGCAAAGACAGAAATGTTCAGAAATTATATATATATATATATATATTTTTAAATGGTGTATGTTTGGTTTCATGAATATTTTCCCATGTTATTATGAATACACAGATTTTTTTTTTTTTAAGATTTTATTTATTTGACAGAAACACAGCGAGAGGTAATGGTAGCGGGAGAAGCAGGGAGCCCGATGCGGGGTTCAATCCCAGGACCCTGGGATCATGACCTGAGCCGAAGGCAGACACCTAACTATTGTGCCACCCAGGCGCCCCATGAATACACAGATCATCTTTAATGATGCATTATTTTCCTTAAGAATGTGTTATCTTTAGTCTATTAGTGCTGTTTAATTTCATTGACATAATGATTACCATTTTCTATCATAAATTTATACACATTTCTAATTATTTTTTTAGGATCAACATCAAAACAGTTGCTTGATCAAAGGGTAAGAAAAGGGGCGTCTGGGTGGCTCAGTGAGTTAAAGCCTCTGCCTTGGGCTCAGGTCATGATCTCAGGGTCCTGGGATTGAGCCCCGCATTGGGCTCTCTGCTCAGCAGGGAGCCTGCTTCCCCCTCTCTTTCTCTGCTTACTTATGATCTCTCTCCTCTCTGTCGAATAAATAAATAAAATCTTTAAAAAAAAAAGGGGGGGATAAGAACATGATACCTACTGTCAAATTTCTTCCTAGAATGGTTTAACAATTCTACAGTGGTATATAACATTTCACTGGTTCTCATCATTTAGTATTGTCTAAACTAACATCACAAATATACTCATGCTGTACCATATCTGATTAAACCATTTAAAATACTGTGTAACATCACTGGAAAACTTAGTGCCTTTTTTAATGTTTTAAGGTACACAAACACTTCCTATACTGATTTCACTTTAGCAGCTTTTTAATCGTCTTTGAATTAGTCTAGACCCCTTGTTTATATGAACATTCTAGGGTACACTCAAGTAAAAAGAACAGGTGTATGTTGAATTAATCTACATTTATCAAGGGCCTATGTACTTGAGTAATACTATGGCAAGTTACTTTATTAAACTTTTCTGTGAAGTTATATTGCCACTCCTTTTTATTTATATATTTTATTTCCTTAAAGGCTTGTTCTGAAATTGCTGTTCAACTTTGCACTGAAAACCAATACATTTCAAAGATAAAATGTTTCCTATTCAAATTAGACATCTTTAGAACATCCAACTTAGACTTTTTCCCATATGAGTTTCTTAGTAGAGGCAATTAGAATAATTTAAATTTTCATATTATTGTGCTTAGAAATGGAAAGAAAAAAATAAATTTCTGCTATAAAAAGCTATTTAAAATCTACACCTAAAGCAAGAAAAAAAATTTACTGTTGATACAGACCTCATTGAATAAAATAAAATAACATTCTACCTTACTAGATGTTTTCTCTTTAACGTTATGGTCTAGTATCCACTTTTTTTTTTTTTTAAGATTTTATTTATTTGACAGAGATCACAGATAGGCAGAGAGGCAGGCAGAGAGCTGAGAGCCTGATGCGGAGCTCCATCCCAGGACCCTGCATGACCTGAGCCAAAGGCAGAGGCTTAACCCACTGAGCCCCCCAGGTGCCCCTCTAGTATCCACTTTAACACATACACAGAGCTTGATTTTTTTTTTTTTTTTTTTTACAAACTTGTATTAAAAGTTTTGAACTTCAAGCAAGGATATGGGATATCCACACTCAATCCTGATTCTGAAACCAGCTCCACCTCTACTAGCAGTATTTCCCTGAGCAAAGGTAACTTGATCTACCTCAACCCCTGCATCCTCAAGTCTAAAACAGAGTTCTCTCTTCAGTTTTAGAGATTAAATTGGGTGGAAAGTGCCTATTAAATGTCTTTATACGATGCTTAATACAAAAATTTTCTCAAAACATTTTATGAATCTATGAATGTGATAAAAGCAGCCAAACCAATTACCTTTATTTGGATAATAACCTAAAATGACAATGACCTGAAATCATAACTGATACCTCGTAAGAGATAGGTCCGAAGAGGTTTGCTGCCTGCACTTCCAAGTTCTAGACCTGTACTGTCCAATACAGTAGCCACTGACCATTATCTGGCTACTGAGCATTTAGAATGTGGCTAGTTTGAATAGACATGTGCTGCAAATGTAAAATACACATCAGACTTGACATGAAAATAAAAATGTAAATTTCTCAATTTTTTAAACAAAAATGTTAATGATTTTTCAAAATAATGAGCTAAAAATACCAATCTCATTTCTTATTTCTATCATGTGGCTACATTAATGTAATTTTACTATTGATGTAATTTTTTTGTAATTTTTAAATTATACAAGTGGTTTACATTATATTTCTACTGGACAGTGCTGCTCCAGTTAGTTGTGGAGAGCCGGTACAATTAAATGTGTAAATTTTAGATAAATGCCATAATTACCTATGTATGCCTGGGACACATTTTCGAACTATAAAAAAGTAAAAAACAGTTGATAATGCATCCATCTAAAGGGCTCAAACATACTACAGTCAATAAAAGCTCAATTATTTTAATGAATATTTATTGAATTAGCAAATAAATATAAGGCACTGTACTAGATGTAGTGGCAGATACAATGATTTAGATGCGTTTTTCTGACCTCCAAAGGCGTACAATCTAGTGGAGACATGTGACACATGAAAATGTATAATACAGGTCATGTTTATATATAAAGGCTGTTGATAGTTTTTTTCAATGACAAAAGATGGGAAAGAGAAATTTTCAATTACTAGGGATCTGGGAAGACAATAATTTGAGCAAAGACTAGGATTTATCTCTTTGCTTTCACTTAATTTTCACAAGTCACACAGCAGTAGGCAATGTTAAGTATTTAAAACACTTCTAATGAAACCTGATTCTCCCAACCCCACCAGCAAACTGCATAAATTGCTTACTTTGGTACAGGAGCTTTAAAAGATGGTGTTGAATACCTGAATCCCAGTAATTAGGCCTACTTAACTCTGATGATCCAGAATACACACCAGATTTTAACTGTTGAGGGCCATGACCTGCATGGCATAAGTGGATCAGGAAAAGGATAGAGGAATACCCCTAGGACTTACCCCTAGGACTCATTTCAGTCACTCCCTCTCGGATGCCTCCTATAATTTGGAATGTGCTCTCCTGGAACAGGACTGGCATTCCCAAACCTGTTTTCCCCCCCAGTGCCCCAAAGCATCAAGGTTCATATTTTACCTTTTTGTGGCATTTGTAATGTTATTTTTAGTTTGTTTTGTTTTTTTTAAGTTTTATTTGTTTTAGAGTCAGAGAAAGCGAGCATGAGTGGGAGGGACAGAGGGAGAAGAATCTCAAGCAGACTCTGCACTGAGCGTGGAGCCCAACATGGGCCTCAATCTCATGACCCTGAGAATATGACCTGAGCCAAAACCAAGAGTCAGGCACTTAACCAACTACCACCCAGGTGCCCCAGTCTTAACTTTACATTTCATAATGCCCTCTTCCCCCCCACAGCTTAACCCTATGTATCAACTTCTGGATATAACATCTGTTAAAGGAGCTGCTAAACTGCCTTCTCTAAGAAATGTTCCTTTCCTTGGCTTTCAAAAAAAGGAACTACAATGTAGAGTAATTCAAGGCAGAGCATTAAGGGATTTTTACAGGTGGGAGTTTAAGAAATTAAAAATGCAGGGAGGCCTGGGAGGCTGAGTTGGTTAAGCGTCTGCCTTCAACTCAGTTAATGATCCTAGGTACCTGGGAACAAGTCCCACACTGGGCTCCTTGCTCAGCGAGGAGCCTGCTTCTCCCTCTGCCTACTGCTTCCCCTGGTTGTGCGCTTGTGCTGTCTCTCGGATAAATAAAATCTTTTAAAAAATGAAGCTATTACTTTCATATTTAACCCCGCTTTTTTGTGTGGCCATGAAGTAAAACCTCCAATGGGAAGATATGAAGGACTACAACTTCATTGAATCAGTGGCTCAAATAGATCCCCTCTGGGTAAAAGAGCTATTTTGACTATAGAATTCTGGGAAGTCTTACTACACCTTAGCACCAAAAAATTAAAGCACTTAATGTTTGTCATCTTATTTCTAAGACACAATGGAATAACCATCCTCTCAAACCTCACTTTCATGGAACTAGGTAGTTAGTCATAACTTTAGAAAATGCCAATTTATAACTGATTACAAACTGAAAATATACTCACCTTCGTGTTGATAAATATTAGACTGGAAAAGGCACTTTAATTCCAACACCCTCATTATATTGGATAAGACAGCCAATGTTTTTCTTGTCTACTTTTAAACTTACCCTTTAAGAAAGTAAAACATTCCACCTTGTCTCACGTTAACTATAGAGACACTGGTTTCCTTTCATAAAAAGAAAAATGCTAACTGTATTCAGGTGTTTAAATAAAGCTTTCAACTAACTTCAATAACTTCTGAAAGTGTTTTGGAAAGGCTCTGCCATCCTTCCCCTTCCCCTTAGGTAGGCTATTCACTAAAATATAAAAACAAAAGCATTTTCCATATGATACCTATAAACCACCATGCAACTAGCCTTGGTTCAGAATTGTGAAAATCACTAATATTGATACTTCAATTCCAAATCTAAGAAGGTTGGTATTAAAGAATTAAAAATAAATTTTTATCTTCCCTAAAAAGAAGCCTTTCCTATTTTGGTAACCTGATACTAGCTCTAAAAAAATAAACTTGGGGTGCCTAGCTGGGTCAGACAAAAGAGCATGCAACTCATGATCCCAGGAGTTAAGTTTGAGCCCCACGTTGGACACAGAGATTACTTAAAATGTTCTTTCAAAAAAAGAAAAGAAACAATACAGGGGCGCCTGGGTGGTCAGTTGGTTAAGCATCTGCCTTCAGCTCAGGTCATGATCCATGGAATCCCACATCAGGCTCCTTGCTCAGCAGGGAGCCTGCTTCTCCCTTTCCCTCTGCTCACGGCTCCCCCTGCTTGTGCTGTCAAATAAATAAAATTTAAAAACAAAACAAAAAGAAAAAAAAACTCAATACAGTATATCCGAGTAGAAAAGGTAATCTGGAAGTTATTTTAAAATTTATATTGGAAAATTTTCCCTAAATATCGAAAAGCAGTTACCATCTAAATCTAGTTTTCTTTAAACTTACAGATTTCACATAAACAAGACTTTAAAACAATTTGAATTTTAAACACTATCAGGAAGTCATATGTCCTATACTATTCAGCTGTGTGAAGTTTGAGATATAGCCTTACTTATTCGATGTAATTAAGAACTTGGTCCCATATGTTCAGAGAACAGTTCTATTTCCAATTAAAATAATAAAATAGATTAGCTTACTTTATTTCTTAGGGCTAAGAATTCTTCTCCACAAAATACCCCTATCTAAATATAAGTAGTCCTTTTCATGTCTTGAATTTTCAAAGATCAATAGTACATCATGTATTATTCTTTTTTTTTTTTTTTAGATTTTATTTATTTGACAGAGGAGAGGGATCACAAGTAGGAAGAGAGAGGCATGCAGAGAAGGGGAAGCAGGCTCCCTGCTGAGCAGAGAGCCGGATGCGAGGCTTGATCCCAGGACCCTGAGATCATGACCTGAGCTGAAGGCAGAGGCTTTAACCCACTGAGCCATCCAGGCGCCACCATTGTGTATTATTCTTAAATTGGTTTAATCCTATTTATATATTCAGCCCTGTCAAATTTCACAACTTTGTTTTTTCCCACTGTAAAGCAGCACATTAAACTTATTGATCATGGTAGAGGATGGGAAATTGCAATTAATACATATACTGTTAACAATGGATTTGAATACCAGTAATAATATTACATAATCCTGAAGATTCTTCTTGTAATTACAAAGCACTGAAACATCAGACTTTTTAAAAAGATTTATTTATTTGAGAGAGTGACTGAGAGGGAGGTGGTGGGGAGGAGCAGAGGGAGAGAAATTCAAGCAGACTCCCTACTGAGCACAGAGCCTGATACAGGGCTCGATTCCACAACCCCAGTCTAAGCCAAAATGAAAAGCTGCTCAACCCACTGCACCACCCAGGCTCCCCAAAACATCAGATTTCCAAATGTGGCCAGATGTTTTAAAACCATGGTTTTGCTCCTAAAGTTACCTAAGCAGAGGTTGGTAAATTTTGGTTTCTGACTCATGTAGTGCTACGTTACAATAAACCCATAGCACAACGAAGAAAAATTACCTAGTAGCCCTATTTAAACTCCAGAAAGCCAGAGACAGTTTTATCTTGACATTCTTCTTATTGTATATGTTTCTGAGGAATATTTGTTGACAGTTTTAAAGTACCTACAGCAAGAAGACTTCTGGCTGAAGTGGATTTTGTTTGAGGGGTTTGGCTTGGGGGGTGTAGAACGAAAAGTGAGCCAAAGATAGAAAAGGCAAGCAATTTACAGATATTATAATGAAGGGTAAGGATGGAAGGTTGAGCTGGAGCCAAATTACAAAAGTTTAAATTACACAATTTTAAATTACGTATGTGGCTTACATCTTATTTCTATTGGTCACTGCTGTTGTAGACTCTAGATACAGATGTGGCAAGCCATTAAAATTAAATGTGCCACTTGTAAATGTGGTCTTTAAGAACCTTTTAAGATACTTATTTAAAATAGAGGCACCTGGGTGGCTCAGTGGGTCAAAGCCTCTGCCTTCAGCTCAGGCCCTAATCTGAGAGTCCTGGGATCGAGCCCTCCATCAGGCTCTCTGCCCAGCAAGGAGCCTGCTCCCTACTCTCTCTCTCTCTGCCTGCCTCTCTGCCTACTTGTAATCTCTCTCTCTGTCAAACAAATCTTTTTAAAAAATAAAATAAATAAATATGAAGTTCAGTCACATCTGAACTTTCTAGAATGTAGGTTAGGACTTGGGTGAGAAAGGACATTTCAGGCCTATTCAGTAATGGTAAATGATCAATGCAGCTGGATGTGAAGAGAGAAATTAACAGGATGTAATCACTGACAGAGCAGAGCACTCTGTACAACAGCTGAGATGCAGACCTGCACATAACAGAGAATAATCAAGCCTGGATAGTACAACAGGAGTCCACATAGATGTGATATGAAGCTGTCAATATAGATGAGATCAAGGAGACAAGTACAGATGAAAGTACAAGGTGATCAAAGATTAGAGAACCAGCAAAGTACAAAAAAACCCCAAAAACAAACAAAACCAAAAAAAAACAAAACTTTCCAAGAATTCAATATAACAAATAACTTAAGAGGTCAAAGCTTTTTATAAAGATAATTTTTCTATCAGGCTACTGGTATCCTGTTAGCAGCTCTTTAAAATAGAGGAGAGAGAAAAATCAACCCAAAAAGTTATCATCCCAAAACCAAGCTACCTAGAAAAAGGTGCAATAAAATGCTTTATCCTGAAAATGGAAAATGCAGGGTTTCTACCAAAAGACAGTTTACTGAGGCAAGAGGGTGGGGAAGAGGATATATGCTGGTGCTTAGGTGAACCCTTATGCTATTTTGGATTATATGCTAGCCTTAAAGTTTTTAGAAAACATTTGAGATATTAGCAATAAAGCAAATATGGGAGGTTGGTTTAGCACTTATATGGCCTTTTATTTCCTGAACAGATTCATTTATATTAGTATTATACCAAATGTTTTTTGCTTAGAACTACGGAACTGAGAGACTTGAGATAAAGGAACACTAATTCTAAAGATTAAAAAGGTTACATTAGAGATCCATGTTGCTCAAGTATTAGTTGACATCTACGTGATCCAGGCTGCCTCCATACTGGTTTAATATTAACACAGTAATTTAGGCAATTTGGGGATAACTTGAATAATGCTCTGCGAACTTCTCTGTGAAGTTTTCTTCCTCAGAATATAGACAGACTTCAATGTTTCCCTACCTCTAAATAAGCATCCTCCTCTCTCCCCATCAGAGTAAGGACCACAAAAATATTCCAGAAAATGTTCATACATGTAAGATATTACCTTTTGATTATAGTATAAATGAAGTCTTTTAATGTAAAATTTCCTATTTTGTGAAACTAAGCCTTCACAGAAGTATGAATGAAAGGAAGTAAAAAATCCTCTGAGTAGAATGTTACCAAAACCAAAAGCTATACCTTATAGAATGTTCAGAGTTGGAAAAACATCAGAATTGAATATAATATTTTTACCCAGGACCAAAGAGGTTATATTGTGTTTGTACACAGTACCCTCACTAAATGCCTCAATGATTGGGAAGAAATATTTTTAGTTTTTTTCACCTAAGACTATTGGGAATTAAAAGGAAGTCTCTAAAACATTGGAATTGTGACTGCATTAATGCACACACAATAATTTGGTTAAGCAACCTTTATTTTTATAAGTTACACACACACACACACACACACACGAATCAAGCTTATTCGAATGGGGAAGCCATATGAATACAAGAGATTAGCATACCTTAAGTCCAATTTTGCTAAATGGATCTAGGTATACTGGAGCTAATAAGCTTTATTTTCCTCTTCAGTTTTCTGAGGCACGTGGGTGTGTGTGTCCAGATACTACTACTGCCATTAAAATTATCTAAGATTTTTGGTACCAAAAACCTCAAAAGTCAGTTTCTCCCATGGTATCAGCTAATTAATATTTAATATCCTAAAACCTAATGTTTTAATACCTGGAAGCAGTCCTTAAAAATACCCAAAACTATCAAAGATGTCTGAATTGCCTTTATGTAGAAAAATTTTAAAAGATTTACTTTCTCTAATCAGCAGAGCATATGACAAAAGTATTAAAGAATACATTCCACAAGTAAATTAACACAGACTCCCATCAAATCTGAAAAAGTAGGTTTGAGAGATCTCTCCCAAAATAAGGAATGCAGTTGTTACCAGGTAAAACAGCATACACAAAGGTAGCTATGTTAAATATAAATGGAAAAACAAAATACTGCTCAATGTAGAACATCTGACTCCTAATCTTGGGGTTGTGGGTTTGAGTCCCATGTTGGGTTTAGAGAGTACTTAAAATAAAAAATACTTTTTAAAAAATGAGCAACTGAATAAGGACCCAGTGACTAATCACCCATGTTTTGCAAAGCTTGATGTATGGATCCCTAAGGTGCACAGAGGCCCATCTCTTTGAAGAGGAGCATCAGCCAAAGGCAGGGAAGCTTCAGCCTTCTCCTAAAGTTTTGTTCCAGGTCTTACTAAAATGGAAAGATAAAGTTTCTTGGGATCTGGGTATATTCCCACCATAAAATAAATATAAACTTTTCAAAAAAAAATACTGCTCAATCGTTTCTTTTTATTATTTTTTTAAGATTTTATTTATTTGACAGAGAGAGAGAGATCACAAGTAGGCAGAGAGGCAGGCAGAGAGAGAGGAGGAAGCAGGCTCCCTGCTGAGCAGAGAGCCCGATTCAGGACTCGATCCCAGGACCCTGAGATCATGACCTGAGCTGAAGGCAGAGGCTTAACCCACTGAGCCACCCAGGCGCCCCAATGCTTTCTTTTTAAAAGTTCAGAAATTATATGCTAAGACAAAACATATTTTACTATTCCCAAAAGGCCTTCAAAATTTGCCCACTCAACAATGTCACTAAGTTTACATCTTTAGTCACAAAATGTCTTCTATGTACCCTTTTAGCTTGCTGGGTGCTGTTCTTTTCCTGTAACTTATTCAAATCTTTCCTGGACAAGTTATTTTAAATGAGCCGTTACCATGAATGTGGTAATACAGATTAAGATGGTTTCTTCTAATAAATTGAAGATAATGTATATATTGTCGTATTTTACAACCGAGTTCTATTTAAAAGTAGCACTTTTTATACTAAGTTGCACAATTTAGGTAGAAAGATGAACTGAGGTTCATATTAATTTTTCACTTACAAGGCTACAAGAAATAGGAGCCATTTTTCACGGGAGTGAGAAGGAAAAGGCAAGGCCTCCAAGTGAAAGGGGAAGAAAATAGGTGGTGATTGAGGGTTGTGAGGCTGCTTTCAGGATCTATCCTCCTCCCCACAGCAAATAATCTGCCTGGGAGGGGTCAAGACTCTTTGCAATCAGGCACTCTTCTTTCAGGCATGGGCAGTACCCTGCTTGCCTTCCTGCTCCCAAGGAAGTTAAAGGCCGTTAGTCCTTAAGATGTTCTCACACACAATACACTTAGCCATCTGTAACATGACTACTTTTATCAAATCCCTCTTTCATAAATATGAAGAACCACGAAACATTTGAAAAAAAGTAGAGGCAGAAAAAGTAAATAACCAAAGTGAACTAGTATTTCAAAGCACCTTGTAACTGGTAACTTTTTAAAAAAATCTTCAGAATTCAAGAATGAGCACGACAGTCTATATATAAAATAAGAACAGACTGCTCTATTGCTGAAATTTAAAGACATGTTTATTTTTTTAAAGATTTTATATATTTATTTGAAAGAGAGAGAAGGAACAGGGGAGGGAACAATGGAGAGGGAGAAGCTGACTCCCCACCCAGCAGGGACACCGGATGCAGGCTTGATCCCAGAACTCCAGGATCATGACCCAAGCCCAGTGCAGAAACCTAACCAACTGAGCCACCCAGGCACCCCAAGACAATGTGTGTTCTGAAGGGCGGAGAGATGTTAACGTTTTCTATAAAGTGTAAAAAGCTAGTGATAAATGAATGTTTAAATATAAAACAATCAATTCAGTCCAATTCTTTCAATCCAAGCTCCAAAAAGCAAGCAGAAAAACTGAAAAAACTATAAAGCAAAATTCTCAGTAACTAAGAAACCCTTAAGACTTCAAGTTAAAAAACAAATGAAAACCTATGCAGTCTCATGAAACTTCAGAAAACCAAGTAACAAAAACAAAACAAAAAAAAAATTCTGAACACATAAGACAAAAAGATTACCTACAAAGTAAGAATTGCATTCAATCAACTTGTTAAGACTAAACAATGGAATGATGACCCCAAAGTTCTTATGGAGGATACTGCAGCTAGAATCCTGTCCAAACTGTCAACAGTGAGGGTAAAACACTTTCCAGTACACAAGACTGTTTACAGTTCGCGTACCTTTTCTGACAATATTACCAGAGAACATATTGCAGCAAGAACAAGAGGGAATCTAAGAGGAAGCTATGGAACCTATGAACAGTGGAACACAGCAATGGAATGGAAAAAGGAATCCTAGTATGATAGGAGTTCACAGACAGGAGTATACGGAGCATTAAATATGATTAAATAACCAAACTAGCTTAGCAAAAAGACCGGTAATTAGAAACTCGATAAAAAAACTAAAGTCATGGGATGCCTGGGTGCCTGTCAGTTATGCAGCTGCCTTCAGTTCAGGTCATGACCCCAGGGTTTGGGATCGAGTCCTGCAGAATCCCACATCAGGCTCATTTTCTCAGCTGGGAGCCAGATTCTCCCTCTGCCTGCTGCTCCAACTGCTTGTGTACATGCTCTCTCACTGACAAATAAAATCTTAAAAAAAATTTAAGTCATGGTTCATGTTTTAGCAATATCATGAACCTAAACAAAGGACCATTAAAAGAATTCATTTTATCTCTACCTTGGAATTTTGCTTGCCAAAGTATTCAGGTTTTGTCAAAATAGGATTACCTGTGAATCTAAATGAATTATCTATTATAAATGCTATATTTTATCTATATTCAGTCTAGAGGCAAAATAAGATAATCCATTATAAAGTGTCATAAACCTGACAACAGACAAGATAACGGGAACTGGGAGATGAAGGAAAAGAAATAAAATAGAGTGTGTTGCTTCCTTAAATAGTGAGGAGCAAATAGATACTAAAGCTGGTGTAAGTTAAGGCTTAAGTGTAGTCTGAGTAATAAAGGTAATCAACTGAATTTAAAATAGTTCAGCAAAAAGAACAGGAAAAGCTAAACTCCTCACAAGGGGTAAATACTGTTTAAATTTAGTAATCAAGATACATGTAAACAGTAACCACTATAAGAATTAAAGGAGTCATCTCTGTTAATTGGATAGAATGTGAGCATGTAGACTTTGTGCTATTTCACATTGGGTACTATCTCCTGTTCTCCAAGTATGTATATTATCAAGCTAAATTATCAACTAAGCATATATAAACATAAGTAACACCTTTATCCACTACTCAAACTAGGAGTTAGATTATAGTGAGATGATACCTTAAATTCAAAGCCTCTCTTTTAAAGACTTAACCTAGCAAATGAAACATAAATACAACTATCCATACAGATGCAACCATGGCTCAATTTTAGAATACAGTAAGGATTAGAAATACCTTTTTTCAAGAATTTGAAACTTAATGGTAACTTTATAGTTATCTAGTCTTCATGCTTTTCTCAGGTATCATCACTTACCCTCTCTGCAAAAAAATGTGACACAAATTTTATAGACTTAAAACGAGGGACGCCTGGGTGGCTCATTTGGTTAAGCAGTTGCCTTTGGCTCAGGTTGTGATTTCAAGGTCCTGGGATTGAGCCCCCGTCAGTCAGGCTCCCTGCTCAGCAGGGAGTGTGCTTCTCCCTCTCCCATCGTTCTCCACTCCCCATGCTTACTCTCTCTGATAAACAAAATCTTAAGCAAAACTACACTAAACCAGCAAAACAAAAATTCAATTTTGAAGTACCACATGCTTATAAAGAGGGTTGTAGTTGGAAGATGTTTCATTCAGCAACTTAAATTAAGTTGAACATCAGCATAAAGGAAGACTGCTGAGCTGGATTGTAATTACAGTATTTAAGCTTTTTTTTTTTTTAAAAGATTTTTATTTATTAAATAAACAGAGAGAGAGAGATATCACAAGTAGGCAGAGAGGCAGGTAGAGAGAGAGGGGGAAGCAGGCTCCCTGCCAAGCAGAGAGCCCGATATGGGGCTCGATCCCAGGACCCTGAGATCATGACCAGAGCCGAAGGCAGAGGCTTTAACCCACTGAGCCACCCAGGCGCCCCAAGCTTTTTTTTTTTTTTTAAGATATTATTTACTGGACAGAGAAGAGAGGAAGAACCGGCAGGCAGAGGGAGAGGGAGAAGCAGACTCCCCACTGAGCAGGGAGCCTGATAGGGGCTTGATCCCAGAACTCTGGGATCACGACCTGAGCGCATGGCAGATAGATGCCTGACTGAGCTATCTAGGCAGCCCCCAAAGTGGTTTTTATATATATCACAAGGCCAACTGTTCTCTTAACTTCCAATTTTGATTTTTTAAGAAATGTCAGATGTACAATTTCATGAACTTAGTTTACTTAAAACATTACCATTACACGCTCATTTTTTAATTTGTTAGAGCAGCAGGCAGAGAGAGAGCGGGACTTGATGCCAGGGTCACGAGGATCATGACCTGAGCCAAGCCATCCAGCGGTCCTTAGCATTACAAGCTCATTTGAAAAAGCTTTGTATGTTCTATGTTTATATGTTGTATTTTCAGCAAGCCACAATTAAGCCTAGTTCAGCAATTAACTTCCCACCAAACGGAAAAATATTTGAATGTTTTTAAATACCTAATACAATTAGTTCAGATTTCCCTGCCCTGAAGGAGCTTCCATTCTAAGAGACAAAAGAAATCAGAGAGAAATAACAGAATAACTAGTAACTTAAATAGACTGATTAAGAGACACTGAAGTAATTATAGTTATCTGCTGCTGGGGTCATAACTATGGCTGATCTGTCCTAACTGCTAAATGATGGAAACCAAGAGAACAACTAAAATATATGACACAATTTTAGAAAAAGCTTTTTCATTATATTTTAATTCTATTTATAAATGAATCTGAAGTTATGCAGGGTTCATAAAAGAAAGTGTACCTGTCCTTAATGTTGAAGGATTCTTAAGAATCCCATGTGTGCAAATTCATGTGGATTTTTACTATTTCAAGGAAAAAAGCAAAGGAGATACTAAACTTTGCCAACCAAAACTGTGTACACTTGCATGTGGCTGCAGAGAATTGGAAAGTGGCTTTTGACATACTGTTCATTACTTCTGGTTTTCCACCACTCATTCTAAATACTTAATACCCCAAGACAATTAGTATATATGCTTTTACAATTTTTCATGACATTACCTAAGTTAAAGCCATTTAGAAGTCCAATTCCTGAACCTTCCAATTAAAGTAACATAAATACTAAACATATTACGAGATACGTTCTTATTAACATATTAAAGATAATACTCTTAAAAACAAAGTCTTAAGGGTTTCTTTCCTCATGACATAAAAAATAAGGGCACCTCTCTGGCTCGATCAACAGAGGATAGACAGAGGATCCGACCCTTGATCTCAGGGTCCTGAGTTCAAGCCCCACATTGCATACGGAGCCTACTTACTTGTTTTACAAATTTTGTGTTCAAATGATGCAGTACTGACATTTCCTAATTCCCATAGGAAAAAACTGGATACCTATATTCGAACAGCAAGCAATATCCTATTCAAATTTTTAAACAGCATTAAAAGAGCCACATCAGATGTAATATTACAACTCTTCTGGTATGTTTTGTTTCTACACTTAGAAGACCAGATTTTGAAATCTACTCTGTTCAACAGATTTTGTATTATGAACAAGCTCCACATTCTTTAATCTGTGGTAATGGCTTGTCTACAACAAAACCCCTATCCTTTAACCATGAAATAAAATTGGCTATAGTTCATAAATGACAGAAAATACCAATTCCCTTAGATATCCTAAAATTGTCTCCAAAACAATAATTCATCGTAAGAATCTTTTCAGAATATAGACTAAAAACCTAAGAAATAACGCTTCATGAACATTAGATAGCCTTTTTAACTCCCCTCAGATTAGAACTTGTTTTAAACCACTTTATAGACAAAGTGAAAAATCAGATATCCACTTAAGCCTGTAATAAATTCTAAAATAACTTTGATTCTATTAAGTTTACTGGTTGTGTTAGAAACACATTACAGGAAACTAACATGTGAAACCATTAAATTCTCAAAATGATTTATGAGGATTCCTCCCTTACTCAAAGTCTTATTCAGCAGTCTTATTTCAACCAAGTACTAATTTGGTCTCTACATAGGGAGACAAGCAACAGAAATGGTTTTCAAAATGCTCTAGGGGCGACCCAGAATCTTTCAGGTATAAAATCTCCACAACTGCTATGAAGACAAAAGCTTCTTTTCACTAAACAGCATAAATTTTGGTTATCCTAAATACAATACAAACTAAATTCTGCATTAAGTGACCTTCTAAAGATTTTTGTCTGGATGAAGTGGCCAAAATTACCACTACCTGCCCCTCCACCCACCAAGAAATTCCAGGGCTGAGAGCCAAACCCTTTAGATGTATTTACAAATTCCCCATTCTTTGATGATTTGCCAACTTAGCTTAATGGAACCCATTTTAAGCTGAGTTCACCTACCTAACCTCATTGGCAGTCATCTAAATGTTCCATATTTTATTACAAAAACAGATCCGTTTGTTCACTCCTCTCCCGAATTACTTGCAACCTCAATTATTTCCAAACCTTCAGAGAAAGATTGTGATAGAAAATGGAAGAACATTGCATGGTAGGGTATGTTCCCAGAAAAGAACCAAATTACCATTAAATTCTTCATCCACTGGCATGTGTATGACCACAGAATATTTTCACCAACTAAAATTAAGTGAAGACCAACTATATGTTTACATCTCCCCATCATGTGCTTGAATTAGTAATCTTGGGGAATCTGTTTTTTACCATTGGCTAGTCACTTTGAATGTATAATCAAAAGGTGAAGAGCTCTAAAGATTCCAAGTGTCTATTCAAAAGCTGTTAAGTGAAAAAACGATGAAATGGAGGACACCCACAATAATTCTTGGACTCCTGGAGATCCTAAGACATGCTACAAAAATAGGTCTTTATTCTTAGGAAAATATAGTCAGAGCTAGCTTCCTTATGCTATACATAAAATCTTAACATCAGAGGCAGTACAGATAGTACAGATAGTTTTTTGAACTGATCTCCAAACAAGCACAAACCCACTACGTTAAAAAGAACAGATAAGTTGAGGTTTTTGGCAAAAGACAGTACTTCACACATCTAATCCAAATCAAAGAGCCTGCAGACAGTTGTTTTCAGTGAGATGAAAGGAATGAAATAAATATAAATTCTATGGATAAATAAATGTAAGAGACAATTTAAATAAGCTAAGAGAACTAATATTTCTTTTAAATAAAAGTACTAGTCAGGTACAAGCTTTTGTTTCTCAATGCCAGACTTCTAAATGTTTATCAGACTACTGTTAAAATCATTAAAAACCTAATCTTGGACCAGAGCATTAGTTGTAATACTGTTTTACATTCGTAAAAAAGATGGTTTTTCCAACTGAATGCTTCTGGTCCTGAGAAATATTTTATGTATATTACTGAAGGCAGACTGTGGTGCTAATAGAACTTACATTTAAGTACTTTTTAAAAAAGTGACAGACCAAAAAGTCCATCTATTAATTTGCCCACAGTTAAAAATGTCTTTGAGCATTGGTTTATAATTAGCATCTTAAGAAAAGTAGTGGCATGCCCTATTGAGTGGTATCACTGAGTAAATGCTACACTTTAAAACATCATCCTCACAAGTCTGTTATTTTATGTATTGTTACTTAAGTCTTTTATTCATTCATTTTATACCCACCAATGAATTCCTATGGTCAGATAGAAATTTTATGGAATACATCACTGGGGAGAAAATGATCATGGTGGGTATTCCTGGAAAGTTGTAGGAATCTGAGCTATCATTTACTCTAGGGTTAGCTCCCTCTCCTAAAAGTATGAAGTCCTTTTACATTTATTTTCTCCCCTTAAAATAGAGACATAGCTTACTCCATAATAACAAGGTGATCTTTTGCTGTTTCTAGTCAACAGTGACTTTGGCTTAGCAGTCAAAAAAGGCTGTCTTGCGTGTGACAATTTTGCCCATCTAGCATGTGTTCATCCTAAGTCTTTCCAAATACATACAAGTAAATACCCGAGATCACCCCATCAATCCATTCTTATTAAGTTCCTATTTTATCATGAGGAAAATGTTTATATTCTGTTAAATCAGACTTGCAGTAATTGATAAATTTCTCATGATGCTACAACCACCATCATGAGTGTACAACCGCTCTTTTTGTGCTCAACCCCCACTTCATTTCTAATATCTGATTCAATTGCAATGGCTGAAGATCTTCCACAAAATGTATGTTTGGGAAAATATATATAACACAATTTTCTCACAAAGCAACTTTCTGAAAACTGATTTAACTAAACTGATGATCACGTTTGATTGCCAAGTAGTCTGCAGAAACAAAATCTTGCGTCTGTTTGTTTAGGTAACTCAAGTTTCTTGTTTAACAATCAGAATGCTTTAAGGATACATTTTTCACCCCAAGGAAGGGACTTGACTCTTGGATTTAAGACCCATTCCTTGACAATATATACAAAATTTCTTTTAACTTGTCATCTGTCCATCTTTGAAGCTGTCAAAGCCAAGAACCCATAAACAAATCACAAATAGCAATAACCTACATTAGTTAACATTCCCCTTTTAACATGTTGACATTTTTACTAAAGGATTAGTTATTTTTGCATTTCCATTTCTCATATCCCATGACATTCCATATAAATTGCATTATTGCTTTATAGGCCACACAACATTCAAAAGTATGTTTATATGCATTGCCTGTTTTCCTTGATCTCTTATTGATAAAGAGTTTGATGCTGATTTTTTTACTACAGAAATTTAAGTTTGAAAATACCAGTTAGTATTTCTTCTCAGAACTTAATTGTTCACATCACTAATCACTACATGCATATTTAGCTCTGATTATATTGCTCAAAAACTGCACCCATTATCAGAACAGTGCAAATGATATTTAATTTTAAAAGTAATTATAATGGCTTGAATTCAAAGTTATTCAAATGAACACTGTCAAGTAATTTCACTTGAGTGTGTATGTATTTCATCACCACTGTTTACATTACCCATCAATTCTTCACAATTTCTTTATATCATTTTCCCTCCCAAATCCCCAAACTAAGAATGCCAAATAATCTTGGAAACCCACAGCTCCACATTTTAATGTTTCAAGAACACATTTGTGAACTCACAAAAATGTTCATCTTTCAACTTTGACAATGCAGTTCTTACTTAAGTCAAACAAACCCGTCCTAAAATCCCAACAAATAATTCTGAGAATTAAACACCTTGACAGTGTCCCTTAAAAAGGGTATGACAGTAAAGTGCCAATAGGCATGGCAATGACCTCTTTGATGGGATCATTTAACTCCTTGGAACTGGGAAACGCCAGCACCAAAGATTACACTGAGATTCAATTTTACTGAAGGCTACATTTAGTTTACCCACTTTCCACAACCTATTATACTCATTTATATGTTAGAATGAAATGTAAATGTTTTGTGTAGCCCTCAAACTTACACTAAGATTTGAAAGAGATGTACTTTAAAAAAGCACGGGGTAATATATAAAATCAGTGGCAGAAAGTTTCATTAAGCACCAGGAACTAATTTTGTCACCCCATACTCATTTTGTAGGTAAGTTTCAATAACCGGCAAGGCACATTTACATATATTCCAATGAATACTTATTGACAAATTTTAAATTACACTCTATGTCCCAGCTATCCCAGTAACTGACATACAACATACTAAAATGGTTTATTAAGGTAACATAAAAAAACCAATTAATGTGAAACATACAGGCTATTGGCAACCACTAGTCTAAAATTATGTAAGTACAAATAAACATACTGAAATGTGTGCAATTCTAAGTTTTTAAACCAGAATATTTCTACACTAACACACATTTATATTAATGACACATAAAAAAAATAAAAACTTTATTACAAAAATAAGTTACACTCGCCTCCAGCTTACAGTATAAAACAATTTTATTTGCAGGAATGCAAAATGATTGTTTGCCATGAGCATTTTGAACATATGACATGTCTAATTTTGTTAAATTTGCATTTACTGGGGGAACTGGTGTGTATAAAACCTTAATTAAGTATAATAAGCTCTGATCTTCATCGTGGTGCCTATTGGGTATGTGATATAACTGCAGTATCCCTTTGGGGAAGGGGAAAGGGATTTCTTTATACCAAGTCCTAATTAAACTATAATTTCACTTTTGACTTTAAGCTATCAATTTAGGACTTGGCAAAAAATTTGAGGGTGATTCAATAGAGGATGCTTCACCACTGAACACTCACTGTCATCAAGGTGCTTTAGAAAATTAAAAACATAGCACAAATGATTGTACTCTATTCTACAAGTTATCATGACCTGCATAAGAAATGGAAAGCTGATTCACATTTTTGCAGTGATCAGCAGTAAGAAATGCACTAATGAAACATACCTTTTACCTAAAAAGCTAAACTACAGCCATATACTAATTTCTATGATTTATGAAAAAACTTCAAAATATCCAAATGTCAGGCTTTGCTGTACAATTGTCAGTTTTAGTCTGACTTTTTATAAAGGGACACTGCAGTATTTAGTACAAGTTCGGATGCACTTTTTTTGAACATCTGATGTCTTACAAAAGTAACATCTTGCTAAACTATTATACATCCAAATAACTACAATATCTGAAGAAGCAAGGCTGCTTTTTCAGCCACAAAATACGACAAAAGCAAGGCCTGTTATGATGGTCATGAGGAAGTCTTACAAGCCTCTGAAACTAAAGGCAACTAAGAATGTTACATTTGGTATATTAAAATCTTACCCTCATATCATTTAACAAGCCTTGCTTTTATCTACAAAGATTTTCTATGTACAGTACAGACAGGGTATAGTTCAATCCTCTGCTACTGAGGTAGTTAACCAACCCTTTAAAAAAGGTTCTGAAAAGAACCACTATCTGGAATGCCTGACTAACCAGCTCTGATGATTACACCTGAAACTGCATATCTGAACACAATTCAAAAGTGATTACTATAAAAAAGATATAGACAATCATGATTAACCTTGGTGAGCAGAAATAAAATTTAAGGATACCAACAATGGCATTCATCTATACCACTGCAATAAAATTTAAATGCACAAATTCAAGAGAATATTTCAGAAAACCACTGCTGGGATCCTTAATTTAAAAAAACAGGGGAAAAATCTACTTAGAGCAGATTTTTTAAAGAGAAGAACTTTATTCTTTATTAAGATACCATGCTAGAAGTTATGAAGGATTTCTGTTGGAACACATTTGGAAAATAGAGTAGCTTTAGTTTAATAACTTGCACTGCAGAGAAAATTGTTAAAGAAATTCATATCAAAGTCCAAGTATTAGTTCAATGTCCTGTATTTGATTCCATGATCTTCATAGGAAGGTCTTCTGCAACAGAATATGCTCCTATACAGCCGAGATATTTAAGGTTGCTTGATTTCCTTACCATTACTCCACTGCAAGCTTCTGGTGTAATCCCACATAGCAAGTCAGTCTTCATTGTAACAGGTCAGGACCGGCCTCGACCCCTTTTCCCTGCTAGCCAGGTAACAAAAGGAATCAGTTAGATAAATCATTTTAAATTAATAATGTGTACATACACAATGATAACATTAAAAAAGTAAATAAAAGCTTTAACATAGTAATTCTTAATATCACATCTAACCAAAAGGTTTCCTTGAATAACTACTGATTTTTCACTCGTTTTGAGTTGATGTTTTGGTTTGCTTTTTTTGCCCTTTATTGGGAGGGGGGAAGGGGACAGGGATGGACTGAATTGAGGTTTGAGAACCCCGTTTTATTCACAAACTGATTTTATTTAAAAAATAATAATAAAATCTAAAGGAAAACCTAAGAGAAGTTATACCTTAAGGCATTCGCCCCAATTAACTTTCAAGAAATTCCTGTTTTGAGACATGAAGTTATCATAAAATATGCTGAAAGCAAACGTCTGAGATGTTTGACCTTGACATGTGAAATTCACTTATTAACATTTTTAAAGAAGCATTCTGTCTTTCAAGTCCTGTATTTTTCACATGTAGCCTTACTGTTAGGTGTAAATCTTAAAATTTAGGGGAGATGGAGGTTCAGAAGTAGGGAGTGGATTTAAACCTTTTTGCTGTTGACATAGTCTACCCCCCAAATTCTAATGTTTAGAAGATTAATATTCTCCCATCATACTGCTACATAGACCATAGGGTCAAAACAAGATTAAAATACAAATGATTACAAAAATCCGAACTA
>CM053608.1:63380752-63400752 GCA_028646535.1 Procyon lotor | reverse complement strand
TCCTTTTATACATGTTCTTATAAAATCCAATATATGCAATACATTATACACCTAGTTTTCTTCAATACCATGTTACTTATTTTATTAACTACATTCTCTTATTTCATTTCTCAAAACTCATGTATGAAATGTTTGAGGTGCAACAGGCACTATATATTGGTAGAGAAGCCTCTTCTGGATGTAGAGGAAGTAGAGTTTATCATAATTAGAGATTTAGTAACTTCTATTTCTGAGAAAAAAACCTCTTCACCCTTTAACCAAACAGAACAATTTTGGACAGCTAATATTTAAAATACATAATTCAGGAGCACATTCTGTAAAATATAGTAGGAAACTTCCTAGACTGATTTTCATTTTTTTTTTTTTTAAAGATTATTTTATTTATTTATTTGACAGAGAGAGATCACGAGTAGGCAGAGAGGCAGGCAGAGAGAGAGGGGGAAGCAGGCTCCCCGCTGAGCAGAGAGCCCGATGCGGGGCTCGATCCCAGAACCCTGAGATCATGACCTGAGCCGAAGGCAGAGGCTTTAACCCACTGAGCCACCCAGGTGCCCCCTGATTTTCATTATTATACAAAAACTCCAGTTATTTAGAATTATAGTTATTTTCACAAGTATGGTCAATAGCAACAGCTCAATAAACATTTCTTGAGATTGTTGGCATTTCTCAGCAGCTAAAAGCTTTTAAGTCTTCTTTAAAAGGTTATGCATTTATTTAACAAGTTTGCAAAATACCTGTTTTTCACCAGTTAATCTACCAACATTTAAATGTATACAATTTTTACTTACATTTGATTCTTTGCTGCTTGCCTCTGAGCTTTTCTTTCTTTCCTTTTCTGATCTGGTGGCTTAGCAAAAACAATTTCAATATTTTCTCCCTCCAAATCTTTGCCATTCATTTCTTCCATAGCCTTAAAAAACAAGGTATTGATCAATATAAAGATGCCTTCAACAATAATTATGCTTCATCCAAAGTTGAAAAATCATTTCATTGATGTTAAAAGGATGAGATTTAAAAAATACAGTTGTTAGATTTTATCTAAAGATCCAGCTCTTCACTAATTATCTTTTTGACTCAGTTTAGTGAGTTATGCAATTTGCTACAGCCAATAAAGGTTAACTGGAGTAGATTACACGACCTCTGAGTGTCCTTCAACTTTTTAAAATATTCCAATTATAGGATGACTAAAAAATCCTTAGTTTAATTTAGATGCCTACAATTCCCCCATTTATTTACCTTGACAGCACCATCTCGCTCATCAAAATGAATGAAAGCATAATCTTTTAGTTTCTTCACTCGTTCCAGTTTCCCAAACTGACTAAATGCTTTTTCTAAAATCTCTTCTGTTACAGTATTGGCAAGGTTACGTACAAACAGCACTTTTACCTGAAAATTAAAAAAAAAAAAAAAAACAGAAACTCCCTATATATTTATTTCCAAAGGGTTCAATTTCCAGGATGCCGTTAACCCACCCTACAAAAAGTCACTAACCATTAAAGAACTATCAGAAATATAAAAGACCAAGTTTTCAACTCATCTGAAAACACCCAAGAAGTGTGACAGCTGGATCTAATGGGTGAAAAACCTGAAGACACCTCACCAAAGTAGATAACAAACACATGAAGAGATGCTCAACATCACTTCATTAGGTAATTATAAATAAAAACGAGGGGTGCGTGGCTGGCTCAGTCAGCAGGACACACAGCTTTATCTTGGGGTTGGTAAATTCAAGCCCCACGCTGGGTGTAAAGATTAGTTAAAAAAAAATTATTTTTTAAATAAACAAAAAATAAATAAAAACAATGAAATGCCACCGCATTAGAATGGCCAAAAAAACAACACAAACACCATCCAATGCAGGTAAGGACATGGAGCAGAAACAGTGCTAGTGGAAATGCTGAATAGTATAGACTCTCCGTGGAGAACAGTTTGGCAGTTTCTTACAAAGCTAAACATACTTTTACCATACAATCCAACAACTGTACTTTTTGTTATTTACCCAAATGAGTTGAAAACATGTCCACATAAAAATCTGCATATGGTTGTTTACAAAAGATTTATTCATAATTGCCAAAACTTGGAAGCAAACAAAATATTCTAGGTGAATGGATAAATAAGTTGTAGTACACCAAGACAAAGGATTATTACTCAGTGGTAAAAAGAAATGAGCTATCAAGTCATGGAAAGATATGGAGGAACTTTAAATGCAGGTAACCAAGTAAAAGAATTTTAAAAAGCTATATATTGTATAACTCCAACTATGTAAGACATTTGAGAAAAAGCAAAGCTATGGAAACAAACAAAATCAATAGTTCCCAAGGGTTAGAGGGGATGGGAGGGGGTGATTATGCAGATCAGGAAGGATTCCTAGTAAAACTATTACATTTAAACCAAACCCACGGAATGTACAATAAAAGTAAATCCCTAATGTAAACTATGGACTTTTAAAAGTTATAATAATGTGTCAATGTAGGTTCACCGATTGTTAACAAATATACCAGTCTGGTGCAGATGCTGACAGCTGAGTAGGCTGTGCATGTGTGTGGCCAAGGAGTACATGAGAACTCTGTACTTTGCTCAAAACAAAATATGCTTAGTAGTTTTTATTAAATTAGTAATTAGTTTGCAATTCAAACTGAGGTAGTCATTTTCTAACAACGTGACTCCCATGCCTCTCAGATAGCTGTTGAAATTTAACTCTTCACAAAGGTGGTCAAAACTAATTAGAACCTGCTTTTGAAGTGGTGATAAAGCAGGAGTGTTCAAAATACTGACAAAATAAACTTTCAATCCAGAAGGCTCCTCAAAGTACAATTACAAAGGCTGACCTTTTGCTAAGCAACACTATCATCTCCTCCTAAAATACTTGAAATAACATCCAAATTTCTTAATTTGATAATCCAAAAGAGCTTAATAGGTCAGAAAAAAAATACTTAGTATTGTCTGTCCTCAAGACTACTTATCCTTTAGCAATATTCACAGTTCTGGCATTTCGCTTGATTTAAGTGAACAAGTTGTATTTGCTAGCCTATCACCATTAAGGGGGAATTCTTAAATGACAAAGGATACAATAACTTAACTAAGAAATGTTGACTCAAGGAATGTTTGTTCTCATAGGATGTCTCAACTGACTGCTGAAGCAGGATACCTAATAATAGCTAAACCTTGTAACTGCAGCAGCTCTGCTAGGCCAGTACAGTTCACTATTTTTAGGAGTAGGACTTTTAACACAAAAACCATGTAAGCTAAATGGCGCCATTCTCAAATATGCAAAGAAACTGCTCTCAGACTCCGCACAAAAACGATAGTGAACCATCTCCACAGCATATAGGCTAACTACTCATCATCTTGAGAGTATGACAGCTACACAATTATGACTGAGTGTCCACAAATAAATTTCTATGTTCACTCCCTATACACATATTATTTCTGATATGTTGCTTCATTTAAAAACTCTTCTCTCACTTTCAAAAATACGGCTTTTTAAAAAGTACACGATTTTTAAAAGTTCTTTACTTCCCTCTCTAAAGTGTTCCCCTTCTTCCACCAACCCCTCAAAAAAATTATTAACTTGACTGCCATTACCTTTGCCATAACCTCAGGATCAGGATCTTCTATAGGATCAGCCCATTCAACAGTTCCAACATTTCCCCAGACCTTGACTTTACCACTCATTAACCTACGCCTTGCCTGGGCAGCTGTTTTGTGATCTTCATATTCAAGGAAGCAAAACCCTCTGTTTTTTTTCTTGTCATCTGGTTGATGGTATAAAATGACGTCTGTGAGACCCTCTGAAAGTAAACAACCGTTCCAGAGAAATTAGATACAATAAGCAAGAACAAAGTTGATTAAAGGATTTTTCTAATATAATACTGGGATATAAAACTGAAAAGTTAATCTCGTATCTTTAGACTCTAAAAAGAACTGGTCCAGATAGTTTACCTAATCCACACTTGACAAATGTTCCCAACACACTTGTAAAGTCCTTAGACAAAAGGACTACTCTCCCATTAACATAAAATTTTTACGTAACTGTTAGGAAAATGGTAGTATAGGTCAGACATGGTTAAACATTTTTATTATACAAGTATACACTAAAATTATTTTTTTAAAGATTTCATTTATTTGAGAAGGGGGGGCCAAGGGGAGAAGGGTAGGGTCAGAGGAAGAGGGAGAAGCAGACCCCCTAGTGATTATGACCTGAGCCGAAGGCAGATACTTAACCAACTGAGCCACCCACATGCCCCTAAAATTTTTTTTTTTTTTTTTTTTAAAGACTTTGACAAGAAAGAGATCACAAGTAGTCAGAGAGGTAGGCAGAGGGAAAAAGGGAAGCAGGCTCCCTGCTGAGCAGAGAGCCCAAAGCAGGGCTGGATCCCAGGACTGAGATTATGACCTGAGCAAGAGGCAGAGGCTTTAACCTACTTGAGCCACTCAGGCGCGCCCCCCCCAAAATTCTTTTTGATGACACTTTTCTGGCCTCAGATATCAATAGCTTTATTTCAAATTAAATATATTAGTATTAAGTAAGACTTTAAATGTTCCTGGAAACTAATAGTCTGATAATTTACTAAATATTCTAGGCAGACAAAATATATTCTAATAAAAGCAGCCCAACATGGAAACTATTATTAAAAATGCTTTATAGTTCAAAGAAATTGCCCCATATTGACAATGTATAATCTCTGCTTATAGCAAAATTTATTATTCCAATTATTTAGAAAGTCAAATCATTTCTCAAACACTCCTACTAAGAATGTCAACCTATCACCTAAAAATCCATAAAAACACAAACAGATTCCAAAACAGGGAATGCACAGATTGAAGAGTACAGACTATTCAAATCCCAGGTGCATTCCTTACGAACTACATAATGTTCGGCATTTCTCAAAGCCCTCTGTACCTATTTTCCTTACCTGAAAAATGGGAGTTACCTATCTCACATGGTTGGAAAACACAAGTCAATAAATATAGTGTTTAAAACAATGCTTGTCACACAGAAGTATGCAATTACCTTCAGTATTAGAAGCTGCACCTCCTTCCACCTAAATCCAACTTACCTGTTACTTTGCTAAATTCTTCAAGAATCTGTTCCTTGGTTTTACTCTTAGGAATAGAGCCCACAAAAAGCCTATTGTTGGCAACCGAGATGCAGACACCAATGTGTTTTCCAGAACGAATTTCATGATTATTATACTGAAAGGGGAAAAAGTGTACCATGTTTTAAAAATACTTATAGTATCTTATTATCTTTATTATAAAAATATATGCAAATTTGTAGGCAAACCTGTTTCAATGCTATGTATTTTTCTACCTTTTAAAAATATAATTAGCATATGGCACTCTAAGAGGAAATTATGAGACAGGGAAAATTATACTGACAACACATCAAAAAAATTTACAAATTAAATTAAAGCAAAAATTGGTTAGTCCTTGAAACTTAAGAAACTTGATAAATTAGGAATCAGGTCTATAGGCAGCTTAAATTCAAAACTGCTGAATCCACAATACCTTAATTTCTATTTAATTCATCCTAGCAACCAATTATCCTTATGCAAGGTTAACAGACTCAAATACCAACAAGCTTTCCACCTTTCTGTCAACCAGTACCTAAATCTCTTTTTTCCCATTTCCTTTTCACTCTTGTTAAAAAGTTGCAATAAGGGGGTTTTCACCTTTAAATATGCAATTCTAAAAGGAGAGAATCTTGTTTTCCTGAAACTACCTTACGTTTTTTCCCCATTTCATTTTCATGAAGTCTACAATGAAGTTGGAAAAGAAAAGTGGATTGATTATAGTGCAAGTACAGAAGCAAATATAAAACTACAATAAAAAGTAAAGTCTTCAAGCAACTATATCCCATAAACAGGAGAGATATTAAAGAGGTAAAACCCCATCTGTCAAAGTGACAAATCCACTGATCAGGATTTACAAACCAAAGTTCAAAACTATTCAAGTTAATTAGGAAAAGTAAATTATTTATATTACACACTTAAAATCACCTCAAAATTTCATGTTAGTAGTAATAATGGTGGCATCAGCAATAATTATGGATTAATTCTACACACCTGGCCTCAAAAATCTATGTTGTCTACCTACAAGTAGGGCTACACAAACTAAAAAAAATGAATATAAATTTCCATACAATTTGTAGAGCAGCCTTAGGGCAAAAGTTAAACCCCATTCCTCTCCCATTTTTTTTTTTTTTTTAAAGTAAGCTTTACACCAAATGTGGGGCGCTTAAACTCACAACCCTGAGATCAAGAGTCGATCCACTGAATGAGCTAGCCAGGAACCCCTCCTTCTCCCATTCTTGCAGAAAAGGTACATGAGGTAGATAACAAGAAAGCATATACCAAGTCAAAAAAGTTCCTCCCTGTCCGCTTCTCCAACTTCAGATCCTCAAAATCTAATGTGAAATTCAAATGTCCTTCCTCTGGTTCAGAACAGTTTTATACTTTCTACCACACTGATTCAATTCATGCTATCAAAGTACCTAGTAATCATGATCCCAGGATTATTTATTTCTACACTTATGCCAGAGACCTTTTTTTTTAAAAAAAGAAATGACAGTTTTTGCCTATTGAAAACAATCTCTCAGTGGCTCCCCACCACCAAAATAAAGTTCAAATACCTGGACATCATGTAATTTCATCCTAAAAATCCTACTACTACTACTCCTTTCTCTCCACAATAATCCTAGCTATTTACATGAATTCTCAAACACCTTTATACTGCTGAGCCTCTGAATAACATGTTTCTCAGAAACTTCCATCATCCAAACTCCTCATTGTACCTGTAGATTTGGGCTCAACCACACATTCTGCAACACCTAAATCCTATAAAAAAAAAAAAGGTCAACAAAACATCTTTCTATGTTTAACACAGAGCAGTAATTCTAAGCAATGACTTTGTCCCCAGAGGACATCTGACAATGTCTAAAGATATTTTTGGTTGTCAACTAGGGATGGGGGCTTGCTTTTAGTGAGTACACAGAGGCCAGAAAGGGTACTAAATATCCTACAATTTATAAGATAACCCAGCAGAGCAAAGAATTACCTGATCTAAAATATCAACAGTACTGAGGTTGAAAAATCCTGCCAGACACCTTGTTTTCTCATAGCATTTATATTCTATTAAGATCAAAAACCTCCTAAAAATAGAGATTTATGGGTTACCTGAAAATAGTGGACCTATGGTTGAATCCATCACTGTCTGGGATTATGGACAAGTTTAAGTAGACTACAATACTCTATTACAATTAAGTTAACCTAAGAACACAACAAATTGCTTTAAAAACATATACATTCCCTAGATTTTTATAATGTAGCATCAAATAACTTCTCTTAGTGACAAATCAGTAGCTTTCAATTTAATCATCTAATCTTTAACTCCAGGACTTGACAAAAACTAAAATCTCAGAAAAATAGAAATAAATACAAAGTGCTTAAAGGAAAAAATCAGTTATTCTGAAGTAATAGAACTTGGCATAACTTTCCTCCAGAAGTCCTAAGAGCAAGACCTATTTCCCATGAGAAAATGTTTTAAAAGTTCTAAAAAAAGAAAAACTTGCAAGAAAAATTAAAAGTCTTGGTTATAACCACTTCCACAACATTTAACAAAGCTGCTTCAAAGCAGTAATGACCAATTTCATTATTTACAGAAGAAAGTTTCTTTACTTGCCCTGCTACAGTTTATCAATGCAGGTTTAGGATGGCTGTGGTCTCTAAAAAATATGACAGGAAGATTTAATTTAGCAAGATTTAGAAAGTCAACTATAATTCTTCATCCATATTTTAAGTTAAAAACAAAAACAAAAAAAAAGGCCAAAACAATTAGAGCTAACCCAGAGAGTAAACTGGCTGTACAATTAAAATAAATCATTAAAGGAGCAAAGGAGACCCTCTGGGCATATTGTCCAAATAAAGTAAAAGAAGTACCCAGAGGGGCGCATGGCTGGCCCCATGGGCAGAGCATTTGACTCTTGATCTCAGGGTCAAGGGCTTGAGCCCTATGTCTGGTGTAAAGATTACTCAAAAAAGAAAAAAGATGGGTGCCTGGGTAGTTCAGTCAGTTAAGCATCTGCCTTCAGCTCAGGTCATGATCCTGGGGTCTTGGGACTGAGTCCAGCTTCCGGCTCCCTGCTCAGAGGGGAGTCTGCTTCTCCCTCTACCCCTAAACTCATGCTCTCTCACAAATAAATTTAAAAATCTTAAAAAAAAAAAATACCGACTATCCAGAAACAAACATTTCTTAAAGCAGTACCCAATCTACAGATTAAACATGCATTTTTATATGTGTACTTGAATTAACTTTTCTAAGAATTTTAAGGCCCATCATCATAAATTTCACACCCCAGCAGATTAACAGTGAGTTAAATGGTAGAAGGGCATTCTGTTCTGAACCTTAACAGAGGTTCTAATGTAATGCTGATCAATCCTAACTCAAGAATTAGTATATCAGGACACTATAATATTAAAATGAACAAAAAAAAAGTGATGCCTTCCCATTCAGGGAAGGTCAGCACTGATGTTAAGATATTTGAGAAATCTAGCTTTCAGATTTAGTACCACAGTGAAGTGACAAAATAAGGATGAACTCAACATTAATCAATGCAGCTTCAGTCTTTCAGAACACCAAAACAGGAGTTGTATAGTCTGGGAACATTCCTGTCATCTAGGCTTAAAATCTCAAGTCGCTTTTCCCCTCTCTCATAGCCAGTCACCAAATCCCCCAAAATTAGCAATCTCAGATTTGGAAACTAACGCAGAAGTGGTTATTCAGTTCTAACTCTTCCCATAGCAGCAAAGTCACTACCTCCCCAGACTATCCACTTTATTTTTAAATATTTCTTAAGTAGAGAATCTCCCTTAAGTTTTTATCTAAATAATCTCTACATCAACTTACAACCCTGAGATCAAGAGCTGAATGCTCTTCTAAGCCAGTAAGGTGCCCCAAAAATCTTTACATTGAGCCAAAATCTACCTCCCTAAAAATTCTACATTAACTATTTTCTCCCCCAAATGACAGCACTTCATATGCCTGCACCCAATGATCATGACTCAATTGTTCTCTATGCCTTGCCAATTTTTCCTTCTCTGATACTGGCCAACTAATGTGCTTCCTATAAAAGTGTCACCAAATAGTGACATCCATAACACAATAGTATAGATAGAAACTGAGATTGAGGAGTCTAGAATAAACTGGAGACTATTACTAATCTCCCACTTCTAAACACCATGCTCTATAACACAGAGTCCACGATTACCTGAGCTTATCTGGCAACCACACCACATTGCTGACTCACTCTACAGCTTATTTGTGAAATTAATTGTATACAGGACTTGACCTTTGTCAATTCCATATTGCTGGTGTTAACTATCTGTTTCAGGCTATCAAAATCTTTTCAGGTCCTGATACAGTCATCCAGGGCATTTATCACTGCATGCAAACTCAAGTCACCAGACATTCTGAGAGCAGTCCAACTATGCCCTGATTTATTTAAATCATTGATAAAAATCAGAATGGAACTTATTATTTCTCCTTCCAAAATCTTTAACCTCTCTCCCTTCTATGGCTGTGACACTCCTGGGTCTTTGTTTTCTTTACCCAAACATACTTCATTATTCTGTTATTTACATTATGTTACCCACACCAAAACTCAAAACTTTAATGGCATCATGCAATTTAGCCCAGTAATCACGACAATTACCTTATGGCACGGACTTTATACTAGTTTTATTTCCCATTTCTTTCAGCAAAACACTGCTTCAACTATTCACCTGTTTCCCTAACTATCCTGCTTGATCATCTTTATCACAAAGCCTTCTGTAACAATCCCAATACAATCTTTCCCTTCATCACTGTTACCCTCTGAACAATGCATCTGCTTCCTCTTTCACTGTATTCTGCCTCTCATGTCCCATACACTCTAAAGTCAAGAACTGAGTCAAACTACCTTGTACATCCATAGTAAAAAGTTTTCCTCTTAAGCACACTATTTGCTAAAATGCTACTGAATATCTTGTGGACCTGACCTGTCACCTGCATTCATCAAAATGATTTTACAGATGCTACAGCAGCATACACCAACCACTTTGGTAAATAAAACCATCACTGCCTATTAAAATTGTGACTTTTAATATGCAAATAGAGACCAATTAGTCCAGTGTTCATGATATAAGCACTATCAGCATTTTTAGCAGGTTATTTCTATTACCTAGGAAGGTGATGGGCATGAAGGTGCAAGTGGCCCTGAGCTTCAATTCTGGTAGCATACCACACAAACAGATAAACACACGCTTGCCTACCATTCTTCCTGGTCCTTGTGACAACACCAAATACTACATTTACTTCCAAATATCTCCCCCAGGGTTGAGGGGGAAAGCACTGCCCCCCATTTATCTACACTAATCCCTATCACTAAATAAATAATTGCAAATGAAAGCTAAACAATCTTTAAAATAGCATAACAGCCCATAGCTAATATGGGAATGTTATAAATTCTTGAGTCATAAATAATAGATTAGCTGGCACTAGTGAACCAGTCAGGCAGGTTACTTATCCAGCACCTACTGCATAAATATATAGCGGCACTGTTCTGAATGTCAGGGATACAGAGAAAAAAGAGCTTGTATCCTGAAAGAGGGATAAGCAAATGATTTACAAAACCAAGAAACAATTTTAAATACATCCAAACATTCTGTTTTATTGTGTTCAGGATACTGTCATGGGGCAACTGGATGATAAGCTGCTCAAGTCAGGAAAGGCCCTCTAATACCGGATTGGTAAGACAGCAGCCATGGTAACTGGAGGACTATTAGAAAAAACAGCAGAAGGTAGCCTTGAGATGGAAATGGTCATAGTTTATGTGGGGGACAAGAAGGCAAAGCACAGACGGAAGAGCAAAAAGAGTTAAGAAAGTGATAAGGAGAAACTTTATCAGATAAGACAGGGCTTTTTTGGAAGCCATTATTAAAGTTTTCAACATGGGAATGTTGTTATCTGACCTATGGTAAGACTAAAGAGACACTGGAAAGTAATGAGTAGCCAGGAGGGTACTCGAATGCTACCTTAGAATAAGGTGATAGCAATGAAGATAGATGCCAAAACCATTTTGGCAGTAGAAACAGAGCTTATTTCCTGTGCTCTTTTAACACTACCTAAACCACTACATAATTTAAAAGAATCAGGCTACCTGATGACATAATGTGTATTGCTGACTTAAATGTCTAGCCAAAGATAAGACTTAAACAAACCTGGCATCAAACTAAAGCTGTAGGGTGTTCAACAAGTCTCCCAAGCTATTTACTCTTCTGCAGAATAAATTCCAATTACTTTCAAAAATAAATTGAGGTAGTATTTAAAGGTAATAATGTAGCATCCTAGCACAGCTCCTGGTTTGTTTTTGTTTTTTTTTTTAAGATTTATTTATTTGACAGAGAGAGATCACAAGTAAGCAGAGAAGCAGACAGAGAGAGGCGGAAGCAGGCTCCCCGCTGAGCAGAGAGCCCAATGTGGGGCTCCATCCCAGGACCCTGAGATAACCTGAGCCGAAGACAGAGGCTTTAACCCACTGAGCCACCCAGGCGCCCCCAGCTCCTGTGTCTTAATAAGCATTCAATAGGTACCTATTTATTTACCTTACAAATTTAGATCTTGCTTCCCCTTTATCATTATTTAGGAAAAAATATTTTTATTCCCCAAAAATACAAAGCAAATGTTGGCTGAAAACCGTGTCATTTAAAGTTCCCAGCTGCTTCTAAGTTCATGCTTCTTTCTCAGCTATTAGTACCAATCCATTTTACAAGTAATTCAGACACGAATTTAAAATCCACGACATACATATATATTTTAGTAAACTCTACCCCCAACACGGGGCTCAAGCGCATGACCCTGTGATCAAGGCATGTGCTCTACCAAAAAGGCCAGCCAGGCACCCAAAAACTCATAATTTTTAGTATGGGAGGAAAACCATTATTGAATTATACCAAAAAATAAGATCAGATACATAAACTATCTTTACATTTTAAGTAAGCTCTATGCCCAACATGGGGCTTGAACTCATCATGACCCCGAAATCCAAAGTCTCATGCTCTAATGACTGAGCCAGCCAGGCACCTCAATACTAAACTATCTCGACCTAAGGTATTCCTCGAGACACTCAAAGCACAGGAAAGCAAAAAGAAATGGTGCTTCAAGCCTGTCTGATCTATAAATAATGCCAAAGAGGCATTTTTTTCAACATATGATCATCTACAACTAGAATAACCATTCCATTAGCTCATATAAAAATTCCCTTTACATAGATGTAGAATTCAAGTAGACTCTCACGATATGCTACATGTAAGAATAGTTTTCAAAATATGCTCCTTTAAGGAACACATTTAGAGGAGTACTCATTTCCACAATAAATACAAAATAGCAAAAAACATCCTAATTAACTTGAATTCTGTGTTTCTCCAGAACGTTTCATTTCCTCAAAAGTCTAGTCCTCTCTGTTACATTGAGGCAAATCTCCCAAATCTGTTACCACCAAAATCCTACCACAGTAAAGCACCCTTTTAAAAAAAGCAACGATGATACATCCAATTCATCCTAGTGGATGTACAACACTACCAACTAAAAATATCTTTTAAAAGGCACCAGAATGCAAAGCCTCCTAATTCTTCAGGCAGTAAATAAACATGCTCCCAGATAAGGGCTCAAATCACAAACCCAGAAAAAAATATAAGGACGGACAAGAATTAATTCCTAGATGAATCAAAATGGCTGTTTGGCTATCTATGGAACCTTCTGCATTATAGTTTAAAAATTTAACTATATTAATAAGAGCAATGCAATTTTAGACAATCTTTGTTAAGCCAAGGCAACCGCCCAAACTGAAACATTATTTTATAATGTGTTTTTAATGGCACTCAAAATCATGTTAGAATTAGGTTATATATCATCTTCCTCTAACGACATTTTTAAGGATTCTAAAAATCGTCTAGACACAAGTTCTAGTGAGGACCTACCATAATTACTGTATTTTGGTAGCAACAATTAAGTGTCCTACAAATGTTGGTTTAATGATTCCTTTAAAAATATTAATAAACACACAAATCACCACTTATACACTAAATAACCATACTTTAAGAACAGAATAAGAAAAAAAAAGAGGAACAGAATAAGAACTTTATGTAATACCAAATAAAATAGATCTGAAAACAATGGTAAATTCTGTACCTGGCTTGTTGTAGTAAGATATTTGTCTTCTCATTTTACATTTCTGTATTAAAACTTACCGCTACTTTATTACTACCTGGCAAGAATGTTACTATTCTTTTATAATTTAAACTGGATGATTTCAAAAGTATCTTTCCAGAACTCTTAAAAAAAAGTCCTTAATTTTACCTGAACTGCTTAAAACTTAAAATTTTGACTGCCCAAAGATCACCACTGAATGAATGGTTACCTGTAACTATACCTGCTCTGACACAGGAAGCTTTCTTTAAAGGAAGGAAAAATCACCCATGACTTAAAAAGAAATTCCTAACTCCTGAATTCTTTTTTTAAAGACATTATAATCTTTTAAGTACCAGTTTTCTAATGTAAAGTCTTTACTGTATCAGTTATACACACCAATGGAGAGAGTCAAGCAATATAAAAAGCAAAACAAAGCATAGTTGGTTTTTCTCCTTATGGTATGCCTTAAAATGGGAAACATCTGAACGTGAGGAAAGGAAAAATGAAATTCAGGAAAAATCAATCCAGGGATATTATGTTTACTTGGAATTACCCATAAAATACGTATGCCAAACAAGGCAAATTTAATAAATAACTGCCTTCGTGGACCATTTACAAAAGTTCCTCCCCAGGTGTACTTTTTAGTACATTTCTTGGGTTGAAATTAACTTTTGACATCTTCAATTATAAAATGTAGAAACCATCTGAGTCACAAATCTTAATAAAACTAGTTTAAAGATGAATTATATAAACTATAATTTGAATCATTAACAATCTTTTTTAAAAGTTAAGAAAATTACTAGGCCCCAGCACCTTACATCTGGTATTTTGAAATCAAATATTGCAACTCACCACAAAACCCTTTTTTTAAATTTCATTAACTAGAAATCATCACCACAAGGTCTTCGTGATACATTTTAGAAAAAGGGATGGCCCAGGTACAGCCAGAATATAAGGGAGCCCTACCTTATATAGTTACTTTCTGAAATCTTTGAACATTCCTATTAAAAAGCCATCACTAAGCCAGATGTTTCAAAGAACCAGTAACTCAGAATTCTGACACACTACCTTATAGATCCTCAGTCCCATCAGCCATACATGCAAAGAATACTGCTACACTGAGTACACAGAGAACGTAAAGGAAGTGCCTTATTAGCACTTCAAAAAACGTTTGGTTAATTCTTATGCACAGTAAGAAAAAACCTGGCTTTAATTAAAGATGGTGAATATGGAGACTGAAGGAAAAAAAACTTACCAGTTTAACAGCCTCCTGAGCTGCTTCTTTTGTACAAAAAGTGACAAACGCATAACCTCTATTGAGACCAGTGAGTGGATCCATCATTAGACGAAGATCCCATATGGGTCCAGCTTTCTCAAATAATGGAACAAGTTCATCCTCAAACAGATCTCTTGGGATCTTCCCCACAAATATCTGTAAATTAAACATAAAGTAAAAACCATGGAGAGTTTCTTTAGGAAACCAGATACCTGTGCATTTACCACAAAAGGTACAAGTTTTTAGTTTCTTTACCTCAGTGCCAACAGAAGGCTGCTGACCTGAATAAACGGAATCTGGAGGCGGTCCCCCATACTTCCTCTGTCCAGTGGTCACATCAAGTGTGTAGCCTGTTCTTTCCAAGAGTGCCTTGAAAAGTTCAAAAGTCATTAGTACATTTAATTCACAAGACCACACCCATGCATTTCACAGTTAAAAATCAATTTTGTTCAAATCTTCCCATTTACCTTGGCATCAATTCCTACAAACAGATTTCTGGTATCTGTTTGAGAATTTCTCCTTTAAAATACCCTGCAGTAGCTGTAATTTTTAGTTAAAATTTCAGGATCCTGCTTAAACCAATTTCTGATCTTTATTTAGTGTTTATTGAATAACAAAAAACTAATATTGATCCATTAACAACTTTCTAGACAGGGTCTGTATCTATTCTGCCAATATCTCCTTAAAAAATTACTAGCTCTAATTTGGTTGAGTTTAATTCTCTCCCAGAGAAGGAACTGGGTAAGTTTCCTCTCCACCAAGTCTGGATTTCTCACTCAATAAATTCCCTGCACCCTACACTTCTAGTACACACTGCCATTCTGGTCATTTCACCAACCTTTAAACAAATTATACTCCCCAAACTAAGTCCAGAAACTTAGGAGTTACAGGAAAAACAACCTCCTTAACACACCTGACATTCAAGCACCATGCTTCACAGGACAACATGGTTCATTCAGAACAAAGGAGAGCCAAAATGACTTTGAAAACTTTATATAACTGCAACAATGTGAATTAACTTTTACATTTTATCTCCCTAAAAGCAAACTGCTAAAATTTATACAACTCCTATTTACTAATCAGAGTGTTAGTTTCTCTTACCCCTTACTATAGGCAAAAAGTGTTAGAAGTGGTCCACTGCTAGCCTAAGGAAAAAAACAAGAATTATTCTCTTCCACCACCTCAACCACAAAGCACAAAACCCCTTTCTAAAGAATAAAATTTAATAATTAGCTGATAAATTCTGAAATAAAAATAAGCGGACACCAAACACAATGACCAATCTTATCAAAATGCTGTTAAATGGCTTAGGGTCACCTCAGTGTCTAGAAATGAAAATGAGACAGATTTTATACATCTACCTGAACAATGTTAAATACCTGTGAAAAAATGTAATAAAAAATTCTATTCCTAAACTCCCACAAACCGCTACATTACTTTCAGCAGTCTTTTTCTATTACTTACTGAAGGATGCAACATTCTGTAACAAAAATAAACCAAAATCTATTATACTATACTATGTACTATATACTATATATAACAAATATACATACTACACTATAACATAAATGAATCCATTAAATTGCTCTTCCCTTTCTCCCATATGTAATCCCTGTTTCTTTCCCCTTAATCTTTTTTCACTTTTATCTTTATTATGACCCAAATATCTTTTATGTCAATCCCTAAATAAAGGACTATTCCATAAATATCCTATAAAAAAAAAATCCTATAAAAAATATCACTGTGTCTTCTTGCTGTAATTTAAATCACACTAAAGCTTTAAGCCACTCTCTCCCAAAGATAAAACAGAAAGTCACAAACTAAACTTTACACTTTAAGTAAAATGTTAATAATCATAACCCCTAAAAATAAATTTATTTAGAACTGACAGCATATTACAATGGGGACAACTATACTCCATTTCTATGGAGAAAGATTTATAATTCAAACACAACTCACTCACAGCCAGACCTGTGAAAGCCTCAAATTTATGGATGACATTAACAGCTAACTCCTTATTCCAAGTTTCCCTCCTCCCATATCATTAAAACATCACTTAGCACTATTAATAACTGACTTAAACCACAACCCTTGATTCAAGAGCACTAGTACACTGCATTAAGAGCACCAGATTAAAACTACTATAATCACCATTATTTTCCATGAACTAAAAACCAAAACAAAGGTCAAAACCTAGCTGCATTTCAGTCCACTCACTTGTTCTACGTGACTTAAAAAAAAAAAAAAAAACAAAACAAAAAACTTCCACTCCCAGCCTGTTTCTTCATTTACATTTCCACACTTATTTTATTGATAAAAGCTGCCTTTAGAAATGAACAAAGTAGCCTTAAAATCAACAGCAATAGAAGGGAAAGAAGACAGTGTTAAAATTCTAAATCCATTTCATTTGGGGTTTGAGAATTCTAAGAAAAACAGTCAACCATTAAATGTACATTCCCCACCAGTATGGAGTGACCTGATCCCCTCCCATTTCTGTTCCACTGTCACTAATCTGGGCTTGCAGATTTTCAGAAAACATTTAGAAATATGGCAGACATATTTAAGTGTTTTCCTTAGAATATCAATACCACTGATTTAAACTATAGCTCAGTAACAAGGAAAACTTAAAAGTGAGTTTTTGTAAGAAGAGAAATAACTAAAGGCAAGAAACTTTTCAAAAAATAGTAATTAGAAAAGATTAATTATCTCATGATTACTAACTCTCAACATCTTAAATGCACACCCATTTCACATCCAAGAAGTATTCAGCAAAGCTAGAAGAGAGTTAAAAAGGACTTTAAAACTGAAGGCAATTTAAAAAAAAAAGTTTTTAAAGACATACCTTAATTTTTGCCTCATCTGGTCCTTTGCTAGAATCTGCTACTTTGGTCCCTTGTTTTTCTCTCTGCCTGTAAGTCTTCATGACTCCACATAAAAAGGCACTTTTGTTCTACAAAATAATTTTCCAAACATATTCAACAATTATTGTCTTATCTATAGTGAATCAAATGAAACGAACTATATCAAAACTACTCGTTTATTTTATTTACACTGAAGTTAGCATTACCTGAACATGAGAGAGATCACTGTCTTTAAACTGCTGAAGAACTGCCAATGCACCGTCTTCATTGAATTCTTTTAAAGCTTCGATAGCTCTTTCATCTAAATCACTATGTGCAACCAGCCCTGGAGAAGAGAAAACTTTATTAGTTGTCAACTTTAATATTTTTGGAAACTTTTTTTTTTTTTTAAAGAGACCATGATTGCCAATACAGGTACATGCTTGCCAACTACGAATTCTTCCATATCCCTTATCTATATAATGAGAAACACACATACTTTAGTCATTCTGAACTGCAATCTCAACTAAATAAGGCCTCTCAACCACACTTGCAATAATGAAATCAACTTCTTTTACATCATGTTCTGTGTCTAAGTCACATACTTCTGAAGACTAAATATTTCTACAATAAATATGGAGGCTTACAAATCCTAAAATCAACCAACGAAGTACCAAACATGACAACTGAACCTCTACTCAATTTCAAATACCACTAGAAAAAGCAACAGCTACACCGAGACAGACAAGTCTATAGTTACCAAGTTATTTAACATGAATCCTACTATAAAAATACCCCAAAAAGTCACATGGCCTGTTCCCAACTTTTAGCAGCTGTTGCTACCATCATATACTTATCCATCTGGCCAGCCAGCCTTTACCTAACCCTTTCTTCTTCCCTCCCTCTATACACCTTAACATCCAGTTCACAACTGTCACAACAAAGCAAAACTCTAGTTCCCACACTTATTGGAAACCACAAAAAGTTGCTATTTTAGCTCAAAGCCAGAAATCCAATAGAAAAATTTCATAATATAATTTTGCAAGTGTTAGTTCTTACCTGCAACGTAAATTTCATCTAGTTTTTCAGCAACTTTCTGTGGTAAACCAGCATCAAGCAATGTCTGAAAATTTTCTGAATGGATAACTGCAGAAGTAGTATCCATGGGCTCTTCAGTACCATTTCCATTAACATGTTCTGTAGCCATGTTTCCAGAGATCTGTTCAAACGCAATAAGCAAAATTAAACTAGGATCTTCAAAAAGGGTAGAGGAAATATAAGAGCCCCAATCTTTACTTTCTCTACCAATTTCTACCTCAGCCAACCTGCGCCTCCCTTTAAAGAAGCCTTACAGTCACTATCGCCTGACAAGCCAGATTTGGAGCGCAGGGCACAGGAGGACAGATTCACTATGTTTTTCCTTAGCACCACCCCTGACTCACCTGCTAACACTCCCTAGGAAACACCGTATTACAAATGGAGCCCAATCAGCACGAGGACGAGCCAGCGTGCCACATGCAGCTGTGCCCGTACAGAGAATGAGGTGTGTGGAAAAAGCAAAGCTGGGCTTTTCTCTCTCAAGGTAAACCCCCAAAGTGCGCGCTTTTCCCGCCTGCCGCTTATAGATCAGTAACAACAGCCAGCGAAGAACAAAGCGCTCACACAAGCTACCTTCCTACCACCCAGTTTCTCCACCCTTCACCCCCGCACCCCAAAGCCCGCCCCCGACTCCGCACCCATAGCGGCAGCCTCACCGCTGCGGCCACCAGGAGCCCATTAGAAACACGTGCTCTGCGCCTTCAAATGTCCTACAACTTCCTTCAACGGAAACCCACCAAGTCCCAGGCCAAGACGACCATCACCGGCTCCCAACGTCAACCTGAAGCCAAGATCGGAGCCCCCAGAAAGCAGTAGCAGCACAACCTCTCCCCTCCACACCGAGGCCGCGGCGGCGCCAGGCCACAGGCTTTCCCCCCCCCCCCCCCCCCCCCCCCCCCCCCCAGCGCCGCCGTCTCCGCCGTGACACATGGCTCTCTCCGCCCCGGGCGCCGGCGACCCCCGGCCGCCCCGCCGAGACGTGAGCCGCGACGCCTGATGCAAGCCCCCACCCCTCGCCCGTCGGGAGCAGTGACTGCGGCGCCGGGACCAGCTGTCCCACCCCCGGCCCGAGGCCGGCACCCCGACGGAGGGCGTTCCGCGAACTGCCTAACGCCCGCCGGACCGCGAGCACCACCCAAGCTTGCCGCGCGGCTGCGGGACGGGATCCGCTCCTCTCCGCCCACTCCCGCGCCGCGACGACGGCCACGACAGCACCAACTCCGCCGCCGCTCGCGGTCCGCGCGGGCCATGGGGCCGCCTCCTCCCTGGAGCGCCGCAGACAAAGCCCGAACAGCGGCAGCACATGGAGAGGAGGAGGAAGTGTCGGCGCGGGCCGAGGCCTACTCTCAAGCAGCCCCAGTCAACGTGCTCCTCTCCCCCTTGGAATCCATTTTCCAGAAAAGCCGGTTTCTCCCCACACCTCCCTCCCCCAGCTCACTCCACAATGTCACGGTACTCCCCTCCCAGACCCGGGTCCAGGCGGTCGTTACCTCCCCGTTGGGCTGCGGCGGAAGGATCCTGTCCGAGGAGATCGGGTTGCGGGTAACGCGTGCTCGCTG
>CM053608.1:63368246-63380652 GCA_028646535.1 Procyon lotor | reverse complement strand
CTTTCTCCTCCTCACTCGAACGCTCGCTCACACCCTCCCTCGCTCGCTCTCTCGACTCCGTCCCCAGTCCCAGCCGACTCGGCTCCTCTCTTTCTCTCTCCCGCGCTGACGTGACGACGTAGCCTACGCCTCGGGACGCGCGCCCGCGGGCTCCGCCCCCACGCCCCGCCACCTCCCTTGCTCCTCACCTCCCGGGGGAGGGGGGCGCGAGACCCCGCCCTTCCGCTCCGGCGGCGACGGAGGGGCAGACAGTGAATGAAAGGCCCGCCCCTTCCCCTCCCGGCACTCCCCCTCCCGCTCTCCTCCATGCGGGGCGGGCCGGCTCAGCGTGTCCCACTCGTTCTCCTTTGTCAGGAGACAGGCATCTCCCCCCCCCCCCCCCCCCCCCCCCCCCCCCCCCCCCCCCCCCCCCCCCCCCCCCCCCCCCCCCCCCCCCCCCCCCCCCCCCCCCCCCCCCCCCCCCCCCCCCCCCCCCCCCCCGCCCCGTCCCGAGCCGGCGGGGCGGGGGGCGCGGAGTGCTATCGCAGCTCCCTGAGAGCACCCACCGGTCCGTGCGCGCCCGGCCCCCGCCCCCGGCGCCGCGGCCGCGTAGCCGTTCCCGGCGGTGTCCACGCCGCCGCCGCCGCCCCGCGCTCTTCTCGCTCGGGAAGCTGCAGGCGCACGTGTCCCCCGGGGCGGGGCGAGGCAGACAATGGGGCGGCGGGGGGAGGGGAGTGGCGCGGAGACCTGTAGACCTTTGGTTAACCTCGACGGTGGGACTCGAGTGCTGGAGTCACTCTGTGGAAAGCAGGGTTCCCCGGCCGGACAATGGGACGTCCGGGGGCCCCGCGCCCACGCGGCTTCACTTTCGCGAAAACCTTGGGCGGAGGGAGGGGCGCCCGTGGCTCGGACGGGGAAACCCTGGCTGCTTTTGACGGGGAACCGGGTTGGCTCCAGTGGAGCTAGAAGCGACTCCGGCCGTGGGATGATACGAAGGCCAGATTTGGAAGCGAAACCGCCCAGTGGTGAAGAGTTGTGCAATAGTCTGTTTCAGTCTCTGGCCTTTTAAGCAGTTTAAGGGCTTCCTCATAGCACAGTTTGAGTAACTTGAAGCAGCACAAAAGCTGCGTGGTTCGGGCAACTGAGGAACATATCTGTTTCTTTTTAAAAAATCTTGGCAACTAAATCTTATGTGAAGTGACATTTCCTTTGTAGCCGTTTACTAGGTATGAGAAAGACAAGACAAAGGCATTAGAATTTCAATTGCGGTTTAGATACTAATTTTATCCAATTCAGCTGTAATGTAAGAGTGTCCTTTTGATTAAAAAACAAGCCTATTTTTAAGAGCTCACTGTTTCCCGAAATAAGCTCTGTGATGTGACAACAAATCAGTAGTTCGAGGAAAAGTTAGATGAGTGCTCTTGAAAGTGCTTAAGCACATAAAATTCCAAATTATTGTCCAAAGGTAACTGGATCAAAATATGAAATACTTGACCAAAGTAACTATCTAGTCAATCTGTTCAGCGGAGATCTGACATTTCCACTACCTAACAATCCCTTACTATTGTTAAACATGTATCTGCTATGGTTTTCAGCTAATTCAGCAACAAGGATTTTAGTTCGTAATCCAAAGGTAGATAATGTTATAAATGAACAACAACCCAAATGTTTACAAAAATAAAAATAGAGTAATCCTATGAATTAATTAGAATCGGGTCTGAACCATCCAACGCTTTTTTAGACCTTTCTGGCAATCAAGTTCCCTAAAACAAAACAAAACAAACCAGCCTCTACCTAGGCAATGTCTTCTATCAGGTACCCAAGACTCCCAAATTAAAATCTCTACCTCTTCTCTGACCTCTAATTCCTTTGTCTAATCACCCCCTAGCCCTTTATGTGGATTTTCAGGCCCTTCAAAACATTTCAAAACTGAACCCATGATCTTTCTCCCAGTATTCTATCTCCAGAGTTCCTATCTCAGTAAACATCACCCGTTTGCATCCAGCAGCATTAGCTGGGAACTAGAGAGTAATACAAGACACTACCTTCTCCCTCTCAATGCCATGTAATTTCACCAAAGTCTTGTCAATTCTGTGTCCCTAATGTATCTCTATACATCACATAATCTCTATACATCACTTCTCTATATATTGTAGTTAGGGAACAAGTTGCCCTCAACCACCACCTAGACTAATGATAAATAGCCTCCTGACTCATTCACCTTGCAGCTTTCCTAATGCATTTAAAACCCAAGTGTCTCCCTCCTCTTTTAATTGCAAATAAGACCCTGTGGAGCATCCACTTAAAACCCTTCATTAGTTTCCCATTTCCTTAGAACAAAAGCAAAAATCCTTGGTTAAATCAACAAAGCCCTCCTTGATCTGTCTGACCTGTCTCCCCAGCCACATTTCAGCTACTCTTCCAACTTCAGCTGGCTTTCTCTTAATTCTGGCATTTCTCAGGTTTGTGCACACTAAGGGCCTACACAGAGAAGTGCCTGATACCCTAAACAGACCTGAGAAAAAAGCAATCAGCCATGCTCTCCATTTGACAGCTTTTTAGTAAAACAATAGTATCATTTTCCTCCTGACCTACTGAACTTATTCCAGGCTTGACTCTAAGAATTACTACCATTACTGAAACATAAGAATACTTAACAATACTAAAAAACAAACAAACAAAGACAAAAACAAAAAAACACAAAGAAAAAAGAACAAAAAACGTAGTAGCTTGATTTGGTATGGTATATACACTGCGCTAGATTAAAATATTATCTGAAAGAGGGGCACCTGGGTGGCTCAGTGGGTCAGAGCCTCTGCCTTCAGCTCAGGTCATGATCTCAGGGTCCTGGGATCGAGCCCTGCATCGGGCTCTCTGCTCAGCAGGGAGCCTGCTTCCCCCTCTCTCTCTGCCTGCCTCTCTGCTTACTTTCGATCTCTTTCTCAGTGTTAAATAAATAAAATCTTAAAATATATATATATCTGAAAGATCCAGCACAAGAAAGTGCTCAATAAGTATGTGTTCTTACTTGCTAAATCTTCTTTAGTACTTAGTACAAGATGCTTAGTAAATATTTGCTGAATAAAACCAGAGAATAATAGGCTGAGACCAAACAAACTTGGTCTAAGATCTGCTATTAATGAATAGTGTGTGATTAAATAAATCATTTTACTTCTTAGAATTTCTATTTCCCATCTATAAAATAAATTCGTTGAAACAACTCTTAAGATCTCTTCCAGCTCAAACATTTTTAATGTATTAAAAAATTCTCGGGGCGCCTGGGTGGCTCAGTCGTTAAGCGTCTGCCTTCGGCTCGGGTCGTGGTCCCAGGGTCCTGGGATCGAGCCCCGCGTCGGGCTTCCTGTTCGGCAGGAAGCCTGCTTCTCCCGCTGACATTCCCTCTGCCTGTGTTCCCTCTCTCACTGTGTTTCTCTCTGCCAAATAAATAAAATCTTTAAAAAAAAAAAAAAATTCTCAATTCCTTTCTCTTTCATTGCTTTAAAAATATTCAAATGTCGTATTTGCCATTTAGGATCTTCTCCAGTTGAATCCCAACTTCACTTTAAAACAAAATAGCCTGAAATTCCCCTTATAAGGACCCTTTTTCCAAACAAAAGAAACAACAACAACAACAATAATTAATAATACCCAATTTCAGCATCATCCCTCGCATAGATGTGGGAAACTCAACACACAATCAATGTTAGTAAGAAGACAAATTGATAGAACTTTTACACAAAATAATTTGGCTATCATGCTTAACCGCAGTATTGTTTGTAATGCTGTACATAAGTGTGCGTGTGTGTGTGTGTGTGTGTGTGCATAAAAATATATATAATGTAGGGGCGCCTGAGTGACTCAGTCGTTAAGCGTCTGCCTTCAGCTCAGGTTGTGATCTCAGCCTCCTGGGATTGAGCCGTGTTCAGTGGGGAGTCTGCTTCTCCCTCTCCCTCTGCCGCTCTCCCTCCTCATTCTCTTTTTCACTCTCTCTCTCAATAATTATACACACACACACACACACACACACACACATACATATATATGTCTCTATATATAACCTAAACATCCAGTAATAGGGTACTGGGTGAAAAATTATAGTGCATTCACATAGTGGATTATTCTGGAACCATTGAAAATAATGAAGTAGCTATCAATGTCCTTACATGGAAACATATTAGATTACGTTCTTAAATTTAAAAAAAAAAAAGCCACCTACAGAACAACCTAGAGTGTGACTTTTATTCATTCAGTTTAGCACCTTATGTGTACTAAGGTCCATGGTATGCACTAGGCTTACAATGATGTACATCAAGATAGACATAGGTGATCCTTGACTCATGAAGCTTGCAGGTCATGCACATGTATGTGTATAACCATGCATGGTTATGCACATGTATGTGTATAACCATGTAAGCATAGATGTAAAGATTTTTGTTTCTAGAGAAAATAATTATAATCATAGAGAAGGATGGTGTGGAGGGAGACCGTCACTTTTTACTTCATACACTTTTGTGATACCTCTTACATTAAATATATGTTTTTATTATTTTATTTTATTTTATTTGGGAGGGTAGGGTGAGGGGCAGAGGGAAAGAGAGAAAGAATCATAAGGAGGCCCATGACCAGCATGGAGTCCAACATGGGGCTCCATTTCATGACCCTGAGATCATGACCTGAGCTGAAATCAAGAGTCAGACACTAAATCAACTGAACCACCTAGGTGCCCGTAAATATGTGTTTTCAAAAAAGTTAATTATTGTGCACACTTCAGCAGTACATATACTAAAATTGGAATGACGCAGAGAAGATTGGCATGGCCCCTGCACAAGGAAGACACACAAATTCGTGAAGTGTTCCATATTTTAAAAAATAAGTTAAATTTTAAAAATTAAAAATTAAGTTAATTATGTACCTCATTACTGTCTTTTATCCATGAAGTAGTGAAAAGGTTAATTTCATTTCAGTTAATGTAAGGTAGGCATATAGGCATACCTGTTTGAATTTTCTGTCATCCAAAATTCTTGCATTTAGGGCTACACTGTTTAGAAAAAAATCATATTTTCTTCTTTTCAACATTTCCTAAACTTTCTTCAATCACCATATATTAATGTGATAATGGAGCAGGGACCCTAGAATTAATATAGGAAAAATCCACAATATACCATCATTCTTTCCACAGAGTCACAAAAACCTACAGTCAAAAGAAACTCCAGTAATTCAGTTCCATCTATGTAATCAAGATCGCTTTTTGGAAATAAAGAAAAAAGGTGGATTTTTTTCCCCTTTTAAAAAGTTGGATTTTTGGGGGCACCTTGGTGGCTCAGTTTTTAAGTGTCTGCCTTAGGCTCAGGTCATGATTCCAGGGTCCTGGGATCAAGTCCTGCAACTGGCTCCCTGCTCTGCAGGAAGCCTGCTTCTCCCTCTCCCACTCCCCCTTCTTGTGTTCCCTCTCTCACTGTCTCTCTCTCTCTGTCAAATAAACAAATAAAATCTTTTTTAAAAATTGGATTTTTTACTTAAAAAAGTTTTTTTTTTTTTAAGATTTTAATTTATTTGACAGAGATCATAAGTAGGCAGAGAGGCAGGTGCGGGGGTGGGGGGGAGCAGGCTCCTTGCTGAGCAGAGAGCCCAATGTGGGGCTCCATCCCAGGACCCTGAGATCATGACCTGAGCCAAAGGCAGAAGCTTTAACCCACTGAGCCACCCAGGTGCCCCTTAAAAAAGTTTTCTACAACCTCTCTGACATCTTATCATTATGGTAATTCAAAGCCTGATGTGTTAAAATTTAAAATATCTGCTTTGCAAAGACACTGCTAAGAGAATGAAAAGTAAATCTACAGATTGGGAAAAAAATCTTTGCAAAACACATATCTATTAAAGGAATAATATCCAAAATATACAAAGGACTCTGGGGCGCCTGTCTAGCTCAGTCAGTGGAGCATGTGACTCTTGATCTTAAGGTTGTAAGTTCAAGCCACAAGTTCAATGTTGGCTGTAGAGATTACTCAAAAAATAAGTAAATAATTAAAAAGAAAAAAATTAAAAATTTTTAAAAAATACCCCCAAATATACAAAGAACTCTTAAAACTCAACAATAAGAAAAGAATCCAATTAAAAGATGAGCAAAAAAAAAAGATGAGCAAAAGACTTGAATAGATACTTCACCAAAGAAGATATACAAATGGGGGCCTCCTGGGCCCTGCATTGGGCTCTCTGCTCTGCGGGAAGCCTGCTTCTCCCTCTCCTACTCCCCCTGCTTGTATTCCCTCTCTTGTTGTCTCTCTCTCTCTCTGTCAAATAAATAAAATCTTAAAAAAAAAAAGACATACAGATGGCAAATAAACATATGAAAAGATAAGTCAATATCACATATCATTAGGGAATTGCGAATTAATATGCAATTAATTTGCAAATTAAAATAGTGAAACACACTTATTATAGCCAAAATCCAAAACACTGACACTAAATGCTGGCAAGGATATAGGGCAACAGGAACTTTTATTTATTATTTATTTTTAAAGATTTATTTATTTGAGAGAGAGAAAGAGTGCAAGCATAGAGAGGAGCAGAGGGAGAGGAAGAGAAACAGACTCCCTGGTAAGTGTGGAGTCTGATATAACACTCAATCCCAGGACCCCAAGCTCATGACCTGAGTCGAAATTAAATCTTTTTTTTTAATTTTTATTTATTTATTTGACAGAGAAAGAGAGAGAGAGATCACAAGTAGGTAGGGAGACAGGCAGAGAGAGGGGGAAGCAGGCTCCCTGCTGAGCAGAGCCCGATGTGGGGCTCGATCCCAGGACCCTGAGATCATGACCTGAGCTGAAGGCAGAGGCTTTAACCCACTGAGCCACCCAGGGGCCCCTGAGCCGAAATTAAAGGTCAGAAGCTCAACCAACTGGCCACCACAGGTGCCCTGGGTAACAGGAAGTTCTAATCATTGCTAGTGGGAATGCAAAATGGTAGAGCCACTTCGGAGGGCAGTTTGGCAGTTTCTCACAAAATTAAACATACTCCTACCATAGGATTCAGCAATTGCATTCCTTGGTATTTACTCAAATGAGTTGAAAACTTAAGCCCACACCAAAAACAAAACAAAACAAAAACATCAAAACAACAACAAAAAGCACACATGATATTTTGTTTTGTTTTGTTTAAGGGAGAAGGGGCAGAGGGAGAGAGAGAGAGAAAACCCCAAGCAGGCTCCACGCCCAGCATGGAGTTCAGCATAGAGCCCAACGCAGGCTCACAACCCTGAGATCATGACCTGCATAGAAATCAAGAGTCGGACACTTAACCAACTGAACCCCCCAGGTGCCTCCAAAAATGCACATGATGTTTACAGCAATTTTATTCATATTGCCAAAACTTGGAAGCAATCAAGATGTCTTTCAATAGGTGAATGGATACACAATGTTTGCTATTTATATAATGGAATATTATTCTGTGCTATAAAGAAATGAGCAATCAAGCCATGAAAAGACATGGAAAAATCTTAAATGTTTGTTGCTAAGTGAAAGAAACCAGTCTGAAAGGGCTGCAAACTGTATGCCATTCTGGAAAAGGCAAAGCTTTAGAAAATGTCAGTGGTTGTCAAGAGTTCGGAAGGAGAGAGGGATAGATAAATAGGTGGAACACAAGGAATTTTTAGGGCAGTGAAACTATTCTATGTGATACTATAATGGTGGCTACAGGTAATTACATATTTGTCAAAACTCAGAGAACGTACTGCATAAAAGGTGAACACTCATGTTAACCGTGGACTTTAGTTAATAACAATGTATCAGTATTAGTTCGTCTATGGTAACAAACATACCAACTATCAAACAATGTTAACACTAGGGTAGAGAAGGACTAGGGGAGGGAAACTATTTTCTGTTCATTTTTCTTAAACCTAAAAATGCTCTTAAAAATAAACTCTATTAATTAAAAATGTTAATGTTTTAAATATACTTGAAATTCTAGACATTCTTTCTATTGCTTTTAGCTTTCTTTTATTTGTTTTTTTTTTTTTTAAAATTAGAAGTCCAATCTCAGGGGCACCTTGCTGGCTCAATTGAAAGAACATGTGACTCACAATCTCAGTATTGTGAATTTGAGCCCCATGTTGGGCATAGAGATTACTTAAATTAAGAAAAATAAATAAATAACTTTTTAAAAAAGTCCAGTCTCATTTTAGCTGTTTGCATTTAAATTTTACAATGAAAAGTGATGGATTAATTTATAAGAAGCCACAAAATTATACAAGTAACTAAAAAGAGGGCGAGGATTATCTAAACATAAACCATAATGGTATTATCAAAGTATTCTCTATTCTGAATGGAGTCCCAGACTACAAGCAATCTTTGTTCAGATTTTCATGATGAATCATGACACAAAAGAGAAAAATAAAGTCTCATACTGAACATGTCCATCATGGTGTGTCTCAAAGATCTTTTCAAGGGTAACCTTACCCAAAGTCCCTGCTAAGGGAACAGCCTAGGCTGTCAGAGTTTTACTCTATAACACCACTCATCCTTGCGTTGCCAGAATTAGTTAAACCAGCATCAGGCACCAGACCATTCTTAGAGAAAAACCAAAGAGAGAGTCAGTGTTGCGAGGAGGGAGTTAGAGCTGGGCTATAAGAACTCATGTCAAACTAAAATTACAAGGAAACAGAAACCATAGATAAGAAGCTGGAGGAATCCACTCACTACATTCATCATTTCACAAACACATTCTGAGTACCAATTATGTGCCAGGTACTGAATTAAGTACTAGGTGAATTAAGCAGAAAAATGCCTCTTGCCTTCATGGAAACCACAGCGAAGTGAGGAAAACAAACAAACAAACAAACAAGCAAACAAAACATTTATAAAATGTGATAAATGGGTGCGCCTGGGTGGCTCAGTGGGTTGAGGCCTCTGCCTTCAGCTCTGGTCATGATCTCAGAGTCCTGGGATCGAGGCCCCCCATAGGGCTCTCTGCTCGGTGGGGAGCCTGCTTCCCCCTCTCTCTCTGCCTGCCTCTCTGCCTACTTGTGATCTTTCTCTCTGTCAAATAAATAAATAAATAAATAAAATCTTTTAAAAAATGTGATAAATGCAAAGAAGAAACTAACATAATATAGTGTTACAGAATAGGGAGGACCTACTTAGGCTGGTCAAGGAAGGCCTTTCAAAGGAAGTGATGTATAAACTAAGACATGAAAGAGTAAAAAGTGAGGAATAAAAGGGAGCTGGAAGCGTATTTCAAGCAGAATGATTAGTATATGTGAAAACACTGAGGGGAGAAAAGAACTTGGTCTTTACTGAAAGGAAGCTACTGTGGCTGGAGTATATTTGGTAAGGGAGATAGTGGCTCAAGATGAGTTTGGAGAAGTCAGCAGGAGTGGAGCCAAATTACACAGAACTGTGTCAGTAAATGCAATGGGAAGCCATTGAAATTTTTCGCATGTTTAAAATCAATATTTAGAAACAGAATTGATATTGGGGGTTGGCGATGGAGATGGAACCAGGTAAAGGATGAAGTTACTTAGACAAGAGTATCGCAGAGGAAATAGAACAGGGTGGGCATATTGGATAATGTATTTTGAACCTAAGTTTGCCAAGGACTGAGTAAGGGACTGAAAATCGGGAGTTAAGGTGGAAATTGATGGATGTTGATGCTATTTATTGAGTTGAGGAATTCTGAGAGAATAAGACTTCAGGAGTGTGTCAGTTAGGAATCAGGGAAGCAGAACCACTATGAATATTACAAAATGAGTTTATTATAGGAATAAGAATTAATATGATGGGAGAAGCTAAGAAATCAATGTTTCAAAAGGGAAAGTTGGAGAATGAGAGCTGACTCACTAACCAGCCCTCCTGAAACCTGGGTGGATAAAGGAGACCTTGCAGGGAAATCTAAGACCAAGAAGGAGAACAACTAGTAAAGAGCAATAGGGAACGCTGTTCTGTGGCTGGTGGCAGGCATGGAGTTACTGTTGGTTAGCAGGATTAATAGTTGGGAAGAAGGTCTAGATGCAGACCAAGCGAGGCAGGCAGAGGCTAAGCTGAAACCACACAGCACTGGGGGGCCTGGGTGGCTCAGTGGGTTAAAGCCTCTGCCTTCGGCTCAGGTCATGATCCCAGGGTCCTGGGATCGAGCCCTGTGTTGGGTTCTCTGCTCAGCCTGCTTCCCCTTCTCCCTCTGCCTGTCTCTCTGCCTACTTGTGATCTCTCTCTGTCAAATAAATAAATAAAATCTTAAAAAAAAAAATCACACAGCACCAATTACATCTGTTTTTCACTACATTTAACTAAATTCACACAAATTTTTATTACTACTATTTAATACCATTTAATGTTTAAAGTAATCTCTACACCCAACGTGAGGCTTGAACTCATCATACCCTGCAATTAAGTGCTCAATAGCCACCAGGAGCTAGTGACTATGGTACTGGATAGCATTGATACAGAACATTTCCGTAACTACAGAAAGTTCTATCAGATGTCATTAATCTAGAACAATCCACTTGCATTTACAATTATCTTGTTATAAAAGTATTTAGGGGCCTCTGGGGTGGGTTGCAGTCCGTTAAGCAACCAACTATCTGTTTCTGCCCAGTCATGATCTCAGGGTCCTGGGATCAAGCCTCTAGTTGGGCTCTGTGCTCTGCTCGAAGTGTGCTATAGATAATCTCCCTCTCTCCCTCTGCTCCTCCCCCTGCTTGAGTGTGTTCTCTCTCTCTCTCTCTCTCAAATAAAAAATATCTTTTAAAAAGAAAAGGTATTAAAGCCATGTCAATGGATACAATCACTGAGGCAGAAGAGTAGGAAGAGAATGAGGACAGGAAACCTAAGCTTTAGGTCCTGGTTAATGCCAAATTTATAGAGAATAAGTAAAGACAGAGCAATCTCTGAAGGAAGTGTGAGATGGAATGGCCAGAATGGTAGAAGAAAAAACAAGAGAGTGTGAGGTTTCAGAAAAGAGAAGAGGGTGTTTAAGGAAGTGGAAGGAATCAATTATGTTGAATGAATGTGGTTAAGAGTTTAGGGTGGGACTGGAACAGAAATGGGATCTTAAGCAGAGCAGTTTCATTAACAACCTAAGGGTGAGAGCCAGCAAGGAGCCAGTGAGAGGGAGGTGGAGGCAGCGTATTTGGACTCTTCTTTCAAGACCTTTGAGAAAGGGCCCAGAAAGATGCGTGGTTGCTTAAGGAAGATTTTAGTCTAAGGCAGGGGTTATATACTTACTTGTTTATTTGCCTTGTTTGGTTTGCTTGTTTTGGTTTTTAAGATGGAAGAAGCATGTTTATATACCTGTGGATAAAATCCAATAAAGAAAAAGGTTGAGGATTCAGGAGAGAGAGGAGTTGAACAAAGGAGTAAGCCTTCTGAGAAGGGAAGTGTGAAGAGAATGGATGTAAATTGTAGAGAGAGGAACTAGACCAATGGGAAGCAGGAGGAAAATAGAGCTAAAATTCAGACATAGGCAAAGATACTCTGAAAAGGAAAGGCCATACACAGCAAAAGAAGAGACACACAGTTTCAGTCCTTTGAGCCTCTGGGGTCCTATTGTCCCTCCAGGTCCAATTCCTGTGACTCCTGACTCGATAATCATTCCATCACTGAGTGTCAGATTCTTCAGCCCCCTGCTCCCAATCCTCACCCCTTTCCCATGTACAAAAATAACAATCTATTTGCCTAAATTGAGTTCCTTGATCAAGCACAAAAGGACCCAATTAGAACATACCATTTAAGATTGAACAATTTATATGAATCAATTGGATCCCTTTGTCTATTTCTTCATCACAGCTGATAAAATGTGACATAATTGACTAGTTTTTCTTTCCTTGTACATGCATAATGATTTGCGAAGTGGTTGAAAGGCCAGCAAGAAAAGTGTTAAGAAATAAAAGTCCTAGGTAACTGGGTCACAGAATCTTCCAAGAAAAGAAAGATCATTATATAGTTTATTAGACTGCTAACTTGCATATCTTCAGCTTTGTTTGTATTTTAAATATATTTATTGCCTTTCGGGGCACCTGGGTGGCTCAGTGGGTTAAAGCCTCTGCCTTCGGCTTGGGTCATGATCTCAGGGTCCTGGGATTGAGCCCCGCATCGGGCTCTCTGCTCAGCGGGGAGCCTACTTCCTCCTCTCTCTCTGCCTGCCTCTCTGCCTGCTTGTGACCTTTCTCTCTCTGTCAAATAAATAAATAAAATCTTAAAAAAATATATTTATTGCCTTTTCTTATAAAAAATAATATATGCTCTTAATGAAACTTAAACCATCATAAAAATATATAAAGCAGGGGGCGCCTGGGTGGCTCAGTCATTAAGCGGCTGCCTTCGGCTCAGGTCGTGATCCCAGGATCCTGGGATCGAGCCCCGCATCGGGCTCCCTGCTCGGCAGGAAGCCTGCTTCTCCCGCTGCCCTTCCCTCTGCTTGTGTTCCCTCTCTCGCT
>CM053608.1:63330470-63368146 GCA_028646535.1 Procyon lotor | reverse complement strand
TATATATATATATATATATATATAAAGCAGAAGTAAAAATGTCCTGGAACTTCATTACCAGGGATGATTACCGTACAAAAATACAATCTTCTGATTTTTATCTCTCCACACTTGATCTTAGCCAAAAGGCAGAGAAGTGATGACTTTCATCTCTCCACATACTAATATTATATTCATAAATTTGACAATAGTAGTCTCATATGATATATATGATTTTACTAATATAACATCCTTTTTCACTTAATATGTATATTTTGGACACCTTTACTTATTTTTCACAATCATAATTAATCATTGTAATATTATACTCTTATAATAATAAACATACTATTATACTTCAACTGACTGATAGAATTTCAACATATTAAAAAAAAGCATGTGTTTTTTTATTAAAGAAACATCTCAAATACTTATTTTTTTTTTTAAGATTTTATTTATTTATTTGACACAGAGAGGAGAAAGATCACATGTCGGCAGAGAGGCAGGCAGAGAGAGAGGGGGAAGCAGGCTCCCTGCTGAGCAGAGAGCCCAATGCGGGGCTCAATCTCAGGACCCTGAGATCATGACCTGAGCCGAAGGCAGAGGCTTTAACCCACTGAGCCACCCAGGTGCCCCTAAAATACTTGTCTTATATTCAGAAATTAAAATATATCCAAATGACAAGCCTTGTTCACATTACTGATGTACTTGATCTGATTAAAGATCATGGTAAATGCATTTGACTGATGGTCATTGGTTGCAAACAAGTTCAGAGATGCCTTGAATTCTTTTGAAGTCAATATTTGACAAGTCAGTCTTCCACAGGCTAAAGCTGAAATGTAATAGTCTAAAGGCAGATTTTAGCCTAATCCCAAAGACAAAGCCAAATTTCAGTGTAGTATTTATGTATAGACTGCAGCCAAAGCTGCACTTATAGGCATATTTATGATCTTAAATATTTTTCACTTTGGAAAAATATAGGATGAAAATAAATAAACTACGCATAACATTCTAATCATAAATAGAGAACTATGAAATAACATAAGGTAAAATTTTAAAAGGAAAAATGAGGGGGGCGCCTGGGTGGCTCAGTCGTTAAGTGTCTGCCTTCGGCTCAGGTCATGATCCCAGGGTCCTGGGATCGAGCCCCGCATCGGGCTCCCTGCTCTGCAGGAAGCCTGCTTCTCCTGCTTCTATCCCCTCTGCTTGTGTTCCCTCTCTCGCTGTGTTTCTCTCTGTCAAATAAATAAAATCTTTAAAAAAAAAATTTAAAAAATTAAAAAAAAGAAAAATGAGGAAAAATAGAAAAAAATTGAAAAGTAAGAAAAGAATGTATCTAGTTTATATACCCCGAAATTATTTTTCCTTCTAAAGAACCAGTAATGCAGACAAAAGGTAGGCAGTTTAATTGAAAAAGAGGGCAAAAACACAATTCAGAAAATTAAAAATAATAATACAATGACTGGTATAAGATTTTTTAAAAATTATGTCTATTTAAGGGTGCCTGGCTGGCTCAGCTGGTGGGGCTTGTGACTTGATCTTGGGGTTGGCTATAAGATTGAGCCCCATGATAGGTATAGAGATTATTTTTTTTTTAATTAAAAATCTTTAGGGGTGCCTGGGTGGCTCATTTGTTAAGTGTTTGCCTTTCACTCAGGTCATGATCCCAGGGTCCTTGGATGGAGCCCCAGGGTCCTTGGATCCAGCCCTAAGTTAGGCTCCCTGCTCTGTGGGAAGCCTGCTTCTCCCTTTCCCACTACCCCACCCTCCGCTTGTTTTCCCTCTCTATATAGAAATATAGAAATATAGGATATATAGAAATATAGAATATAGAAATATATATAGAATATAGAAATATAGAAATAAAAAATCTTCTAAAAAATTTAAAAATCTTTTAAAAAATCATGAATATTTTATGTACTACTTCATAATGCGTGGTTATATGTTTAGAAATACTGATAAAATTTAAAATTTTGGGGGCACCTGGGTGGCTCAGTGGGTTAAGCCACTGCCTTCAGCTCAGGTCACGATCTCAGGGTCCTGGGATTAAGTCCCGCATCGGGCTCTCTGCTCAGCGAGGAGCCTGCTTCCCCCCCTCTTTCTGCCTGCCTCTTTGCCTACTTGTGATCCCTCTCTCTCTGTCAAATAAATAAATAAAATCTTTAAAAAAAAAATTGAAAATTTTCTAGAAAAATATGTTATCAAAATTAAGTAAAGTAGAAAACAGAAAAAGTTTAAAAACTATGGAGAAATTGAAAAAGATGTTAAAGAATTAACTCCTCAAAGGATTTTAGGCCTAGATAGTTTGAAGAGTGGATTCTTTCCTGAAAAATATAATTACAATTCTATAGGAACTGTTATATAGAATAAAGATAGAAAGTCTCTTAGATAATTTATAAAATCAGCATAAACTTTGATATAAAACCTGACAAAGCACACATATACAAATTCAGAACAATTTTCACTATGAAAGAAATGCAAAAATCCTAAATAAAACAAGTACTTGCAAGTTCAATTCCTCAATTGGTTAAAAAATGGTTGAGTTTATCCCAATCACCTGATCTAATACACCATCACATCAATAGGTCAAATGGAGGAAGGTATATTATTCATTTAGATAAGTGCTTAAAAGGCATATGATAAAAATAAAACCTACTTTTGAGGTTTTTAAAAAATATCTATTTATTCATTTTAGAGAGAGATAGACTGTGTGCCAGTGGAAGGGGCAGAGGGAGAGAGAATCTCAAGCAGACTCCCCACTGAGTGTGGAGCCTGAGGTGGGGCTTAATCCCAAGACCCTGAGATCATGACCTGAGCCAAAACCAAGAGTTGGCTGCTCAACCAATTGAGCCACACAGGCTTCCCTTGAGTACTTTTTTTTTAAGTAATCTTTAGGGGCACCTGGGTGGCTCAGATGGTTGACAGTCTGCCTTTGGCTTGGGTCATGATCTCCTGGTCTTGGGATTAGGCCCTGCATAGGGCTATCTTGGGCTCGGGTCCCAGCTCGGTGGGGTGTCCGCTTCTCCCTCTCCCCGTGCTTATGCTCGCTCTCTCTCTCTCTATTTCTCTGTCTCAAATGAATAAAATATTAAAAAAAAAAATCTCTATACCCAACATGGGGCTCAAACTCACAACCAAGATTAATAGTTGCTTGCTTTACCAACTGAGCCAGCCACGTGCCTCTATTTTTGAGTCTTAATTACAGTAAACTAGAAAGTGAATAAAACTTTCTTAAAATAATAAAGAATATTTTCATGAAATAGAGGTAATATCACACTTAATACTGAAATACTAGTGTTTCCATTAAAGTAAGGAATACAAAGGGGATCCTGCCCTTATTACCTTTATTTAACAAGTTCTGAAAATTATAGCAATTTTGAAAAAAGGTTTTATTTATCCATTTGAAAGGAGAGAAAGAGAGCAAGACAGAGATTGTGACAGAGAGTAACAACAGGGAGGAGAGGGAGAAACAGGCTCCCCGCTGAGGAGGAAGCCCGACATGGGGCTCCATCCCAGGACCAACCTGAGCCAAAGGCACACACTCAGCTGACTGAGTCACCCAGGTGCCCCTGGAAATTCTAGCAATTAACATAGGATGTGAAACAAATAAGAAGCATAACTGCAGAAAAGAGAAAATATATCTATTATTATTTACATATGATAAGATTGTGTACATTTATAATTGAAAGATCAATACAGTAGCCAGATAAGAAAGTAATCACCAACTCTATTAGATTGCCTATATGCCAGCAATTCCTGGTAATAAAAATATGGTGGAGAAGACTTTGGATTCACAAGAATGATGATTTTACACATATGTGTGCGTGCATATTCACATACATATACATACACAATATATTTAAATGCGTAGTCACCTTTAAGAGGATTACGAAGATTAGGGGCGCCTGGTGGGCTCAGGTGGTTAACCGTCCAACTTTTTTTTTTTTAAAGATTTTATTTATTTATTTATTTATTTATTTATTTATTTATTTGACAGAGAGGAGAGAAATCAGAGTAGGCAGAGAAGGGCAGAGAGAGAGGGGGAAACAGGCTCCCTGCTGAGCAGAGAGCCCGATGTGGGGCTCGATCCCAGGACCCTGAGATCATGACCTGAGCTGAAGGCAGAGGCTTTAACCCATTGAGCCACCCAGGCACCCAACTGTCCAACTTTTGATTTCGGCTCAGGTCATGATCTCAGCATCACAAGATCAAGCCACAGGCCAGGCTCCGTGCTGAGTATGGAGCTTGCTTAAGATTCTGTCTTTCCCTCTTCCTCTGTCCCTGTCCCCACCGCTCTCTGCTTCTCTGGGAAAAAAAAAAAAAGAGAGAGAGAGAGAGAAAAAGAAGAAAGAAAAGAAAAAGAAAAAAGATTATGAAGATCATGTATCAGGAAAATTATAAAATTATATTCAGTCATTAGAAAAATAAGACTTGTATAAATGGAGAGAAAAAGAGATACATACTCTAAATGAGATTGACTGAATGTTGCAGAAATTGTCAATAGTTCATAAATAGATTTGGAACAATAAGCCTCTGGAGATGAAGTTACCAATATATGTCAAGGATTTTAAAATGATTATATTCCTTGATCCAGTAATAATTTTGCTTCTAGGGCTTTATCCTAAAAAAATAATCATAGACCTTGAAAACATTTAAGTACAATGTGATACATATATAATAGTATAATATATTTTACATAGAAAATAGAAAATACATGGGGTACCTAGCTGGCTCAGTTGGTAACCTGACTCTTGGTTTCAGGGTCATGAGTTTGAGCCCCATGTTGGGTGTAGAGTTTACTTAAAAAAAAAATAGAAAATGTGTTTTTAACTCAGTGCAACATTATTTGTTGAGCATTATTTCCTATATGCCAGATTCTGTGCTCAAAAATAGAGGTACAGATAAACAAAACAGTCATTGTCCCTTCCCACATAAGACCAAAAGTCAGCTGAGCAATTATACAACATGGTGATGAATTCAACGCTAGGGGAAAGGATGCTGTTGGAGTCCTTAAGAAGAGTGACTTACCTGAACATAGGGGTCAGAGAAGGCTTCCCAAGGAGGTGATGTCTGTACTGAATCCTCAAGGCTGAGGGGGTGTTATCTAAGTGAAGACATAGAGAAAGAAGGTCCCAGGCTGAAGGAAAACATATGCAAGTGCTGGGGTAAGAAACATGCCTTCTAGAAATGGAGAAAAGTTCATTGCAGTTAGAATGCAAAGTGCTTAGATAGGCAGAAGGCAGGTCTGGGGAAGGAAAATTAATTGCAAGATGTGATTGTGGAGAGATAATCTACAACCAGATTACGAAGGCCTTTACCTTCTAGAACTGAAGCATTCACACTTTTTTGACCATGACTCAAAGAAAAAGAGAGTTCATAATGCTATCAATTTACAAATTTCATAGGTATGTATATATGAACCATATTTCATGACAATAGTTTTACCATGTGCAAAGAACTCCTGTATTTTCTATTTCATGTTAAATTTTACTTTAAAAAAATGCTGTCTGCTTCCTAGAAGCCCACTCTGAGCCTTTGTGAGAACTAGAAATAAGCATCCTCTCCGGGCAGTGGCAACTTAGAGACTCCAGGCCTGGCCTTGGAGAGTAAAAAGGGCAGTGGAAAGTGTCTTCATCCAAAGAAGTTGCCCCTTCCTCAAGGTAGATGAAGTTCCACAGACTTGCCCCTAACATTTGCAAAGCTTACAGTAAGAGTACACACAGAGGCCCACATCTTAACATTGTAGATCAATCTAGTAGACTATTAAATAAATGTGTTCTATTCTTCTAACTTGACACATGTAATTTCATAATGAACTAAAAGACCAAGTTCAAATTCAAAATTCTTGGACTCAGAGTTCAGTGTTGGCATATGACTTCAAGCCTAGACCCCTTCTATTTCTACTTCCAAGTCATCCTCTACCAAAAAGGGCCTTGTTCATATACATGTGGACATTTTGACCCACTTGTCTTAGTTCTATTCACCACTCCCTTTCTCCCAGAAAACAATTAGAAAGTGGATTCAGAGCTGTTTGGACAGGGAATTCTATGGTCCTGAGTATCTGAACCCAAATGGGGTATTTGTATGAAAGTGGCATTGCCTGAGGACCCCAAGAGTGTGTCTTCTAAAGACTTGCTACTCAAAATGTGATCCATGAACCAGCAGCATGGGCATTGCATGAAAACTTGCAAAAATGAAGAATCTCAAAGGGGTACCTGGCTGACTTGGTGGGCACAGCATGTGACTTTTGATCTTGGGTTATGAGTTCAAGCCCCATGTTGGGTGTAGAGATTACTTAAAAAAGTAAAACATGTAGGAGTGCCTAGCTAGTTCAGTCAGTTAAGCGCCTGACTCTTGGTTTCAGATCATGTCATGATCTCGTGGTCAAGGGATTGAGCCCCATGTTGGGCTCTGTGCTAAGCATAGAGTCTTCTTCAGATTCTCTCTCTTTTCCTCCTGCTCTCTCTCTCTCTGTGTTCCTCTCTTTCAAGTAAATAAATAAAATATTTTTGAAAAATCTTAAAAAAAAATGCAGAATCTTGGGCTTCATCCCACATCAACCAAATTGGAATCTTCAGTTTAACAAGACCTCTAGCTGATTTTCATGCACTTTAAAGTTAACATTACAGTAAAGCAAGGAAGCCAGGGTGGGGGCCTCTCTTTGGTCTAAGGTTAGTGCTGTACCACATGTCAGGGTGCAAAGCAGGGTAGGCAGAGTGAAAGCTGGATTTCAGATCCCTGTCTCCTCCTTGAGCATCCTTTTTTTTTTTTTAATTTTATTTATTTATTTGACACAGAGAGAGAGAGAGAGAGCACAAGTAAGTAGAGTAGCAGGCAGAGGGAGAGGGAGAAGCAGGCTCCCCGCTGAGCAGAGAACCTGACATGGGATTCAATTCCAGGACCCCAGGATCGTAACCCGAGCCGAAGGCAGATACTTAACTGACTAAGCCACCCAGGTGCCCCTCCTTGAGCATCCTTGTGTGGAGTGCAACTTGCCAAGATTTTGGCAAGTTTCAGAAAAACTTTAAACAAGAAAATGACTTAATATTTACAATTTAGTTCAGTCTTGCTATAGGATGGATAGGTAGGCGGCAACCTGATCTGGCTACATAATTTGCTGAGTCTAGTACAAAATGAATATGTAGAGCTTCTTGTTGAAAAATATGGGGGAAATGTGGCGTTCAAGTTACTAAAATATAAAGCTTTTTAATTCTTCTCAGTCTTTCCCTTCACTTGTCATAATGTTTTCTATTTGTTATCTAACATTCTAAATAGAAAAAAATTAAAAATTTAAATTATTAGCATAAATTTTACCATTCATCTTTATATTGTGTGAAGCCAGCTCTAAATGCGAATATAAGAACAATTAACTTATACGAAGAATCATGGAAATTATACAATTTGTATTTCATAACTGGTACATCCTTATGCATTTTGTTCTTTCAGAATAGTGGAAACACTGTACAAACCAGCTCAACTTTTTTCTTCCACTCTTTGATAGTTGCGTATTCAACCAATACTTTCTCTTTGGAACACTGTTAAGGAAGGAGGGTCTGAAAGGAAACGTAAATATGGGTTTGCCCCTTCTCTTTCTTTCTATTCTATTTCAGCATAAGTTTTTGGTTAACACAGGGACATAACATGAATTTTTTTTTTTTTTTAAAGATTTTATTTATTTGACAGAGAGAAACACAGCGAGAGAGGGAACACAAGCAGAGGGAATAGTAGCGGGAGAAGCAGGCTCCCTGCCGCGCAGAGAGCCCGATGCGGGGCTCGATCCCAGGACTCTGGGATCTGACCTGGGCCGAAGGCAGACGCTTAACGACTGAGCCACCCAGGCGCCCCCATAACATGAATTTTTAAAAAGGGTATCATAGGGTGCTTGGTCATTGATGTTTCTTAGAATGCCATTGCCTTCTTTTTGCCTTCAAAACAAGTTCTGATTCCCCAGTGGAAACTATGGTTTTCTTTTGCTGACACAGACTTAACACTCTTGCCTTGTACTCATGTGAGCCTCACTGAACTTGCACATACGGTGGGTCCACTGGAATTCTGTGCTCATGGGGCTTTGTGGCCCTATATAGAAATAGAGTGGCAAGAAATGATAGACATGCACATTGCCTTTATCTCTTCTGCTCACACATATGCCCTATTGGACCCCTATTGGACTTTACTTACAAAATATAAGTTCAAAGATAAAATATTAAGTATTTCAAGATGGCAACCTCAGAACATAAAACCAAGGGAGGGGCTCTTTTGAGTGAGGGCCCTGCATAATTGCACAAGTCATCTGCCCTTGACACTGGCCTTGAGAGCAATAGAGGGTAGTGTAATAATTGAGATGAGAGAGGATAGTGGTTGATTCTAAAGGAGTACCCTTGAAATTGGGGAAAAGCAGGTGGTTTCAAGAAATATTTGGACTGCCAGGCCAGTAGCATGTGTAGATTGCTGGGTTGTAGAGGGATAAGGGAGAGAGGAGTGAGGAATGAGTCCAAGAAATGGCTTAGGCAATGGGAAGAATGGAAATGTCATTTTCTGGGAATGTTAGAGGAAGAATTGAAATGGAAGGATGGGAAGGAAGTTAAAATTGTTCCATCTGAGGTACACCTATCCCATGGTAGGGATGTTTATAGAGTAGAATATTCAGATCTGAATCTCTGGAAAGAGATACAAACTAGAGCTATTTGATTTGGAAATCCTCCACATACAGATTGTGACTAAAGCCAGGGAAATAAAAGAGATCGCTTAGGAAGAGTGTGCAAAGTAAGAAAAGGACTCAGTCTTGTATCTTAAAAAACACCAACATTTATGGGGAAGAAATGTCTTCAAAACAGTCTGAGAAGGAGCAGTCACAAAATTACGTTCATTCATTCAACAAATACTGAATCAAGACTTCTTATGTTTGGTGGTGGGTATTGAGGAGGGCACGTATTGCATGGAGCACTGGGTGTGGTGCGTGAACAATAAATCTTGTAACACTGAAAAAAGAAACATATTTGGGGAAAAAAAATAAACATCTGGTTGAATTCCCCCTGAGGGGGGGAAAAAAAAAGACTTCTTATGTTTGTGGGGCCCGTGTGGCTCAGTTGGTTGATCGACTGCCTTCTGTGATCCCAGATCCTGGGAATATGACCTGAGCCAAAGGCAGACACTTAACGACCAAGCCATCCAGGCACCCCATTATAAAAATCTTTAAACAAACTAAACGTATGCTCTTCAAAATTAGTAAAAGGCTGTAACTAGACAGTTGGAAAATAACGGCCTTAAGGCAGTTCAAAGGGTGGCAAGTCAGGTGGAATGAACATGAAAAAATAGGGAGGGGGGGGTGCCTGGGTGGCTCAGTGGTTGAGCGACTGCCTTCGGCTCGGGTCATGATCCCGGGGTCCTGGGATCGAGCCCCGCATCGGCTCCTTGCTCGGCAGGAGGCCTGCTTTCTCCCGCTGCCATTCCCTCTGCTTGTGTTCCTTCTCTTGCTGTGTTTCTCTCTGTCAAATAAATAAAATCTTAAAAAAAAAAAAAATCGGGAGAGGGGAGCGCCTGGGTGGCACAGTTGGTTGAGCGACTGACTTGGTTTGGGCTCAGGTCATGATCTCAGAGTTGTGGGATCCAGCCCTGCCTTGGGCTCCTTGCTCAGGGCAGAGTCTGCTTGGGACTCTTTCTCCCTCTTCCTCTCCCTCTCCCCTGACCCCTGGCCCTGCCAAAATCAGTAACATCTTTTTTATTTAAGTCAGGGGTTGTACATAAAGATGAAGGAATAATTGTCAAGAAGTGGCAGTAGGATGCAAGGAAGATGCTGACCTTAACTTTCCCACTTGAGGTGAATAGCTTAAGAAGCATGCAAACGGAGGCACCTAGCTGGCTCAGGTGGTAAAGCATTTGGCCTTAAATCTTGGGGTCCTGAGTTCGAGTCCCATGTTGGGTGTGGGAATTCCTTAAAAAAAAAAAAAAGAGGATGCAAAGGGAAGTGGTGCCCTCAAGGAAGGAGTAGATTTTGCTTAAGGCAAGGAGCTGGAAGGAATGTACATGGTTAGGCACGTTAGGTAGTATCTTACTCCTGTAGACTTGGCAGGGGAAAAGACTGGGAGAGAGGATACCAGTTGGAGTGCAGTATGGACTAGAATGGCAAATGGATGTGAGAAGATACATTACCAGAAGCATTTTAATTCATGGGTGGAGGCGATGCCTGGGTGGCTCAGTCGGTTAAGAGTCTGTCTTCGGCTCAGGTCATGATCCTCGAGTCGAAGGATTGAGCCCCAGGTGGGACTCCCTACTAGTGGGGAGGCAACTTCTCCCTCTCCATCTGCTGCTCCCCCTCCTTGTGCTCTCTCTCTGTCAAATAAATAAATAAAATCTTTTAAAAAATTCATGGATGGTAATATAAACCCACGACCCAAGGATAATCACTGTAGCATTATCATTTGGAATATTTATTCCTATAAAATTTGTCATCATGACAAAATTCAAAGCAATCAAAACTTTTTTTTATTTAAAAAAAATTTTTTTTAAAAGATTTTATTTATTTGACAGAGAGAAACACAGCGAGAGAGGGAACACAAGCAGAGGGAATGGTAGCGGGAGAAGCAGGCTTCCCTCCGAGCAGGAAGCCTGATGCGGGGCTCGATCCCAGGAACCCGGGATCATGACCTGAGCCGAAGGCAGAAGCTTTAACCTACTGAGCCACCCAGGCGTCCCGAGCATTGGATTTTAAATCATTGAAAGTTGTCATTATAGAACATTAAGTAAAATAAATCAGGATAATTTGGGGGAAAAAATCAGGATAACAAACCAAAGATAGCATAATTCAGATTTTTACTAAAATTTATATCTCCATACAGAAATAAAGCATTTCTTATAGTGGTTATCTTTAACTTGTGGAATTATGAGTTATTTAAATTTTACTTTTAATATCTTCCCTCTTTTTACATTTTTACAAGATATCTTTTTAAAAAAAAATATTTTATTTATTTATTTGACAGAGGGAGATCACAAGTAGGCAGAGAGGCAAGAAGAGAGAGAGAGGGGAAGAAGGCTCCCTGCTGGGCAGAGAGCCCGATGCAGGGCTCGATCCCAGGACTCTGAGATCATAACCTGAGCTGAAGGCAGAGGCCTCAACCCACTGAGCCACCCGGGCATCCCACAAGATATCTTTTTATAATTGTTTTCTTTTTATAAGTTTTAATAGCTAAAAAAGAAAAGAGCCTTTAAGAAATTAGATACATTTAAACATGCCAGAACCTATGCCTGAAGTTGAAAATGTACATTTTATTTACTCTGGAAGTTTATGTTCTTCAGATCTTTCTTTATACAAGTTAAAAATTGATCAATAATTTAAATTTCTAGTAAATGGCAAACATAAAATTGCACAAGAGACAGTTTCTTATATTTGGATTTCATTGGATCTAAGTTCAGAGGTTGTATTTATTCTATATTAATAAGAATGTTCAAAGAAATTTGGGATAGTATAATATGAATCACCTATGAACCATAAATCTAGAATAAACATTAATATGGTATTGAGCATATTTTACTTTCTGAAATATGTGTGAGATATGGCTCTTTATTAAGGTAGACAACAATAATATGGGCACGAGTGATTATCACTAGTTGATAGAAGACTTTAAAGTGTCTCTAACAAACACACTTCTCCAAGATGCAGCTGAAGCTGAAGTGATAAATCTCATGCTATGCTATTCATGTTAATAATTAATTTTCTAGAGTTTTGTTAGACTCATTCAAGGAGGGGCACCTGGGTGGCTCAATCATTAAGTATCTGCCTTCGGCTCAGGTCATGATCCTAGGATCCTGGGATGGAGCACACGTTGGGCTCCCTGCTCAGCAGGAAGACTACTTGTCCATCTCCCACTCCCTCTGCTTATGTTCCCTCTTTTCCTGTCAAATAAATAAACTCTTAAAAAGAAATGAACTTTTGACTCATTCAAGGAACTCTTTCTGGGGATACTGATCAGACATCTTGCTGTTGTGTGACATTATTGCAAAGAACAGAGAGTGCCAATATCTTAGGATAAATATATCACATTTAATGGAAAAATAATTTAATTTTTCCATATTTCCCGTGGAAAGTGGATCTTAAAGTATCTGTATATTATTGACATGCCCACAGAACATCCAATCAACTGCTTACACTAAGGTTGCTTCTCTTTTTCTTAATGTTAGCAGCCATTAATGATCATTGCTTAGATATATTAACTTGTTAGATGTTTGCAAAATGGTGGCATTCTAGTTATATTAATCTCTTTCAGTTATTAAATAGGATACAGCAATAAAGAGAAACTTACCTTCTATCTGATTATCCATTACTACAGTTGGTGTTGGAAAGTCCCTTTATTTGCCAGTTCTGAAATTGATGAGTTGGTTCACCAGCATCCTCAAAGAGCATCAAAATCAGTTTTGTTTTGTTTTGTTTAGGTATCATTATGAATTCACAGATTTGAACAAATTTTATGTATGTCAAACTATTGCAGTTCTTATCCTTGGTAATAGTCTAAATTTACGTCTTTGTGTGGTAGGAGATGCTTCAGGTTGGCTACTGAGTTCTTTTAACACAATCCTAGCAGTCTTTGGTAGCTTTCTCGCTCTCTGCTCTAGCAAGGTGCACAAGATTCATCTTGTACATTTCTTGCCTCAGATCTGTAATCAGTCATTTATTCAATAAGCCCTGTTTCCTTTCAGTGGTATATGGTGGAGACCACAATCTGGGCCTGAGGGGGTAGGTTCACAAGTTTTGATGCATATGAATCACACTTTGAGTTTCTGTGTTTTCTTTTGCAGTGCTTCCCATCTTACTCAGAGTAAAATTCTTTCAATGACCCATAAGGCTCTACATGATGTGCATGGCCTGTTTCTTCTCTTCTTCACCATGCATGTTTCAGTCTTTGGGCTGCTGCCATGGGAATGTCCTTTCCCCAGATATGTTCATAACTCAATTCCTCATCCCCTGTATGTCTGCTTAATCTCATGGAAGTCTATTCTGTCAACAGTATTTGAAAAGACAATACTACTTCCCTCCCCAAATCCACAACCAATGTCCTGTGTTCTATTTTGTCATATCATTTCTCATTTTCTCATATATTTTATAATGTATGTATTTATTATGTGTATTCCTCCCCTCCTACAAAAATATAAGCTCCACAAGGGCAGGGGTTTTGGTTGGTTGGTGTACTGCTATATCTTTAGTGGTTAGGACAGACAGTACCTGCATATGGTAGCTATTCCCTACTTACTTACTCACTGACCAAATGAATAAATTTTAGCATATTTCTGAATCATCATACAACTAACCTATCAGGTTCAATCTCAAAGGAACAGATACAATTTAAAGCAAAGAATATCCATCAAGAAATGGAGCTATATCCAGGTATGTAGGTTGTAGAGACAAGTCCATGAATTTCAAAACTAGCCTGACATTTCTGACTTTGAGCAATGTTTGTGTATTCACTTGTTTTTTTTTTTTTTTTTTTTTTTGAGAGAGAGAGGGAGAGTGAGAAAGCGAGGTGGGGGTAGGGGCAGAATGAGAAGGAGAGAGAGACTCCTAGGCAGGCTCCATGCTAACCTGACACAGGCTTGATCTCACAATCCTGAGATCATGACCTGAGCTGAAGTCAAGAGTTAGATGCTTAACCTACTGAGCCACCCAGGCTCCCCTGTGCATTCATTTTTGAAAAACAAATGCAATATAAGCTGAGAGTCTCCATCAGTGATATAACTAAAAGAACGAGAATTGAGATGTACCCCAAAGAATACACCTTACTATTGCCCCAGATAAGTTTAGTATGCTTAATATCCATGTTCTTCTAATGTAATTAAATTATCAACTATTAGCAACATTTTTGTATAAAAGTAGTTGATTAAAGTTACAGGGGGCATCTGGCTGGCTCAGTTGGTGGAGTGTGTGACTCTTAATCTCAGGACTGTAAGTTCGAGCCCCGTGTTGAGTATAGGGTTTACTTAAAAAAATAATACATAAAACCTTAAAAAGAGAAGTGGATCTCAGGCTACTATTGACATAGCAGGGTTTAGCCTAATCTGAGATTCAGATTTGTCTGGACTCATGAGGCTGAGCTTTCCTGGATCTTAGGATGAATTGCAGGGTAGGAGTCTGCTAGGAAGAGATCAGATATGGGGCAGAGAAGAATGATAGGAAAGTACTAACTCCAAGCCTGACTATAGGAACCAGGTTTCAGTGCTATGGAAAAACATCTATGATACATTTTTATTTATTTTATTAAGTAGACTCTACTCCCAATGCGGGGCTTAAATCATGACCCCAGGGAGATCAAGAGTTGCATGCTCTACAGACTGAGCCAGCCAGGTGCCCCTCATGGAAAAATGTCTATGACAAAAGGCTGACAATAGAAACTGCACAGATTTCTATTTTTTGAGGCATAGTACCAAGAGGAGGATATAAGAAGATAACACCCCTCTGGACTAAGAATATCAGCAAGAAAGGAGACTTTGATGCTTTTGTAGGAGGCACTGGATGTGTGGGGTTACCCAACAGAAGCGGTATAGTAATAGGCAAAATATCAGGAAGGACATCGGGAAGCCTATTTGTGAAAATATGTGAGATACTCTAATGAGGACTCCAGAACCTCTCTGAAAGAATTTTGTAGGGGCTAGAGGTTCTGTGTCAACAGGGCAGTGAGCTAGTACAATTTAATGTGATTCTACCCATTCTCACAGATGAGTGAATTTTGAGGAAATTTACGTTGCCACTGGGGGGAAAAACTGGGGCACTATACTTAGTGGATTGAACACTGGACTGAGAAAGGGATAGAGGATGTTGGCATTAATTAGTTGGGTTACCTTGGGCAAGTGAAGAATCTGAACTTAGACTTGAAAGGGTCTTTAAAGTTGATTAGGGCCAGCCTCCTTTCTCCAACTCACACTGACAGGGGACTACGATTTGGAGGCTATATATTCTTGTATAAGGAAGTTGATTTTTAGGTTTAGTTATGGTTTGCCTCTTTTTATTTATTTCATTAATTTCCTTTGTGCCTTCTAGAGAAACACTTAAGTTAACTTGCTCCTTTGGGGGAGGCATTTAGTGGGGTAAGAACACCATCTTTGGACTTAGAGCGCCAGATTTTTAAAAAAAGGTTTTATTTATTTATTTGACAGAGATCACAAGGAGGCAGAGAGGGAGGCAGAGAGAGAGGAGGAAGCAGGCTCCCCACCCAGCACAGAGCCCTATTCTGGGCTCAATCCCAGGACCCTGAGATCATGACCTGAGCCGAAGGCAGAGGTTTTAACCCGCTGAGCCACCCAGGCGCCCCCTAGACTGCCAGATTTTAAATTCCAATTCCTCCACTTCCTTTGTGACCTTTATTAGGTTACTTTTATAAGTTTCAACTACCTCATCTGTAAAATGGGCTTAATAATAGTACCTACAACATGGGATTATTATTAATATACTATTATTCTACCTGATATACTTCAAATATCTAAAAATAGTTCTTATATTTTCCCTTGAACTTCATTTCTTCAGGTTAAATATTTCCAAGTCCTTAAAATATTGTCCAAAATGAATTGTTCAGAGCCTTTGTCTTCTTTCTTTGGAGGCCTCCTAGTCTGTCAGTGTTTTTCTTTTTTTTTTTTTTTTAAGATTTTATTTATTTGACAGAGAAACACAGCGAGAGAGGGAACACAAGCAGAGTGAATGGTAGCGGGAGAAGCAGGCTTCCTGCCTAGCAGGGAGCACAATGCGGGGCTCGATCCCAGGATGCTGGGATCATGACCTGAGCTGAAGGCAGACGCTTAACGACTGAGCCACCCAGGCGCCCCTATATGTCTGTTTTTGTGCCAGTACCATACTGTTTTGATGTTTACAGCTTTGTAAGAGAGCTTGAAGTCTGGACTTGTGATATCATCAGCTTTGGTTTTCTTTTTCAACATTTCTTTGGCTATTTGGGGTCTTTTCTGGTTCCATACAAATTTTAGAATTATTTGTTCCAGTTCTGTGAAAAAAGTTGATGGTATTTTGATAGGGATTGCATTGAATGTATAGATTGCTCTATGTAGCAGAGACATTTTAACAATATTTGAAAAAACGAAATTTTAGATTGTGAAATATTTAGTAAGCCTAAACCATTTTTTGTTACATGAGGTGATTATGAAAGAAGTAATCTCACTTATGTCAAAAAGTTTTTCCTGTGAAGCGTATGACTTCAGACAACATTCACTTTCTATCTGAAATAGTTTCACTTCAATCTCTGGTTTCTCTGATATGTATTTTTTATTTTTTAAGGGCGCTCTATACCCAGTGTGGAGCTTGAACTCATGACTCCAAGATCAAGTGTTGCAAGCTCTATTAACTGAGCCAGGCAGGCCTCCTTCTTTAGTGATAATTTTTTATTGAAAAATTACCTATTTCTCAAAAAACTGAACTTGATGAAACAAGTGGAGAAGACACTTTGTGACTGGCAGCTGTGTTTGTTAATATTCAGTAAAAAAAAAGCACATTGTAGATTTAGTTCCAATTTAATAAATAGAAACCTAAAGGGAAAATGTATAAAACCAGAGAGATTACATTGCATGGGCTTTTTTCATAGCTATTACTCATAATTCTTTAGCTAAATATAAACTCCCAAAATTATAGCAGTGGCCATTTATCCTTTGCTTCTTAGTCTGTTATAGCTACCATAACAAATATCACAGACTGGGTGGCTTAAACAATAGAAATGAATTTTCTCACAGTTCTGGAGGCTGGAAGTCCAACATTCTGAGGCATCTTCTCTTGGCTTGTGGGTGGTCACCATCGCACTATGTGCTTATGTGACCTCTTTGTGGGTGTGCTGGGGAGAGGGAGAGAGTGAGCTCTCTGGTGTCTTTTATTTTTTTGTTTTGTTTTTTAATAAGGACAGTCTTCCTCCTGGATCAGAGCCCTCCCCATATGAACTTATTTAAACTCCATTACTTCTTTTGAGGCTCTATCTCCAAATATAGCCACCCTAGGAGGTTAGGGATTCAGCATATGAATTTTGGGGGATACATATATATGTTCTTAACATCTTCCAACTTTTCTCATTTCCTTTTACCCCTTTTTGAAAAGTTAAATCACATCATAATTTCCCAAAATTCACAAATTGAATTCTACTTAGATAATTTTTTATAGGAGCCACTACATTGTCTTAGGCAGAATTTAAGAGATTAAAGGGTACAGTTTCTTTTTGTAAAGACTTCACATTCTAGGGCCAGAGAGAGATAAACCAACAATCAGAATACAACATGCTATGGGTCATTTTGTACTGTAAGTGGAAAGGACCTTATTTTACCTAGTTTTCATCAGCATATTTCCATGGTACGTCTGATCTTTGTCTTACTTGGGACCCTCACTTGTTTTTTTTTCCTAATCAGCCTGGATCTCAAGGTTAATAATTTTAAGTTTTATCTACATCCTCAATTCCCTTGGCTTGTCATTGTTTTTCTCCTCCTGGCCAGTTTATTCCTAATTTTTGGATTAATTAACTGATCTGCTTTCTTCTCCCAGGCAGATAAGTGCCATAGAATAGTAAGAATTATGCTGATTTACTATTAAAAGTGGTAGTTTTCATCCTCAGCAGGCACTTTAGCACTTATAAGACAAACCTCTAACTTGTCTGTAGCTAACAGTACATCTCTAAATAGTGTCTGATGAACACCCTATCATACTTCCTAAATTCCTTATCTCATTCTTTCCTGGAGAATATTTTGCCTGAACTTTACCAAGTTGTTCTCAGATATTAACTCATTCAGTTTCTGTGCTAAGGCTCTACATTAAATCAAGGCTATCTCCAGTCCTATCACTCAAGCAATTATTTGCTAGTTTTCATCCTTGCTTTTCATTCCAGAACTCCTTTACTTTTCATCTAGTTTCTGTTCCTGATATGGCAGTTGGACTTACAACAGATTTCTGCTTCCCAATTTTTGTCCCTTGGCACAAAATAATCTCCAGGATTTTAACTAATCCTGGAATCCCCTACTCTTGGAATGTTCCAGGACTCAACTCTTGGACCACTTCTTTTCTCTATTTATATTCACTCCTTGGTGATCTCATCTAATCTTATGCCTTTAAATATACCATCCACATGCTGATGACTCCAATTTTATTTCTCCAGCTCAGATCTCTTCCCTGAACTCCATACTCCTCTACCTAACTCAAAATTTCATTTGGCTATCAGAAGCCATCTCAAATCTAACGTGTTCAAAATCAAGACTCTACAAGGTAACACTTTTGGGAGAAATGGATAGTCATAATTTTGATTGTGGTAATTATTTCATGGGTGTGTATCAATGGAAAAACTTGTCAAACTGTACATTTAAAATTGTACAATGTTACACCAATTAGTTAGGAGGCAACAGTATGTCAAAAATTAACTGACCTCACTAAAGTAATGCACTGTATTTTAAATCTTATTTTATTCAAATGATGAATTGAGTATTCTTAAGTGCTTTTTCCATTATTAACACTCTTGAAGGGAACTAGAATCAACTGAGTAAGCATAACTAAGACGAAGTTCCCAAATAGGTTGAATTATACTGTACTCAATTTGGGATTCTGTGAGATTAAATCCTTATTTCCTGTTATAACTTAGCCACATGGCAAGCCAGGACTTTAGTGATGTGCTAGTGGTAAAGGGAAGAGGGCAGGACTTGTGAGATGAGACAGAGAAGTCTGGTTCTCATTTGTAAAGATACCCTCTTCTCCACCATAAGATGGTCCATAAAACTTCCAGAACTCCATGGCAAATCTGTGCTTTGATCTGATCTCTGTACATATCCAAATACATAGAATAAGTGAGGTGGAGCGAGACCATAGGCAGTGGCAATATTCAGTTAGATAATAATGAATATTAAACCATGCTATGAGTATCCTGAATCAAACTTTTAGGAGGAAACATGGGGAAGAGGGTCTCATCTCCAGGTAGGAAGCACTAGCAAAAGGTAAGCAGACTATCCTAGCAGGCTGGAATTCCACTATTTTTTTTTTTTTTTTTAAAGATTTTTTATTTATTTGACAGAGAGAAACACAGCGAGAGAGGGAACACAAGCAGAGGGAATGGTAGCGGGAGAAGCAGGCTTCCCACCGAGGAAGGAGCCCAATGCAGGGCTCGATCCCAGGACCCCGGGATCACACCCCGAGCTGAAGGCAGACGCCCAAAGACCCAACAAGCCACCCAGGCGCCCCTAAATATTCTAATTCTAGGAGTGCCTAGGTGGTTCAGTCGGTTAAAGCCTCTGCCTTTGGCTCAGGTCATGATTTCAGGGTCCTGGGATCAAGCCCTGCTGAGCCTGCTTCCCTCTCTCTGCCTACTTATGATCTCTCTCCTCTCTGTCGGGTAAATAAAGTCTTCACAAAAAAAAAAAAAAAAGATTCTAACTGGGCAGGTGGTGTTAAAAATCTGAGCGCAAGCAAAAGATTTCATACAGGTCGAGCAAACACTCAATCGTAAGGATTTATGAGGTGCATAGCCAATTCAGTGGACACTTGATTGGGCAGCCAGGTGCAGTGGATACAAAGATTTCTGGCAACAGTTTTAGAAAGCACCAAATGGTAGGTTTGAGCCTACTGTATTTGAAGATAACCTGGAAGCATGATGGAAAGTATGGTAAAGAATTTCTGTTGGCTTAAAGCCCCTAAAGCCAGATAGATGTAGACCTTGCTCTTTCAACTTCTGAAATCAGTCCTAACCATGCAGATACCAGTCTATTATAGCCATATTCCTTTATTCCTTAGGTCTTTAAGGCTGAGTCTCCATTAAGTTCTCTATTAAGTTGTACATATGCTCAGAAGTGTTCAGTCTCTTATTCAGGTAACTTAAGGTCTCTGATTCTAACTAGCAGTTACCTACTTTAATATAAAGGTATTACCTGGTTATGTTAGCATTCACAAAGGATAAGGCTAGTAGACTAATAGTCAAGACCTCTGTTGTGTGAATGAAAAAGTCATCCTGATCTAGTAGTGGTTTTCCATTTGAATGGAAGCTCATGTTAATTATAACATGTTAATGTTTCAAGCTTAATTCCACTAAATTATACTTTTTGGTCCTGACTTGTTCAAGGGTGGACTCTGCAGCATCAAATGGGCTAAATTATGAGACTTTCTGCTATATGCCTTCCCACTGAAAAAAGTCAAGTTTTAGGTAATTTCAATGACCATAGCTTTACAGTTTCCTCAAAACACTTCAGCTTTAACTTCTACCTTGTCTGCCTCCTATCTGACCACCCAAATGATATCCAAATTTCCAATTCATCACTCCCAGGTCCTGGGGCGTATGATCTTTACACCAAGTGTTTATGCCTAAAAATTTATATTCCTCATATCTCTGGGTTGGTTTTGATTCAAACCCACTTATTCAATTGCCTCAGATATTAAGTATTTCTCGCCCACAGCATTTTTTATTATAGCTTGCCTTTGGTCATTTTGTATCACTATTAACAGGATGCATGTGTTTTACTTCTGACCTTCTTTAGTAGAGCCCGGTACAGTGCAACACAAACACATTAATTTGATTTGGATTCTATCAACTGGAGAAATGTGAGACTACCAGATCAACTGTGAGAGAAGGGAGCAAAAACAGAACTGCAGGGAAAAGGTCAGAGTGCTCCAAGGCAAATTTTATTTCACAACTTGTTTTCAAAACAAGTCCTGTTTGCCAGCTTTGACAAAAGGGTAGACACTGCCCTGAAAATTTTGTGCAGACCTCAGTTTTATCATTGTGTTATGTCCACCTAACATTTACCAGGTAAACAAGTGCCAAGTAGGTAGCTAAGGTATCTAGGTACTTTAAAGATCTTGATGTTAAACCCAAATAGAAACACTTGTTTATATAATGAAGGTACATTTGTTTTTTGAATAAAAGCAACTAAGAACAAGGACACTAGGGGTGCCTGGGTGGCTCAGTGGGTTAAAGCCTCTGCCTTCAGCTCAGGTCATGATCTCAGGGTCCTGGGATCGAGCCCCACATCTGGCTCTCTGCTCAGCGGGGAGCCTAATCCCCACCCACCCACTCTGCCTGCCTCTCTTGCCTACTTGTGATCTCGCTGTCAAATAAGTATAAAAAAAAAAACAAAAAAAAAAACAAGGTCACCAATCCAAAGGAGTTAGGAAGTTTATAGCATTGAGGAATTATAATTTCAGTAGCTAATTATTTTGCCAAATTACTCCACTTCATATACATTATACCACTGATCTTCACATTTCTAAGTGATTGTCTTAAGTGTGCAGTGACTCAGAATACTTCATCTCTATGTGGTGGCATGAATACCTTATATTTTAGTTTGGCTCCAATAAACTTTTTCCAATGTGTATTTTGTAGACCATTTTAACACTTGAGCAAGTTCGCTCTGTGCCTGATCAATAATTCAACATGCTTGTCTCATGAGCCTCTTCTGAGCTACATGGGTCCAAAACTGAATTTTTGCTAAGGCAGGAAAACATTTTAGGGTAAAGTACAGCTCATTATGATAAGCTGACAAAAATACTATTATTTTGACTGACACATAAGTATGGGCTTAGGAACAACTTATTCATGTAGCTATTTACAGAAAATGATCATGCATGGGGCCCAACCATCTTGGTTAGATCAGATGCTATTATAGTTTACATTCTGTGCAATGTTTGACTACTTTTAACTCCCTTATCTTCCCCCATTACCCATAATTGTTACACTGCTCTTCATTTTCAGCATTCTACCTTTTCCATCTTGAGCATCCTTTCAAAATACAATTGCATTAGGAACAAACAGTCCATGACTCAATAACCACTGATCATTTTGATATCTGGCATTTTTCTCTCCTTAATAGGCAGTCTCTTCATTTTGCTCACAATTAGCCCAGTAATATTTAGTATCTACAAAAAGCCAACACAATCTGTACTTATTCTGTGATATTGCCAAACTGAGTCATCTCTCCAAAAAAATCCTAAGGATTTTCCCACAATTTTCATTCAGCTTTAATTACAATCATGCATTTTAAATTCAAACAGGTGACCAAAGGCAAGGCATTCAGAATGATCTGATTAAAAGTCTGGTTAACAGAAAAGACTTCTCCATAAAAATTAGTTTTCTATGCATTCCTGTATTTAGAATAGAACCAGATCTACAAAGTAATCTTATTAACAGGTTGTGACTATGGCAGTGTGACAAAAGTAAAAGGAAATGGCTTAATTCTTATGGATACATTAGATTCGATGCTGCTTCATAATCTGTTTACAAAAATAAACACGAATAGTCTTGATTTGTAGGTTTTCTTCCCATATCAGTAAAATGAAGAGCTTTTCCTTATGTTTTTCATACAAGTAAATCTCGTGGCATTTGCCCTAGAAAAGGAAAAACATTTGAGCTTTACAAGACTTATCAGAAGAGTAGTAGAATTTTTACAAATACCTTTGTCCTCATAATGGTCTATCTCAGAAGCCAGATCCGTATAAGTTTTCTCAACAGATATTCAGGTTCGGGATAAGGTCATCACAGATTAAGACCAAGGACAAAATAATGACCAACTATTAAAATATCTTCCCTCAACAGAAATGGGTTATACCTTAGGAAGGTTCCTGCAAACTGGCTGGCCTCTTTCCATGGGCTGACAGCGACCCCTCACTGTTGGCAAAGAAAACAAAACAAAAACAAAACCTTTAATCCATCATGGTGAGGTAGCAAGTTTTACCCCTACAAGATTTATAACCTAACAGAGCCTCATTTATAAAATTCAGACAACTTATTGGTCTTATCTCAGAAGCCGAATCCGTACATGCTTTTCTTCAGATAGTCAGCTTCGGGATAGGTTTCATCATAGATTAGACCATAATCCATAGGAAATTTAAAAGGTAAGTACTGTACTAGAAACACCATAGATTTTGTAAACCACACAACTTACTTTAAAGCAAGGTTGCTCCTCAGTGACATTTACGGCTCCATTACTGTTCATCAACCTCCAGGATGCTGTTCGAGGACAAAAAATTTTTTAAATTTAATTTACATTATGGACTAAACATACTGAATTCAAATACGAGCCCAACACATACCTGGGTTAAGGTTGTCAGGTTCCAAGTAATTTCCCAGCAAATATTCTCATGCGTTTTGGAATTTTCCTCTGCATCTATTAAGAAAATTTCCAGGATACAGCTTTTCCTGTACATCAACAGGTTTACTTCTTCAGTTTAAAAACTAAGCTCTCAACCATACTTACCTTAATATCTCCGCGTAACAGCTCCGTTACACCACTGAGAGCCCACTGCTCCTGCAGCGGACAAGCATTTTGAAGACTAAGCATTTTCACAGAATAGCAGTTGAAGGTTTTCAGTACCAGAACCCTGCCGCTTTTACTAATCTGGTTTGCACACAGCGCCATCTGGGCACAGTACAGCTCAATCTCAGACAATCTCAATCTTGGGGACTGCCCATTTCCAAATAGTCTTTTGATCTGCGACGAGAAAAAAACATCCGTCTAATTAGTAAAGACCTCTTATTCTCAACGTAAAGCTCTCTGCCCCATATCCTGGGAATATGGTTGTTTTTCTGCCGCCGCCGCCGCCCAGGTTCCCCCAGCCGGATGTCCGAGCTGAACAACTAGGCCGCGCGCAGCGTTCGTGGCTATCAGCACCAGCTTCCGCACGCCTAAGGTCGAGGCCTGTCGCTGCCGCCGAGACAGCCACCACCACTAGAACACGTGGCGGTCTGGCTGCGTGTTTCCCACGTGCAACTTTCTAACCCATAGCACCCAAGCACAAATGTCCAAAATCTCACAGAGCTGCGGCTAAACTCGACCCGCTCCAACCAACTCCGTCCGTCGGGTAGTCGCCCGCGAGGCCTACTCACCCACCACAATAGCAGCCACTCCCAAATCCAGACGTAAAAGACCGAGTTGCGCCTCCAGCAGTTCCCTTTATAGCCTCTCCTGAGTCAGCCAGAGGTCGCCACGCCCCCTAGCGTCTATTGGACGTGGGAGAGGACGGGGCGTGGCCGTTTCCTGAGGGAGGGGAGAGGGAGCGCGCGCGGCGGCTCTTTTCTTTCTGGGGCTGGTTCCGGGGCGTGGTGTGCGCGACGCCCATCCGGCGCACGCTCGCTCTGTCCCCGGTGCGCGCCCGGTGCGCGCTGCGAGCCGTAGCTTCCGAGTCTGGCTCTACGTGGCGCGGGAGTGGCGCCAGAATTTAAACTAACTGCTGCAGTTGGGAGGCGTGAGTACCGCCTGCTCCGGGCCAAGTCGGCCCAGAACAGATTGGCCGGCTCAGGGCCGGGAATTTTGTAGCGCAGGGCAGCCTCAGAGTATGGCCCTCTCGAGAAGTCGGACTGGCTAGTTGGCCGGCGCCGGACGGAATTGACGTCCAGCGGGCGCCGTAAGAGCTGGCGGGCACTGGACCCAGCTCGCCGGGAGAGAGAAATTGGCGTGCGGAAGTGCTTGGGTGAAAAAAGTACCTGAAAGCCCCGCGTTTCTCCTGCAGTCCACGGCGAGAATAGCGCACCTCCCCGGAGATCCGGCCCGCCGCGCTGCACGCGGCCCAGCTGCGCCCCAGTGCGGGCGTCCCTTCCCTGCCGGAGCCCACCCCATCCCCGCGTTTCCTTGTGCCAGGCACTGCTGTTACACGATCAGCACCTAGAATTTTCCCCAGACAGCCAACCTGAGAGGTAAATACGCCATTTGGCAGAGGAGGAAATTGAGGCCCTAAAAGCAGCTAATTTGCCTAAAATCGTACAGCTGAGAAGTTTTGCTGTTTTTAATTTCTTTGTGCTGAGTTCGTTAAAATGAATGCAGGAGAAAGTTAAATTTGAGAAATAACCCCGCATACTATATACAAATGACTAAAAAAAAATTCAGTAGCAATGATTGTATTAATTAGTATGTGTGAGCGAATACGTGTATATGCACACGCAAGCACACATGACATTTGAACGTTCTAGCATTTGAAAATTCAGGTCTTCATGGCACTCATGACCAATTATTATTTACATGTGGGTTTGTTTATTGTCCTGTCCATGTGTAAAGAACATACGGTTTTTTGTCCGTTCTTTATTCTGCTTTAGAACGGTGTTCTGTCGGGCATAAAGTAGGTTCCGTCTGGCATAAAGCAGGTTGTCGTTAACGATTGGTTGATTGAATGATAGAATATATATGGTAGCCTTTTAGAAAATTAATTTAGAAATAAATTTAGAAAACTTAGAAAATTAGGGGCGCCTGAGTGGCTCAGTGGGTTAAAGCCTCTGTCTTCAGCTCAGGTCATGATCTCAGGGTCCTGGGATCGAGCTCTTTGCTCAGCAGGGAGCCTGCTTTCCCCTCTCTCTCTGCCTGCCTCTCTGCCTACTTGTGATCTCTCTCTCTGTTTGTCAAATAAATAAAATCTTAAAAAAAAAAAAAAAAGAAAACTTAGAAAATTAAAGACCAGTCTAGACTGCAGGGCGCCTGGGTGGCTCAGTGGGTTAAAGCCTCTGCCTTTAGCTCAGGTCATGATCTCAGGATTCTGCGATCTGCGATTGAGCCCCACATCGGGCTCTCTGCTCAGCTGGGAGTCAGCGTCCTCCTCTCTGCCTGCCTCTCTGCCTATTTGTGATCTCTCTCTGTCAAATAAATAAAATCTTTAAAAAAAAAAAAAAGACCAGACTGCAGATTAAAAGATAATAGTGAAAAGCAAATTTCTGTACTAGAAACAGAAACCCAAGTGATGAAGTGCTTACTTGGCTAGACATTATGTAGATTTTTTTAACAGTATTTTGTAATGTAAATGTAAATTTGCATGTTGCTCATAGTGAAAAAACTAAAACGGTACAAAAGGATATAAAAAGCAAAAAGTTCTTTCCATATCACTGGGAATCTCCCCACTGTTAAGAGTAACACTATTAATGCTTTTTTACTTTCTATGTGTTCTATGTGTATACAAACGTACATATTTTTTCATATTTCATATCTACAGATAAGGTCTGTATGGTTTTCTGCAACTTCCCTTGCCCCTTCATAAATCTAGATTACTTTCTGTATCAATACATACAGACAGACTTACTCTTGTTTATAGCCTGTGTAGTATTCAGTTGGATGTATCATCATTTATTTCTTCAGAGGAGGAAATAAATTTTTTCACTTTAAAATTGTGCTGAAGTGAATTTCAGATATAGTGACTTGTGAGAAGATCCGCAAGATCAGTTTCTAGAAGTGAGTCACTTAAGTTTGTGATAGATATTGCTTAATTGTTCTTACCATCCTTCCATTCCCACCAAATGGTCATGTGTTTATAGTTTGAAGAGTGTTTTGCTAATTGAAAAACATACATATGGCTTTATGGGATGGCAATTATTACACCATTGAAATTGAAAACTGTTACTCTGTTATCTTTGAATCACTGCTGCGTTGAAGACTACCAAAATCACCTGGTCAAAAGCAGTAGAAAAGAATGATTCTCTACCCTGATTTACTAGTTGAATTACTCGGAGAGCTAAAAAATAATCAGATTTCTGTGTCTTAACGTGCAACTATCAAAGCAGAATCTTCATAAATGGGATCCAGGAAACATTTCAAACAAGCATGTGGGCCAAAGCTGTTCAACAAGAACATAAGATGAACCACAAATGTGAGTTGCATATGTAACATAAGACATTTTGAATACTGTAGTAGCCGCATTTTAAAAAATAAGAGAATCAGAAATTACTTTTTTTTTTTTTTTAAAGATTTTATTTATTTGACAGAGAGAAACACAGCGAGAGAGGGAACACAAGCAGAGGGATTGGTAGCGGGAGAAGCAGGCTTCCCGCGGAGCAGGGAGCCCGACACGGGGCTCGATCTCAGGACCCCAGGATCATGACCTGAGCCGAAGGCAGCCGCCTAGCGACTGAGCCACCCAGGCGCCCCCAGAAATTACTTCTAATACATTTTATTTAACCCAATATAACCAAAATATTTTCATTTCAACATACAGTTATTGAAATACTTTACATTCCTTTTTTGTATTCAATCCTTGCAATCCAGTGTGTGTTTTACAGTCACCGCACATTTTGGTTTGACTGTCCACATTTCAAGTGTCTCATTATTGTATGTCGAGTGGCTACTGTATTAGACAGCACAGGTCAACAGTCATTCAAGTACGTATAGAAGTTCGAGAACCATTGTTTTAGGGTAAGTGTGGTACTGTATACCTGAAACATATACCAGCCTTTAAAAAAAAAAATCCTTCCATATTAACTTTTGGCTCAAACTAATAATTAACAAATACAGAATGAAATGAATCTAGAACTTGCCTATTGACAACACTGCCCTCCAATGAACATGGGCAATGACTGAAGGGGTACACAGCTCATTCAAGGAGTTTATCTTGTCAAGGAACGTGGAAACATACTAGTAGATGAAGCTATCTGTCATTGCTCTTTACACCTAAAACAGTTGAGCAAATTGCTGCCAAATATTTGAAGTGATTTAAGAAAGACCCTATGAAGGTCAGAAGTGAAATTAAACATGTATGCTTTAGTATGCTAAAAATATGTTTTCATAATCTCAACTCACTTTTAGATACAGTCATCATTTTAATAATTTTTTGGGAGAAATGTTCACTGGGCCCCTGGTGCATGCCATGTATTTCAGGGAAAGCTAATAAGAATACACAGAAGTCCTTGTCCTTCTTGAAAGAGTTTATAGTTTAATAAGAAGTGTTTATCTAACTTTAGATATCTCTGCTTTAAAAATTAGTCATTACAGACTTTTGGATAAGATCATAATGTGAACCAAATAGTGTTTTGGAGGAAAGAGTAAAAGCAGAGTTTAGAAATTAGTGTAGTTATTTAGATGAGATATTGTGAGGGACATCACTATAATTTTGGCCATGGTAATGGAAGGCAGGGAAGAAAACAACACACAGAACTTAGGTGATGTTAGGTTCTTATGCACATTAGTTCATGATTATAACCTTCAGAATAATCCTGGTATATATTTTTAACCTTGCAGTAGCGATGGAAAAAGTGAGGATAGGAATTTCAGTTAACTAACATTCCCAAGTCTTTCCTCAAATTCATAATGTCATGAAGATATGATATTGCTGTCTGTGTTGAAGGAAGAAATAGTAGGATGTGATGAGACGTGGGAACAGCATGGAGCCTGGGCAGCCAAGAGAACAGCAACTCCATGGAGAGGAAGAGGGAAGTCAATTACTGATTTGGGAGAATGGAAAAGATTCATTTGTGCTTGTGTTAAATATGGAATGGAACATTGAGTTACATATCCAATGGATCATCAAAAATGTAGAAATGAAGCCCAAGAGAAAAGTCAGAGCTAGAGAAGGACAAATGAATGTAGAGAGGATGATAGAAGTTTGGTGCATGGACAAGTGTGGGGAGAAGTGAGAAAAGTGCCAACTGTAGTAGCCTAGCGCCAGTACCATAGTGTGTACAGACACCCTACAGCAGACAACTTTTGAAAACATTTCAATATACACAAAGATCTGGACAGATAATGCATGAGAATAAAGTTCACTATTACAGATTTTGCTAACATGTCAAATAGTGTAAGCATGATTATTCTAAAACAGGAAAAAACTTCGAAAATTAGGATGAAAGAATTTTAGAATAATGTTCTTTTTTCCAGTTTCTAAACTGAACTAGTAAGCTCTAGGTTTGATGGCAGAACAGACAAACGTGAATTGAAGAAAATCTTCTGAATACTCTATGAAATAGTAAAGTGTTAAGTTCATGAGATAAAGTTAAAGAGCTTAAATTAGGGGAAAAGCCTAATATATGTGGAAACATCAAGGGCAGTTTGATACATGAGTCTGAAGTTCAGAGGAGAGGTCAGGGCTCGAATGTCATTGGCACGAATAAGATATTTAAAGCATGACACTGAGATCATCAGGGAAAGAGTATAAATAAAGAAGAGAAAGCCCAGGACAGAGCAGAACCTTGGTATACTGCTTAGTTTAGAGTTCTAGTAGAAAATGAAGTGCTAGCAAAGGAGACCCCTTAGGTTTAAAACTGGAGAGTGTGATATCCTGGAAATGAAATGAAGAGGGAGAGAGATACATCCTTTGGAATGCTCCTGAAAGGTCAAGTATGATAACAGAAATGACCATTGGGTTTGGCAACACGAAGAACATAGTGCCAGCGAAATAGTGATGATAGAAGCCCAGTTGAAGAGGACTGAGGAAAAAATGAGATGAGAAGTAAGAAGTGGGTCAGTAGCAGGAGAGGGTCGACTGCTTTTTAAGGCAGAAAAAAAAAAAAAGGAGGAGCAAAATTTTGTAGGAGCAAAATCCTTGAGAAGAGGAGATCCTTTCCAGAATACAGATGGAGGTCTTTGATTAGAACAGGAATACTTCATCTGTTTCACTTGTTAAAAGATAAGGCAGGTGTTGGGAAAGGCACAGCCCACTGACCCTTGCAGAACTGCATAAGAGTGTGCCTTGGGCCTGGAACATTTTCTTTCATGGACATAAAGAGTCCTAACAGCCTGCGCTGGGCATATGGACTTGTCTGGGATTATCTTTCCCTGTTCAGGATTTGATATGTACCTCTTTTTTCTGCTTAAAGCATGTGCATCATTTGGCACCTGGCCAACCCCATTGCTATATCTGTTCTTGGTGGGAAGGGAAGGCATTCTTCACCTGCTGCATAAAAGGATTGATAGAGTACAGATTACCTCCTCATGTTATCTTCGGGTTAAGATGCACTGGCCATAATGGACTGGCAGTCACTGTTGAAGCTGATCTTGCTTGATTTCTTCTCTGTGAATAAAGTGTTGTTCCAATCAGTGTGTGAGTCATGTTTTTCTTGGCAATGCCAATACCTGCAAACTCTGCAGTAGGCTGACATCTTGCTGTTGCTTTTCCTGGTGGTTGACAACAGGTGTTAGTTGCTCAACAGTTCAGGGCCGTGAGCAAGGTCACCAGCAATGTTAGTACATGATGCAGACAAATGGCATTCACCAGTCCAGCCTTCCCAGGGTGATGTCAGCTCCTGAGCGGGGATGATGAGCTGACTGAGTACTAGGCTCTCTCTGGCTGAATGGGAATAAATGAGAGGTAGACAATTTCCCTGTCAACAAGGATAAACTGGTATGATGAATAGAGGCAGAAGTGTTAGAGGTGGGCCCTAAAAACTGGAAAATTAACCTGGCTTCTGGCCACTCCACACTCCCTCACTGTCCTCTAACTCGTCCCACATGCCAGCTGCAGATGACACCCAGGGGGAACCAAAGGCCCTTGTGTAGAAAGCTTTGCATGATCCAAGTCACTTGAAAGCCCCAAGTAAGACTTGTTTTCACTAAATGCAAACCAGCAATGATGTTGCTGAAAATGAAACTGTTGAAATGAGGTCCTTTTCAGAGAGTGAAATACAAAAACTGAAAGATATGGGCAGAGGCCAGGAGAGTCTCGTGCAGCTTGGTTGGTGCCCCTGTTTGATGAGAAGGTCTTGCAGACCCAAATGTCTCAGGCTGAGTAGTGCAGTTGAAGCTAACCACTGACACCTTGCTGCAATGCATTTTTACCTACTTTGAATAGGGCAACAAACAGGACAGAGATTAAGTCCATGTCATTTTTTTTTTTTTTTTTAAGATTTTATTTATTTGACAGAGGTCACATGTAGGCAGAGGCAGGCAGAGAGAGAGGAGGAAGCAGGCTCCCTGCTGAGCAGAGAGCCCAATGGGGGGCTTGATCCCAAGACCCTGAGATCATGACCTGAGTCAAAGGCAGAGGCTTTAACCCACTGAGCCACCCAGGAGCCCCTAGTCCATGTCACTCTTGATGTAGATTGCAAGGAGTATGAGATCTCAATTATGAGGACTTCTCTAAGACTAAGACTCCCTAGAAAATCATTCATAGCCTGCATTTCAGTTAAAAGCTATAGATGCCTGATTATATGACCCTGCCTTTGGGGACATGGATGATGCATTGAAGGCTCTTCCTTGCTATCACTACTGTTTGTCTCTGAAATGACTGTTGGGGGTGGGGGGAAGCAATGGAAAAGTTCTGAAAAGTCTTGCTTGGGATAGAAAACAACAAACTGATTTCTATGGTTTCCGACTACTTGGGCTAAACAGATAGAAAACAAACAAGGTGAATCCATGCCCAGAGGGCCAAAAGGGAAATTCAAGAGATTATAAGGGGGGAAAAAGGAGAGCACAGGGTTGATCCATGGAGCAATATGGTTTTTGTTGGTAACATGCTATGTGGTAGAGAGAAGCCCTCTAAATTAGAGGTTAAGGCCTTAATCCCATATTCCCATTGTGATGGCCTGACTGGTATAGAATGACTCAGACCAAGCTATCCAAAACCAACAGGACTCGCTGAACTCACTAGCTAAGGTAGTGATGGATAACTGAATAGCCTCAATTATCTGTTGGCAAAAGAGTGAGGCATTTGTATTATTGCCAACAACTCTTGGCAGGTAATAACAATTTAGGTAAGGTAAAAACTAAAGAACATTCATGCTCAGGTGGGATGATTATTGACTATATACCTGCAGTCCCCACCCCCCTGACTCTTTTTTTTTTTTTTTTTTTAATTCCTTAGTTGGCTTAATCCAGGCACTTGGAGTTTGTAATTAGGGACCATCCTCAAGGGTAGGCTTGATCATCATCCTGGATCTTGTTCTAGAGACCTTGAAGTGCTGTCTCAAAATGACAGGTAGGCTCTGCGGGCAAACTGGATCTATATAGATTCTTCAGGGGTCCCATTAGATCCAGCTCTATCTCCAAATTGGGGGCAGACAGTGATCCTACCAGGTTTTATGAACTTTATCTGCTGTGTAAGCAGCTGAACGATTGTTGGGGGGGTGGACCATTTGGAAAGGCAGTCATGTACAGTCTGTTGACACTTGTGTGGCTGCGTAACAGGGTGCCTTGGACCCGGAACATTTCTGTATATGGAGATGAGCCCTCATACCCATATAGAGTTGTTTGGGAGTATCTATTCCTATTTTTTTTTTTTAAAGATTTTATTGATTTATTTGACAGAGAGGAGAGAGATCATAAGTAGGCAGAGAGGAAGGCAGAGAGAGAGGGGGAAGCAGGCTCCCCGCTGAGCAGAGAGCCCGATGCGGGGCTCGATCCCAGGACCCTGAGATCATGACCCGAGCCGAAGGCAGAGGCCCCAACCCACTGAGCCACCCAGGTGCCCCTCTATTCCTATTTCTGATTTGATACATATTTTGTTCTGCCTGAAGTGTGTGCATCATATGGCACCTGGCCAACCCCACTGCTATATCTTTTCCTGGGCAGGGAGAGAGAGGGATCCTTCACCTGTAGCACAGGGAGAGTGTTGTAGATCATCTATGCATCAACTGTGGGGTGAGTTGTGCTGGCTGTGGGGGTTGATGCTCACTATTGAGGCTGATTGTGCTCTGCTTCATGTGTGAGTAAATTGTTATATCCAATGTTTATGTGAGTCATATTTCTTGGTGACCCTGATACCTGCAAATCATGCAGTGGTTGACATCCTGGGGTTGCGGCTTCTGGTAGTAAGCAGTAGATGTCTCTTGCTCCATGGCAGAAAGTACATGTACAGATAATGCAGGTCCTGACTCATTGTTTGTATTTTCTCAAATAATCATGAGGCAAGGTCATCAAGTGAGAATGGAAAATAATGAGGTACAAGAGTTTAGGAGAAAGGATATGTGAAATGGTCCATATGCAGAGGAAAAAAAGGCAGGCCGAGGAATGAAGTAGGATTGGTTTGCCAGAGTTGTGTGCCTATGACATTTATAGCCATAGGTTTATTATGAATAAAATTTTAAGCTTTCCTTTTCTAGAAATATTCAGATACTTGGATGCAGGTATGGAGTAGGTGGGATTATTTAGGGTTAAAGTTTGCCAGGCAAGATAATGAAGGAAGAAAGGACTGAAAGAGTGAAGGGTGTTTGCAAGGCAATGATTTGAACAGTAAACAAGGAAATATAAACTGGGTAGGGGGATGATTTGTAGTGAGGAAGTGATGGTATTGTGGACTGGAGATTTCATTAAGTCCAAGAAGAGCTGCAGTGGGAAGACTAGAAATGATAGGAAATGGGAGCATTAGAGAATAGGGTTCTAGAATTTGAGATTTTGGAGGTAGTATAATTGTTGGTAAAGACAGAGCCAACCGTGTTACCATGGGATGGGGTGGTGGAGCTGGAAGAATGAAATGATCAATGGAGAGGAGGAGGATGAGAAACTGAAAATATAAGGTATTAGGTGAATCATCACTGTGGATGTTGATAACATCATAATAAGACTAGTGGTGGGAATAGGGACTGAATCATCAGTGAATGAGGTGGTGTGATGCAGGGTTTGAAAGATGACAGTAACAAGGCCAAGAAGCTAGTGTTAAAATGTATTGGCCTACTTCAAAGATTATGGGGCTTTGGCAGGAGGAGAGTGGGGATAAGATATGGGAGCTACAGCAAAAACAAGGGGAGCATTCCACTTCCAGGCCTATTCTATGTAAGTGTTCCATTTGGGACATTTAAAGTTTAAAGTTTGATGTGTTTGGAGACATCCCATACAAAATACCAAGTATGCAATTGAATAAACAAGCCTAGAATTTGGGAGAAAGGTGAAGGGTGGAGATACGCATTTGGGATTTGTACTACAAATTCATCAGTTTTGGCTACCTGGCATCCACAGGGTCCTTTTCCAAGTTCTCTTAGTTGTTTTGTGGATCCATCCTTCATTTACTCTTAGCTCATATTATTTGGATGCAGCTATTCACTCTTAGCTCTAGGGTAGGGCCAGATTGACTTAACCACACCAGTCCTACCCACCTGCCTACAGTGATTGGTCTGTAAGTAGAAATAACCCAGTTTGAGCCAGTGAGAATCGGATTTAACCTTTTTGTCCAACTTTGAGAAAAAATTGCATATTGCATGTTCAGGTTGTGAAATCTGGAAGTGCTACAACCATCTCTCTTTTTTAAAAAATTGAAGTATAGTTGACACACAATGTTCCACTGGTTTCAGGTGTGTAGCATAGTGATTCAACAAGTCTATATGTTATGCTATGATCATGACAAGTGTAACTATACCATCTGTCACCATACAACACCATTACTAGTACCACTGACTATATTCCCTGTGCTGTACCATTCATCCCTATGACTTATTCATTCCATAACTGGAAGCCTGTACTTCCCATTCCACCTATTTTGCCTATCTCCTAGCCCCCTCCCCTCTGGAAACCATCAGTTTACTCTCTGTATTTATGGGTCTGTTTCTGCATTTGTTTGTTCATTTATTTGTCTTTCTCTGTCTGACTTATTTCACTTAGCATAATACCCTCTAGGTCCATCCATGTTGTTACAAATGGCAAGATCTCATTCTTTTTTATAGCTAATAATCCATTGTATATATGTACCACATCTTTATTCATCTATCTATCAATGGACACTTGGGTTGCTTCCATATCTTGGCTATTTTAAATAATGCTACAATAAATTGTGTGTGTGTGTGTGTGTGTGTGTGTGTGTGTGTGTGTGTGTGTATTTGAATTACTGTTTTTGTTTTTTCTCTGCATTTGAATTAATTTTTTTTTCTTTGGGTAAATACCTAGTAGTGGAATTACAGGACCACATGGTATTTCTATTTTTAATTTCTTGAGGAACTATCACACTGCTTTCCACAGGGGCTGTACCAATTTACATTCTCACTAACAGTGCATGAGGTTCCTTTTCCTCTAAATCCTGCTACAGCCATATTTTGACCACAAGAGGAGAACCTCTGAGAATTAAGTTAACACACAGAGGGGAAGAAAGTAGAGCTGAGTTGAGAGGCAGAGAGAACTGGGTTGTAGTGATATCATTTGAACATGATTGATTTTTATGGCACTGGAGTTTAGCCCTTCCTCAGTCAAATCAGGTTGTGTTCAGTTATCTATTGCTACTTAATAAACCACCCCAAACTCAGTTCTTATAACAAAAACAATTATTATTTCTCATGATTCTGTAGGTTGACTGGGTAGTTTTTCTGACTGACTTTCTTTATCCTGAGGTATTCAGTTAACAGATATGGGGGTAAGGCTCAGCTGGGACAGCCAGGACAGCTGGTCCTCTCTATCCACATGGTATTTCATTCTGGGTGTCTTCGTGGCATAGACATACCAGGGCAGTATTCCAGGAGGTCATTTATTAAACTTTTGCTTGTATTGTGTATGCTGATGTTCCATTGTTCATATCAAGTTATATGGCCAAGGCCAGGGTCAATATGAGGAGGCAGTGAACAAGGGTGTGGATACTCAGAGGTGTGATTTTCCAGGGTCATTACTGTAATGATCTATGACAATCTGCTTCTCCTAATTCTTTTTTTTTTTTTTTTTTTGAGAGAGAGAGAGAGAGAGAGAGGGACAAAGAGACAGAGAGAGAGAAAGAGGAAGAGAAAGTGGGAGAAAGGGAAGGGGCAGAGGGAGAGGGATAAAGAGAATCATAAGTAGGCTCCATGCCCAGTGTGAAGCCTGATGCAGGGCTTGATCTCATAAACCTGAGATCATATAAGCTGAGCTTAAATAAAGAGTTGGTTGCTTAACCAACAGTGCCACCCAGGTGCCCCATACTTCTACTAATTCTTAAACTCCTTGAAGCTCCTTCATGGACAAAAGGGATACATCAACCTCACTTTACCTCATTAAAAAAAATCAGCTATGGGGCACCTCTGTCGGTTAAGCACTGAACTCTTGGTTTGGGCTCACGTCATGATCTCAGGTTCCTGGGATTGAGTCCTGCATCAGGCTTCACACTGAGTATGGAGTCTGCTGCTTCAGATTCTCTCTCTCTCTCTCGAATGAATAAATCTTTAAAAAAAATATCTTCTGTGCTAACTCTCTCATATTTCCCATTCTAGATCCATTCCTTAACTTTTTCCACCTGTCTTTTGTTCTGGGAAGCTAACCAAAATGGATTTCATCAATGAATCCCTTGTTCTCTGAGTTGCCGTTGGTTTGGGCCAGTAGGGAATCCCAGCAGGACATCAGAGGGAATATGGAGTTGCTGTTGGCCTCCAGTAAAGAAATAACTTTTTTAAAACTGGCCCACTTTACCCTCTCTTTCTTCCCTTGCTCTTCAGATCCAAGGGTAATAAAGCTCCACTGCCCAGGATACCATCCTTTTTGGTTTTCCTACATCTTGGCTACCATGTAAAGTTTATTTATTGAGCTTTTCTCAAGTTACCTATTGGGTAACTAGTTTTCTGTTGGGACCTTGAATAAAATTTACCTGTAAGATACTACCTTAATGAGCTACAATTAAGTACACTTAAAAGTACACATACCACTTACGTATATAATAAAGGATATTCTAGTTTTGTCAACCTTATGAAACTAAACTGATATTTTGGTTTCTGTACACCAGCTTTACCTGGTGGCTACTATCTTTTTTTTTTTTTTTTTACTTCATTCTTCAAGATTATGTAACATTGTCTAAATGAAAGTGAGCTTTCAGTGCATCTGTGAGAAGCATATTACACCTGCCAATTCTACTGTAGCTCCTCACAAATAAATTATAGTCAGTATTAAATAAGATGTTTAGATAATTCTTAAGCACTGTTTAGAATGGTTGCAGGCAAATGATTGCCTAGAAATGGTTGGGAACTTTGATGATAACTGAATCCCATACCTTGTTGGTAAATTTTATATAATTGCTGTTAGCTGTCATTTTATGATAACTTCAGAGATATAAGTCCTAGAATCTTTAATTTTCAAAGTTAAGATTTGTAAGTAGGTATTATATCAACACTTTCGCCCTTTCACTTTGTAATACACAATCATATGTTATGTATTTTAAATTCTGGTTTTAGAGAATTTAGTAATTTTCTAAATGACAGACTGCTAGATGGCAAACAGCTAGTACAAATTTCTTAAAGATATTTTGAAAGGATGAAATCATGGCTGTTGTATGTTGTTAAAGTAATTTTCCAGCATACTAGTAAGTTTTGCCAGTTATCTTTTATCATAAAATCAATATAATGATTGACTGTATTTTGTAAGTACTTCAGTTATTCAGTATCAAATATCATGAATGTTTGAGCAGTTTCTGGGGAAGGGGTGGTGGGAATTAAAGTGGAGTTGGGAATTGGCTACAGTGTATGGCTTCCTCAATGTACATGTTTACTTTGCTCTCCTCACACTAATGTTTCTTCATGATGTTCTCAACAGTCTGTTTCAGGTATATCGAGGACCTGAAATGCATGTACTATTGCAGGGCAAGACCATGGATCAGAAGCCTTTATCTCAGAAAAATTATTTAGAGACCTGTTATAGAAAGAATTTTTCTACCTCATATTATGTAGGTAATTAGAGCTTGTGAACTTCGTAAAATGATTTTATAGTGAGGGTATTGAAATGGAAGGAAACTTAGAATTTATTTCTGGGAGGTACTTATGTATAAGAATAAAACATGAAAGATAACCTTTTAAGAAAGACACATTGGAAATCAACTTATTTTTGAAAGAATTTTGATTAAATTCAAAGACTCACTAACCATGATAAACATTATGAAGAGACCTTATATATATACTGCATGCTCTGAAGATAAAGATCTTCAACACATACATATTCTGAGAATTAGGAGATCTGCTTGAGCAAATCTAAAATCTGTATAGAAAAACAAAAGAACAATATGAGCATCTGGGTGGCTCAGTTGGTTGGGCATCTGGGTTGCTCAGTTGGTTAAGCATCTGCCTTCAGCTCAGGTCATGATCTCAGGGTCCAGGAATGAGCCCTGCGTCAGGACTCCCTGCTCAGTGGGGAGCCCGCTTCTCCCTCTCCCTCTGCCCTCC
>CM053608.1:63305229-63329970 GCA_028646535.1 Procyon lotor | reverse complement strand
TTTCTCTGATGCCGAGTGATGTGGAGCACTTTTTCATGTGTCTGTTGGCCATTTGGATGTCCTCTTTGCAGAAATGTCTGTTCATATCTTCTGCCCATTTCTTGATTGGATTATTTGTTCTTTGGGTGTTGAGTTTGAGAAGTTCTTTATAGATTTTGGATACTAGCCCTTTATCTGATATGTCATTTGCGAATATCTTCTCCCATTCATTTAAAGAAATATTTAATATTCACTAGTAGTTTTTTTTTTTTAAGATGTATTTATTTATTTATTTATTTGAGAGAGAGAATGAGAGGGGAGAAGGTCAGAGGGAGAAGCAGACTCCCTGTGGAGCTGGGAGCCCGATGTGGGACTCGATCCCAGGACTCTGGGATCATGACAGCCAAAGGCAGTTGCTTAACCAACTGAGCCACCCAGGGGTCCCACCAGTAGTTCTTATGTCAATGTTCTCTAGTCATTGTGCTATCTGAAACTTATTCCCTAGATTTGAATGGAAAGCTTCATGTGAACAATATGAGTTCTTGCATATTGATAATAGTTTACTGTGGCATTAATTTTGAAAAACAGTTTGGTTGACTTTCAAATATAAAAATCATTGAGAAATACTTTCTTTTCTTGAGCACCTTAGATAAATTATGTCATTTTATTCTGTTGAAAAGTGTACTGACAGTTTGAATTTCTTTCCCATTTAAGTAACTTTGCCCTATTTCTAAGCCCCAAAGAATTTTTTCTCTTTTTCTTCAAAGCCAGTGATTTTATTCAAGTATTTCTCCTTCACCTCCCCAACTTTATTGAGATATTATTGACATATAACATTGTGTAAGTTTAAGGTATACAATGTGTTGATTTAATACCCTTATATATTGGAAAATGATTACCACCATACCTGTTAGTGAACACCTTCATCATATCACATAATTATTGTTTCTTTTTTTGTAATGAGAACATTTAAGGTTAGTCTCTTAGCAACTTCCAAGTATGTAATACAGTATTATTAATTATAATCACCATTCTGTGCACTATATTCCCAGAACTTATTCATCCTGTAGCTGGAAATATGTACTCTTTGACCATCATCTTCCCATTGTCCCCACTCTTCAGATCCTGGTAGCTACTATTCTAAGTCTTTGTCTTATGAGTTCAGCTTTCTTACATTCTACATGTAAGTGCTATCATATAGTGTTTGTCTTTCTCTGACTTGTTTCACTTATCTTAATGCCCTCAAGGTACATTCATGTTATCCCAAATTGCAGGATTTCCTTCTTTCTCACTGCTGAATAATAGTTTATTTTTTTATTTTTTGAATTTTTTTGAATAATAGTTTATATAGATATCATATCTTTATCCATTCATCTGTTGATGAACACTGACGTTGTTTCCATATGTTGGCTATTGTGGATAGCAGTGAATGTGGAAGTGCAGAATATCTCTTTGATATTCTGTTTTTATTTCCTTTGACTGTATACCAAGATGTATATAAGTATTGTGGGATCATATGGAAGTTCTATTTCTAATTTTTTTGAGACATCTCTATATTGTTTCCTCTAGTGGCTGTACCAATTTACATTCCCACCAACAGTGCACGGTGGTTCCCTTTTCTTCACACACACGCACACGTTATATCTTGTCTTTTAGTTATAGCCATTCTAACAAATGGGAAGTAATACCTTATTGTGATTTTGATTTGCATCTCCCTGATGATTAGTGATGTCGAGGTGTTGGTCATGGGTATGTCTCCTTTGGAAAAATGTCTATTCCAGATCCTCTGCCCATTTTTTCCATCAGATTTTTCTGTTGTTGAGTTTTTTAAGTTCTTTATATATTTTGGTCATTAACCTCATATCAGATATATGATTACCAAATATTTTCTCCCATTAAGTTGCCTTTTCACTTTGTTGGTGGTTTCCTTTGTTATACAAAAGCTTTTTAGTTTGATATAGTTCCACTTTATTTTTGCTTTTTTTACCTTTGCTTTGGATGTCAGATCCAAAAAGTCAATGTCAAGGAGCGAACCCACTATGTTTTCTTCTAGGAGTTTTAATGTCTTTAATACAGTGTGAACTGATATGTGTGTATGGTGTGAGGTAACGGTCCAGTTTCATTATTTTGCTTGTGTCTATCCAGTTTTCTCAGCATCATTAATGAAGGGACTATCTTTTCCCATTGTATATTCATGTATCCTTTGTTATAAATTAATTGACCATATATATGTGGGGTTTTTTGGGCTCTCTCTTCTATTCCATTTATCTATGTGTCTGTTTTTATGCCAGTACTGTACTGTTTTGATTACTGTAGGTTTGTAATATAGTTTGAAATCAGAAAATATGATATCTCCAGCTTTGTTCTTATTTTTCAAGATTTCTTTGACTATTCAGGGTCTTTTGGTTCTATACAAATTTTAGGATTGTTTTTCTATTTCTGTGAATAATGCCATCAGAATTTTGATAGGTCTTGCATTGAATCTGCCAAGTGTGGACATTTTAATATTAATTCTTCAAATCCATGAGCACAGAGTATCTTTCTATTTATTTGTATCTTCTTCAGTTTCTTTCATTAACATATTGTAGTTTTCAGTGTATAGATCTTATACTTCCTTGGCTAAATTTATTCTTAAGTATTTTATTACTAATGATGCAGTTGTAAATGGAGCAGCTGTTGATTTCTCTTTCTGATATTTTGTTGTTAGTGTATAGAGATGCAACTGATTTTTGCATATTTATTTTATATCCTGTAACTTTTCTAACAGTTTTTTTTGCAGAGTCTTTAGGGTTTTTTTATATATAATTATTTGCAAATAGAGATAATTTTACTTTTTCTTTTCTTATTTGGATGACTTTTATTTATTGTTCTAATTGCTGTGGCTAAGACTTCCAATACTATGTTAAATAGAAGTGGCAAGAGTGGGCATCTTTGTCTAGTTCTTGATTCTAGAGGAAAAGCCTTTAGCTTTTCACCAGTGAGTATGATGTCAGCTGTGGACTTCTCATAGATGGCCTTTATTATTTTGAGGTACATTCTCTCTTGCACAGTTTGTTGAGATTTTTTTCCTTTTTTTTTTTAAATTATGAATGCTTGTTCAATTTTGTTAAAAGATTTTCTGCATCTATTGAGATAATCATATGATTTATAATCTTCATTTTTTAATGTGTATTTCCCCCCATGTTTGTTTGTTTTGTTTCTTAAATTCCACACATATGAATGAGATCATATGGTATTTGTCTTTCTCTGACTGACTGATTTCACTTAGCATAATGGTCTTTTTAAAATTTAAATTCAATTAGCCAACATATAATACATCATTAGTTTTTTTAAAATTTTTAAAATTTTTTAAAAAAGATTTTATTTATTTATTTGACAGAGATCACAAGTAGGCAGAGAAGCAGGCAGGAAGAGAGGAGGAAGCAGGCTCCCTGCTGATCAGAGAGCCTGATGCGGGGCTCGATCCCAGGGTTCTGAGATCATGACCTAGGCAAAGGCAGAGACTTTAACCCACTGAGCCACCCAGGCACCCCACATCATTAGTTTTTGATATAATGTTCAATGATTCATTGGTTGCACATAACACAGCATAATGGTCTTTAACTCCATTGACATCATTGCAAATGGCAAGATTTCATTCTTTTTGATGGTGGAGTAATACTCCATTCTGTGTGTGTGTGTGTGTGTGTGTGTGTGTGTATCCCACATCTTTGTCCATTTATCAGTTGATGGGTATTGTTGATAATGCTGCTATCAACATCAGGCTATTGTTGATGATTTGGCTATTGTTGATAATGCTTCTATACATATCGGGGTGCATGAATCCCTTTGAGTCAGTGTTTTTGTATCCTTGGGTAAATACCTAGTAGTGCAATTACTGGATTGTAGGGTAGTTCTAGTTTTAACTTTTGAGGAACCTCCATGTTGTTTTCCAGAGTGACTACACCAGTTTGCATTCCCACCAACAGTGTAGAAGGGTTCCCCTTTCTCCACATCCTTGCCAACCTCTGTTGCTTCCTGTGTTGTTCATTTTAACCATTCTGACAGGTGTGAGGTGGCATCTCATTGTGGTTTTGATTTGTAGTTCTCTGATGCCAAGTGATGTGGAACATTTTTTCATGTGTCTGTTGGCTATTTATATGTCTTCTTTGGAGAAATGTCTGTTCATGTCTTCTGCCCATTTCTTAACTGGATTATTTGGTTTTTGGGTGTTGAGTTTGATAAGTTTTTTTTATAGATTTTGGATACCAATCCTTTATCAGATTTGCCATCTGCAAATATCTTCTCTCATTCCAAAGGTTGCCTTTTAATTTTGTTGATTGTTTCCTTTGCTGTGCAGAAGTTTTATCTTTTTTTTTTTTTTTTAAGATTTTATTTCTTTATTTGAGGGAGAGAATAAGAATGAGGGAGCATGAGAGGGGAGAGGTCAGAGGGAGATGCAGACTCCCTGCTGAGCAGGGAGCCTGATGCGGGACTTGATCCTGGGACTCCAGGATCATGACCTGAGCCAAAGGCAGTTGCTTAACCAACCGAGCCACCCAGGTGCCCCCGGAAGTTTTATCTTGATAAAGTCCCAATAGTTTACTTATTTTTTAAAGATTTTAGTTATTTTTTTGACAGAGAGAGAGAGACAGTGAGATGGGGACATAAGTGGGGCAAGTGGGAAAGGGAGAAGCAGGCCTCCTTCTGAGCAGGGAACCTGATGCAAGGCTCCATACCAGACATGGGATCATGACCCGATCTGCTGAAGGCAGATGTCCCTTTATTTATTTTTTAATTATTTATTTTTAAAAAAGATTTTATTATAGGGTGCCTGGGTGGCTCAGTCCACTAAGCATCTGCTTTCAGCTCTAGTCATGATCTCAGGATGTTGGGATCAAGCCCTGTGTCTGGCTGTCTGCTCAGCCGGGAGCCTGCTTTTCCCTCTCCCTCTGCTTGCTGCTCTCCCAGCTTGTGTTCTTTCTCTCTCCCTGTCAAAAACAAACAAACAAATAAACAAATAACTTTTAAAAATTATATTAATTTATTTGACAAAGAGTGAGCACAGGGCGGGGTGAGGGGAGCTGCAAAAAGAGGAGAAGCAGGCTCCTCACTGAGCAGGAAATGTGACGTGGGGCTCGATCGCGGGATCCTGGGATCATGACCCGAGCTGAAGGCAGACGCATGACTGACTGAGCCACCCAGGTGCCCCTGCCCCCCAATGGTTTATTTTTGCTTGTTTCCCTTGCTGCAGGAGATATGTCTAGTAAGAAGTTGCTATGGTGATTTCAAAGACGTTACTGCCTGTGTTCTCCTCTGGGAGATGGTTTGCTGTCCATATTTAGGTCTTTCATCCATTTTGAATTTATTTTTGTGTATGGTTTAAGAAAGTGGTCCAGTTTCATTCTTTTGCATGTTGCTCTCTAGTTTTCCCAACACCATTTGTTGAAGAGACTGTCTTTTTTTCTACTGGGTATTCTTTCCTGCTTTGTTGAAGTTTAATTGACCATGTAGCTATGGGTTCACTTCTAGGTTTTCTAGTCTGTTCTATTGATCTATGTATCTGTTTTTGTGCCAGTACCATACTGTCTTGATGACTGTAGTTTTGTCATATAACTTAAAGTCTGGAATTGTGATGCCTCCAGCTTTGTTTTTCTTTTTCAAAGTTGCTTTGGCTATTTGGGGTCTTTTGTGGTTCCGTACAAATTTTTGGATTGTTTGTTTTAGCTCTGTGAAAAATGCTACTGATATTTTGTTAGGGATTGCATTAAATATGTAGATTGCTTTGGGTAGTATGGACATTTTAACAATATTTGTTCTTCCAATTCATGAGCATGGGATGTTTTTCCATTTCTTTGCGTCATCTTCAATTTCTTTCATAAGTGTTCTGTAGTTTTCAGAGTTACGAGTCTTTCACTTTATCAAACCTTTCAAACCTTTGATTGTCTTTGATTGTCTTTGATTGTGATTTCAAACCTTTGATTGTCCAAGATACCTTCTTTGTTTTTGGTGACTCCTAGTAGTTGAGGGTGTACCAAGAGCTGTCAGAGTCCCAAAGGGGAGGATTACATCCAAAGGGAGGATGCAGGTTAGTGAGAAGCTGGAACGTCAGGCAACAGCTGGGAATGTATGTAGATGGGTTCTTCTAGGGAGAAACCAGGAAGTGGGCATTTTCTTGCTCCCTTGCACTCACTGGACCTGGGTGTATAGTTATGAAAGGTGCTCTTGAGCCTGTTAAGAACTTCTTCGTTTGCTAGTTTTGTGGGAAAGCTGAATAGAAGCCCTGTTGCCTAAAAACCAGGCAGTCTGGTGGCTTATCCCTCACATGGCAGCTGCAAAAGCTGGGGTGCCAGATGTGTGCCAAGCTTTTTCCAGGAATAATGATCACTTGGAGTAGGTTAGAGGGAGAGAGTAGGGAGGTGTCCACCAGCTTCCTTGGTGTCCATGGAGGATTTTAGTCAGTCACTAGATGTAAAACTAAATTAGAAGCCTGATCCTTAGGCATCATCTTTTTATTTATTTATTTTTTATTATTAAGATTTTGGGAGCTGGAGAGGGAGAAGCAGGCCCCCTGCTGAGCAGGGTGCTTGATATGGGGCTCGATCCCAGGACCCCAGGATCATGACCCAAGCTGAAGACAGATGCTTAACAACTGAGCCATGCAGGCACCCCTAGGCATCATCTTTTAAAGTATGCACATAAAACCCATCTAGGAAGAGACTAGGAGATGGATGATTTTGCCTCTTCCCCCTTGCTGAGCTGTGGTGAGTGCTGTGTGCCCATTAAGAATTGCTTTTTTGTTTGCTACAATCTTATGAGCCTCCCGTATGCAAGCCCTGTTGGCTTTCAGAGCTAGGTGTTTTTTGGGCCTGTTCTTTTGTAGGGAGTCTTAAATACTGTGGTGCTAGATATAAGGTCTAAACCCTTAGCTCCCCAGGGGGGAAGCGATATGTTGATGGGATAGAGTGTCTTACTTGCTGTGTGTTTTATGGTGAGAGTGTTTCTCTCCCTTTCCTACCCATTTTGTTGTGGATATGTTCTCTTCACCCAATGTGTAAAAGTCCCTCAGCTAGTTTCTGGATTTCTTCCAGAGGGAATTTCTCCATGTATAGCTGTGCATTTGGTGTTTCCATGGGGAGGATGGGACTTCAGGAGCCTTCTGTGTCATCATTTTAAAGACCACTCTTTCAGTATTTCTTGATATTGGACATCCTGGGTCAATTTTTCTCTGGTATTATGCCCTCTCATTATGTATTTCAAATTTTTTTCTTTTTTTTAATTTCAGGAAAAATTTTTAAAATCATTTATTTTAGTATTTGTTTTATCTCTTGCTTTGGTTTTGTTTTTTGGTGATTCCTGTAATAGGTATGTTATAAGTCTTTGCTTTCTTCTATATTTGTTCATTTACTAATCATATTTATTTCCTTCTTAATTTCTTTATTTTTATTTTTTTGAAGATTTATTTTAGAGAAAGTATGAAAGTGTGGGGAGAGGGGCAAATTCATCTACATGACCTTTTATTTATTTTTATTTTTTTAAAAGATTATTTATGTACTTATTTAACAGAGAGGAAAGAGATCACAAGTAGGCAGAGAGAGAGAGAAGCAGGCTACCCACTGAGCAGAGAGCCCAATGTGGGGCTTGATCCTAGGACCCTGATATCATGACTTGAGCTGAAGACAGAGGCTTTAACCCACTGAGCCACACAGGCACCCCCCTACCTGACCTTTTAAAGTAGGCTGTTGCAGGCTGAGTTTTCTTACTTCTTTGTTCTAGAGTTTCGTTCTCTGTTATGCCTTTGAAGTGTTAAAAAACATGATGGCTTATTTTTTGAGCTCTCTGTATTCTATTCTCCTCCTCAATTTTTACCTGAATCTTCTCTTTTCTTTGCCCCTACTGTCATTATGCTGCTCAATTTGGTTCTTATCTCAGGTGTTTTCCTCAGTGTGGGGCTATTCTTGAGAGACTTTAGTTGGTTAGATTTAAGAGATAATGGTCAAGATTGCTCCATTCCCTTCAGACCTTAATATGGATCCCTGATGTTAGAGTGTGTAAAACCCTTTCCAGTTTCAGCTTCTATTCTTAAATTGACCCCTTGAACTTTTTAGTGAACATCTGTTGGCTTTTTTGGGCTTCTCAGGTCAATCAGCTGCATTTTGCCTCTTATTTCCCTCTGTTACCGGTACTGTGCAGCTCTTGTAGTTGTTGGTTTTTATGCCCACATTTTATGTTTTGTAGAATAATAACTTTTATTATTCTTAAATATTGGTCATGAGCTTTTTGTATTGCTATTTTAATTGCTTTATCTGTTTTTTTGGTGAGATTTGGGAAGACCCCAAAACTATGTTGTTTCCGTTGGCATTTCCCAGAATCCTCTATGATTTGTATTAAAAAAATAAAAATAAAAGCCATGCTTATGGCCTTTATTGCCTACAATTATTATACTAGTCTGTCAGAGCTGCTGTCACAAAGTACCACAGACTGGATGGCTTAAACAACAGAAATTTATTTTCTCATTGTGAGAAGGCCAAGGTCAAGGTGTTTGCAGCACTGTCATCTTATGAAAGGTGTGAAGGAAGATTCTGTTCCAGGTATAGATGGCTATCTTCTCCCTATGTCTATGTCCATTTGGCTCCTGTCCGTTTGTGTCTATGTCCAAATTTCCTTTTACAAGGACACCAATCATATTGGATTATGACCCACTCTAATGACCTTATTTTAACTTAATGCCTCTTTGAAAGTCTTATCTCCAAATGCAGTCACATTCTGGGGTATTAGAGATTAGGATTTCAATATACAAATTTTTGGGAACACAATTCATCCATGTCAATTACATATGTCTTAATGACTCAAAGATCTCTAATCATATCTCTTGTCTAGACTCCTTTTTTTGATCTTCAGACCATATAATCCAATACCTGTTGAACAGGTCCACTTTCACACTATGTGTATGTTCTCAGTATTTAGCATATTTGATTGGGTGAATAAGTCACCTAGTAGGCAGTTGGATATGTGGTCTTGCAACACTTTAGATATAACCTGTCCACAGTGGTACTCATTTTCTTTTCCTTCAACTTGTTATTACCTTTGCCTTCATTATCTTGATAAGTGGCACTGGTATGGCCCTTAGCTTCCCGGTTCAGAAATCTGGGGTTATTATAAACTCCTTCTTTCTTACAAGCCATTTTTAAAGAGTCATGGATTTTTTTTTTTTAAGATTTATTTATTTATTTGAGAGAGGGAGAGAGAGAGCAGGGGGGGAGGGCCAGAGAGAGAATCCTGAAACAAATTCCCCATGGAGCCTGATGTGGGGCTCCATCTCAGGACCCTTAGTCATGACCTGAGCTGAAATCAAGAGCCAGCCACCACTTAACAGACTAAGCCACCCAGGCACCCCAAGAGTTGTGAAATTCTTTAGTTTCTATTTCCTGAACATTTTTCTTATCTATCCCTTTTTCTCGACCTATGATCGCCAATGTCTTGATTCAGAGCTCCTCTTTATCTTTTACTAGAATCACCCGCCTTTAAATTAACTTTGAATTTATTTAGGAATTGGCAATAAACTCAAATGGTTTAAGATTCAAAAGTTCTAGTGAAATGTCTCTTCTCATCCCTATTTCTTATCCACCTGGTTCACCTCTCCAGAAGCAACTAATGTTATTGGTTTCTAGGGTTTCTTTCTAGAGTTATTTTATGCATATATGGTTTTTTGATGTACTGAATGTATATTAAAATCATAAAATACTTTTGTTTGTCTTTTTTGCTTAAAAGATGGCACTCACTACATGTTGTTTTATAATTTTTGTTTTTGTAGTTTAATAATAACTTTTAGAGATCATTTTATATCAGTACATAAAATATTTTTTATAGCTTTAAATTATCGTATTTTCTGAAACATTTAGATGGCATGAATAACCTTGTATATAACCTATACATGTGCAAGTGTACCCATAGGATAAATTCCTCCAAGTGGAATTGCTGAGTCAAATGTAGGTAGATTTTTAATGCTGACAGATGTTGTCAGATTGCCCTTCAATTTGTCTTTTGTGGTAGTCCTTTTGACTGATCTCTCTGCTTTGAATTTACCTTCTGTCATGTTGCCAGAGGCAATTGCTATAATGAAGCTCTAGTTGTGTTCCTGTGCTTCTTAAAACTCATTAGTGACTCCCAATTACGTACCAGAAAAACCAAACTCCTTGGTATGGAAACTATTACCCTACTCTTTGGGTGTTTGCTTATTTGGTCAGGCTTACTTTTCATCATTTCCCTCTGGTTACAATAATTCATGTTTCTCATATGAGCTGTGTGTCATGTCTCTGTACAGTATATTCTGTTTCCTCTGCTTGGAATAGCTGCTTATCCTTCAAAACTCAGTTTTCTCACCTCCTACACAAATGGAGTAGAACACACTTTGATTCTTGCTGTTGCAGTGTCAGGTACATACCTCTAAGATCGCCCTATTTGACTGAATAGTAATTACCTGTTCATATTCCTAGCCTGTGAGCTAAGTAGCTATAGAATTGATGCCATGCAAAGAAAATGTAAAAGGAATATAGAATGTGGTCAGGCAATAAGGAGATTCGTTGAGTCCAGTGAACCAGTGGAGGAGATCAGCTGTAGCCCCAGGTGGGGAAAAGCATACCATCTGCCCAAATGAGATGATAAAAAAAGTTGGAAGAAGTTATGATGAAAATTGGATACAGGTGAAATGTGAAAGACACCCAGGAGAAACATAGCATCAATATGTCCAGCTGCCTTTCCCATCTCCTCCCTCTCACTTTAATTACAACAATATTAGACTATAGAATATAATTGTTCCTTAGACCAACCATACCATTTTTACATGCCATGCTTTCTGCTAAGGACGTCCTTATTTATTTTAGCTGCATGGTGAGTGCCAACTATTCCCTCAAAACCCAGATCACAGGTTAACTTCTCTGAAAGTCTGTCCCTGGAACCACATCATTTCTTCTACTCTAATACTTCTGAAATGTGGACATCTTTTTCTTCACCATTCAATTGTACAATGTTGTAATTCATTTATTTGCATACCTGTTGGCTTTGCCTAGCAAGACTAAGAATACTTTGAGGGCAGAATTATGTCTTATTCAGTATCTCCAGGACAGTGTTTCAGACATAGCAGTCGCTCAATAAATCTTCAGCTCAATTGACTTTGTGCTCTTTTTGTCGTCTATAGTATAATCCAGCAGGCAAAGGCATGGGCTCTACAATCAGACTGTTAGTTATCAGGGTGGGCTCTGTCACTTGTAGAACTTGGAGAAGCTACTGAACCTCTTCAGTGTCTCCATTTCTTCATGTTTTAACTAGAGATACCAGTATTTACTCAGGACTGCAGTGAGAAATGAAATAACCATATGTGTTCAGTACATAGTATAAACTCATTTAGGTATACAGCTGGCTGTATCAAATAATTTTCTTTGATCAGTTTTATTAAAAGCAGTGCCCAGATTCCAAAAGTCACTCCTCAAGTCCTTGGTATTAATGCCAACTCCAGATTCCTTGTTCTGGACTCTTTAGATGCTTCTTACCCGCCTCTCCCCATGTTGATCCCTAGCAACATTCTTTTTTTTTTTTTTTTAAAGATTTTATTTATTTGACAGCGAGAAACACAGTGAGAGAGGGGACACAAGCAGAGTGAATGGTAGCGGGGGAAGCAGGCCTCCCGCGGAGCAGGGAGCCCGATGCGGGGCTCGATCCCAAGACCCTGGGATCCGACCTGGGCCGAAGGCAGACGCCCAACGACTGAGCCACCCAGGCGCCCCCCCTAGCAACATTCTTGAGTGGATCATTACTCATTTGGCATACAATCACTTAGAAAAGGAAGCAGTGCTAATCAAGATTGAGGAAGACTCATTAAGATCTAGTGAAGGCAAATTAATCTTAATCTTACTTTTTAGAGAGGATTATTAGACTCACACCTCAGGAGATTGATGGATTCCAAAAAGGATTTAAGGTAGCTATTTAAAGACGCACAGAAAAGAATAAAATATCAGAGGCGAAGAAACATTAGGATGGAATACCTGAAGTAAGGGGAGATGTTAGTTAATTATTAGTTGCTAGGCTTCCGTAGCACCATATCATAGACTAGATGGTTTAAGCAACAGAAATCTATTTTCTTTTAGTTCTGGAGACCTGAAATCTGAGATCAAGATGCCAGCAGGGTTGGTTTCTTCTGAGGTCTCTTTCCTTGGCTTGTATATGGTCATCTTTTTGTGTCTTCACATGTTCTCTCTTTATATATCTGTCTTAATATCCTCTCCTTTTAAGGACACCAATCAGATTAGATTAGGACCCCCCTCCATGACCTCATTTTCACTTAATTATCTATTGAGAGATCCTATCTCAAATACATTAACATTCTGAGGTACTGGGGTTAGGACTTCAGTAGATGAATCTTGGGGAGACACATTCAGCCCATAACATACAGTACTCTATAGCATAAGATTCTGTCCAGTTGCAAGAAGAGAGTCATACATTTGGTTCTATTATTCCTAAAAGCAAAAAGAAATAAAAAGCTGGGGGGATATAATCACTTACAATCCTCACCATATCAACATTCATTTGACCTAAGACCTAATGATAACAGGGGTTGAGAATCCCAGGCAGAGAGCCCAAAAACCCAGAGATGGGAAAGAATTTGCCTCAAATATAATGAAGGAAAATCTTTCCAAAATTGCAGGTCAGGCAAATTTGGTGAGGGATTTTAGATTTGTTCTAGTTGGCATGGGAAGGCTTTGGAAGGTTTTGAGCTGGGGGCAACATGATATAATTCATGTTTTAAAACTAGTAATTGGCTACTGGATATATGTACAAATGGGTAAGAGTGGCAACAGTGAGACCAGCAACAGTGCTACTCAAAGCACTGCTCTGCAAAGAGATAAAAAGCACACATCAGTGCATTCCTTCTTTCATCAAGAAATTCTTGCTATGGAAAAAATAATTGTTAGCTGCACTAAGCATATGCCTAGTGAAGTAGTTAACTGTCATGTTGCTGCAAGTTCCTTACGTTGTTGTGGACTAGAAACAAGCATTTCTTGTCTGTGGGTCTCACTTTGAGTTACACCTCCAAGGCTATTTCAGTAGGCTAGGTTAGAGATAACAGTTGCTGGGACTAGCATGATAATGGTAGAGATGGTAAGAAGGGGGCACATTAGGGCTCTATCATGGTGGCAGAAACAATGGAACTTGATGAGTTTCATTGGAGTGGGAGAAAGAGGAATGCAGAATAACTCTCAGATTTGGAACTTGATTAAGAGGGTGGGTGGTAGTATTATTTACTGGGTTAGAGAAGAGCAGGAGAGGAGCAGGTTCGTTGGGGGAAAAATCAAACGTTGTTGTGAACATATCATATTTGAGAGCCTTGTTAGACATTTCAGAGATGTTGGGCAAGCATTGTTGAGTTCCAGAGAGATGTCAGAGGTTTACATTAAAAAAAATTTTTTTTTTGAAAAGCCAGTTTGTTTACATAGTTCAAAAATCTACATGTAAAATGTTATGAAGTGCAAATTCTTTCTTCCATTCTTGTCCGTGTCTGTCTAGTTCCCACATTACTTTCTCCCCTCTTAGATTCTTTTATATACTCAAACATTTCTTTCTTTCTTTCCTTCCTTCCTTCCTTCCTTCCTTCCTTCCTTCCTTCCTTCCTTCCTTCCTTCCTTCCTTCCTTCCTTCTTTTTTAAAGATTTTATTTATTTGTTTGACATAGAGAGAGAGAGATCACAAGTAGGCAGAGAGGCAGGCACAGAGAGAGGAGGAAGCAGGCTCCCTGCTGAGCAGAGAGCCTGATGCGGGGCTTGATCCCAGGACCCTGAGATCATGACCTGAGCTGAAGGCAGAGGCTTTAACCCACTGAGCCACCCAGGCACCCCCAAACATTTCTTTATGTTTTACAAGCATATACCAATACACACTTGTCTGTGCTCCCTTTTTATAAGCAGTACTTATATTATTGTTCTGCACTTTGCTTTTTTCTCTTAATAGTGTATCTTGAGATCTTTCTATAACACCATATAGCTTCTTCATTCTTTATTTAACAGTTGCATAGTACTTGATAGGGTTATTTATTTGACCCTTATTTATTTGTTTAACCAGTCTTCTATTAAAGGACATTAGGATTGGGGCCTCTGCGTGCTCAGTCGGTTAAGTGTCTGCCTTCAGCTTAGGTCTTGATCTCATGATCCTGGGATTTAGCCCCACACGGGGCTCCCTGCTCAGTGGGGAGACTGCTTCTCCCTCTGCCCGCCCCCTCTCCCATGCCCTGCTCATGCTAACACAAATAAATAAAAAAATCTCTCCCTTCTCTCAAATAAATAAATAAACAAACAAACAAATAAATAAATAAATAAATAAAATCTTTAAAAAAAAGGGGGGACATTAGGATTGTCTTAGTTGGCTTGGGCTGCTACAACAAAATACCATAGCCTGAATGGCTTAAACAACAAACATTTAATTCTCACAGTTCTGGTGGCTGGGAATTTCAAGATCAAGGTGCTGCTAGATTTGGTCCTTGACGAGGACTCTTTCTGGCTAGCAGTTGTCTACCTTCTCTATATTCTTAGGTTGTGGAGAAGAAAGCTCTATTGTCTCTTTCTTTCTTATAAGGGCACTAGTCCCATCATGGGGGTTCCACTCTCATGACCTCATCTAAACCGCAGTACCTCCCAAAGGGACACTTCCTAATACCATCACATTGAGAGTTTGGATTTCAACAAATGGATTTTGAGGGGACTCAGACATTCAGTCTGTAACAAGGATAGTTTCCAACTAGATTATTTTCAAGATCCATTTTCAGTTCTAAGATTCATGATATTCTTTATTAAATGATTATTCTCAGTGCTATCTCTTTCTTCCACTTCCTTCAGAAAGGATACATAAATTGTGATCTTGTACTTCTAATTATTTTTAACAAGTCATCTTTACGATTAGCTAACAAACTCTTCAACATTTATCGTAACAAATATTTGTTGAGTATCAACTACCAATATGGGTGCATTCACTCTTCTAGGTATAGGGGACATAGCAATGAATAAAGATCTCTGTCATGAGCTTACATGGGCAAGACTAAACAGGATAAATAAAATATATAATAGACACTGATAAGAACTAAGAAGAAAAACAAGAGAGCTAGGGAAGAAGATGTGTGTGTGTGTGTGTGTGTGTGTATGTGTGTGTGTGTGTTGGCATTTTGTTTTATTTATTTTTAAAGATTTTATTCATATACTTGACAGAGAGAGACAATTAGAGAGGGAACACAAGGAGGGGGAGTGGGAGAGGGAGAAGCAGGCTTCCCGCTGAGCAGGGAGTCTGATGTGGGGATTGTGTGTTGGCATTTTAGATAGAATGACCAGAGAAGGCTTTGAAGGACACATCTGATGGTGTAGGTCTGAAGTAAGTGAGAAAGTAAGTCCTATGGATCTCTCAAAGAAGAGCATTCTGGGCAGAGGGAAGGTTATCACTGTTTAAAGTATTTTTCAATGATTCTAGTGTTTGGCTTATTGGAGCTCTCTGGGTACCTATTTGTTTGGATCTGTCTTCTATTACTTCTCACTGATCCTCCATCTTCCTCACCTAGTTCACTAGCTTCCCTTTCTGGATTCTAGGGCTAACCTACACACCTACACAGTTAAGCTTTTATTTACATCTCTTTTCCCAGGTATCTATCCATTTGGTTTGGCAACCCCCCCCCCCCCCCCCCCCCCCCCGTGGTGCTGCCATCTTGTTCCCTGATTGCTGCTGATATATTCCTTACCCAGCCTCTGTAACAACTTTGATGCTACACTAAGCCCATAAGATCAAAGCTGCTCAAAATGAAAGTGAGTCTCATAAACTAACTAAATTAATCCTTCTTTATTAAGTGAAAATAAAGAAATGCAGACATTTCAACTTATATAAATAAACAAAAGGGAAAGCAAGAAAACCAAAGCCAAAATCCAGGTCAATTACTGATACTCAAAAACACTCTGATGCTTTAAGTTTCTTTGTCAGGTCCAGCATTACTCCCTAGGGTGAGTCCCTTTTAAATTCAACAAGGTGGCCTCAGGCCAAAGATATCCCATTGATCCAATTACTACTTGCTTAACTCTGATGTTTTAGTCCAACTTTTGTGTACCACACTTTTTTCCTCAGTTTAGGACCTTCTCAATCCCTGATATCTGAAAAGATACTTTTTAGTAAGATCCTATTTACATTTTTCTTCTCTCTAGTTTACAGTGGTTTCTAGTATCTGGATTACTGGATTTTCTTTTCTATTGCTTTGCTGTAACATCCCTGTGAATCAAAGCCCCAGATCTTGAGTTCCTATTCCTGAGAGGGCAATGTGGCATTCCTCTTATTCACTGCTCTCCTCTATAAAAGCCTGTGCAGTTCTGTTTTTCCATCTGGGTTATCTGTTGAGAGGCCATTTTATAGTGATATCAGGATAGATAGGATTGTGCTAAAGTGAAAACATTACTGCAAAGGAGATAGGATGATCTAGAGGTTGGAAAAATCCAACAGACTCAAAGTGTTGTGATAAGGAAGTCTTAAAATTTTTAGTCAAAGTTTTATTTCAAATTTTCTGCAAGGATGGGGCGCCCTGATGGCTCAGTGGGTTAAGGCCTCTGCCTTCGGCTCGGGTCGTGATCTCAGGGTCCTGGGATGGACCCCTGCATCGGGCTCTCTGCTCAGCGGGGAGCCTGCTTCCTCCTCTTTCTCTGCCTCCCTCTCTGCCTACTTGTGATCTCTCTCTCTCTGTCAAATAAATAAATAAAATTAAAAACAACAAAAACAAATTTTCTGCAAGGGTGAAAGTCCCTTGTAGGTCAATTCAAAGATTCACCATTAGGACCATTTTATAGGAAAAGAATGATTATAGAATCCTTAGAGTAGCCATATTTTTTAAAAATCCAGTTTACTAGAGATCACTAGACTTTTCACTGGCAGTTAACTGGGTTAGAGGAGTGGAGTTTCATATAAGTCTAATTTTTAAAAGTAAAGGTACTAAATGAACATTTATGTATAGCAAGCATTTTACATGTATTACATATAAAATCATATAATATCACATGTAATATCACATATCACAGTTCATCTCTACAACCACTGAGGGAGATAGAATAATTCATACAAAGCCATATAGTGATGGAGAAGGGGTTGAACCCAGATATTTCTGAGCCTGTGCTTTTCAGTGCTATACCATTTCCCTGCGAACTTTGCTTGCTCAGAAGAATGTGTTAAAACTGCAGTTTTCTAGGCCTTTCTCTTAGGCATTTTGGTTCGCTGGCTCTGGCCCAGAATCCTGGAATCTATTTTTATCAAGATCCTTGTGTGAGTCTAGTGGGCAGATGAATTTAGGAGACCTTGTCCTATCCTGCACTGCCTCTCTAATGCTGCATGATAAAAATAAGCTTTTCTTCATCTCTGAATACCTAATGTTCACATATTCAAAGAAATGAAACCAAACCAAGCATGTTATAATATTTGTAATGAGATTCAAAAGTTTTTATTCAGAAACAAAAAGCCACATCTAGTTACAATGCTCTTTTCCTTAACATGTAAACATGATCAAGTGTTCATCATCTTTGAAAACAAGCTGCTATCTTGTCTGTCTTTTGCCTTTCCCAGACAAGCTTCTTTAACAATCATTCATATTTATGGTCTATAATTTCTTACTTTTCTTTTATTCCTCACCTCACTATGATTTGGCTATTGTGTTATGTTTCTGTATAAACTGTGCTCATCACCAATAACTTCCTGGTTGGATTCATATCGGCTCTTACCTAACCTGACTTTCCTAGAACAAGTCTTAATTCTATAAAGTTTATCTGAAAATTGCTTAACCATTTTATCAGGAATGCTCATTTCTTCCAAGAAAGGAATTGTTGATTATATCAACTAAAAAGTGCTGTCTGGACCAGGTTTGCAACAATTTTTCTTTTACATTTGGCAGCTAATTTTGAAAAGCAATGGGTAATATGTAGTCCAAAAGAAATGATGAGACAAAAGCCAAAATGGACATCTGGAAGGAAAGAACATGGCCAGATGGGATGTAGTCCAGAAGGAAGAATAGATAAGGGGCAGAAGGGACAATGAATGGAAACTCTGTCTGACCAAGCTCTTCCAGCTCCAAGAGAAGGACAGAGGCTTGGTATTTATAAAATGGATGGAAGGAAGATAAGTCTCTGTAATGATTTACCTATTGACCTTATATACATTATTAGGAAGTTACAGCTAAAAAATTGTTTTTTTAAGTCCTATGGAGGGCCCCAGTACACCAGGAGAAATTTGTAGTAGATTAACATTTTCTTTTCTTTTTTCTTTTCTCTTTTCTTCCCTTTTTTTCCTCCCTCTTTCCCTCCTTCCTCCCTCCCTCCCTCCCTCCCTCCCTCCCTCCCTCCCTCCCTCCCTTCCTTCCTTCCTTCCTTCCTTCCTTCCTTCCTTCCTTCCTTCCTTCCTTCCTTCCTTTTCTCTTCTTTTCTCTTCTCTTCTCTTCTTTTTTCTCTCCTCTCCTCTCCCCTCCCCTCCCCTCCCCTCCTCTTTCTTTCTTTCTTTCTTTCTTTCTTTCTTTCTTTCTTTCTTTCTTTCTTTCTTCTCTCTCTCTCTTTCTCTTTCTGTTCTCCTCCCTTACTCCCCCCTTTCCTTCCTCCCTCCCTCCCTTCCTTCCTATTTTAATTCCAGTGTAGTTAACATACAGTGTTGTATTAGTTTCAGGTATACAGTATAGTGTTTGAGAAATTCTGTACATTACTTAGTGCTCATCATGATAAGTATACTCTTTAATCCCTATCACCTATTTCATGCCTATTTTTTTTTTTTTAGGCACCAAAATTTTTATTTACCTATCTTCCTGCTCTCTTTTAACATTATAAACATTAAACATTATAAACCAAATGAATCTTTTCGATCCAGGGTTGTGAATGGAATCCTCATGTTACAAAGAGATGGCAGATCTATGCCTGCTTTTATGATTCTCTGGCCCCTCTCAACCTCTGGCTGTCACTTCTCTTTATCTTTTTGGCTCTCTCTTAACTAACTCCCTTAGAGTTAGTATACTCTAACCTATGTAAAATAGAAACCAACAGTACTAACCTCATTGTTCTGTGAAAGGTCTTAAACAAGAGAATGCCCAGCACTAAGGCAGGCTCTCAGAGGCATCGAACTCCCAAAAGTTCCTCCCTGCTCTTTGATACAGTTCATTCTCATCTGTCATGGGCTGAGGAACCAGTGAATCAGTAAACTAAGAACAGGCCAGGTGAGGGCCTAGATGGTAAAGTGCATGCACTTTATGACCACCACTGCTGACGTCCCACCCAAGTAAGGACTGACTGAGCAGTTCCAAAACCCCTGAGCTCATGGTTCCCTGTGGTTATCTCCTATGTACTTCTATGATGACCAGGGCTTGAGAAGGGGCTTCTCAATTCTGGCTGCCACACTTAGAACAGTATGAGTCGTATGAGTATGTGAAGATTGTTCTAGTTCTGTGAAAAATGCTGTTGGTATCCCCTACCCACCTCCCTCTGGTAACCATCAGTTTGTTCTCTGTAGTTAAGAGTCTGTTTTGGGGTTTGTCTCTCTCTCTCTCTCTTTTTCCTTTGTTCATTCATTTTGTTTCTTAAATTCCACATATGAGTGAAATCTTACAGTCTTTGTCTTTCTCTGACTAGCTTATTTCACTTAACATTATATTCTCTAGATCCATCCATATTGCTGCAAATGGCAAGATTTTACTTTTTTTAATGGCTCATTAATATTCCATTATATACACATACATCTTTTTTCCCCCTTTTATTTATTTATTTGTTTTTATTAACATATAATGTATTATTTGCTTCAGGGCACACACATCTTCTTTATCCATTCATCTATCAATGGACACTTGGGCTGCTTCCATAATTTTACAATTATAAATAGTGCTGCAATAAATATGGTGTACATATATTTTCAAATTAGTGTTTTTGTATTTTTTGGGTAAATACCTAGTAGTGGAATTACTGGATGATATAATAATTCTATTTTTAATTTTTTGAGGAAACTCTGTACTGTTTTCCACATTGGAAACCAGTTTCTACCTGTTTGCATTCCCACCAGCGGTGCACAAGAGTTCCATTTTTCTCTACATCCTTGACAACACCTGTTGTTTCTTGTGTTTTTTATTTTAGCTATCCTGACAGGTATGAGGTGACATATTGTGGTTTTGATTTGCCTTTCCTGATAATGAGTGATGTAAGCATCTTTTCACGGGTCTGTTGGCCATCTGTATTTTTTTTAAGATTTTATTTTTAACTAATCTGTATACCCAGTGTCTGGCTTGAATTTATAGCTCCGAGATCAAGAGTCACGTGCTTGGGTACCTCGGTGGCTCAGACACTTAAGTGTCAGCCTTTGGCTCAGGTCATTATCCCAAGGTCCTGGGATCAAGTCCTGCATTGGTCTCCTTGCTCAATGGGGAATCTGCTTCTCCCTCTATGCCTCTCCCCTGCTCTCTCTCCTTCACTCTCTCTCAAATAAATAAAATCTTAAAAAAAAAAAAAAAGAAAAGAGTCACATGCTTTACCAGCTGAGCCAGCCAGGTGCCCCAGCTATCCGTATTTCTTTGGAGAAATGCCTGTTCATGTTTTCTGCCCATTTTTAAATAGGATTATTTAGCGGGGGGTTGGTGTTCAGTTGTATAAGTTCTTTGTATATTTTGGGTGCAAACCTTTTTTGGATATATCTTTTGCAAATATCTTCTCCCGTTCAGTAGGTTGTCTTTTAGTTCTGTTGATTGTTTCCTTTGCTTTGCAGAAGCTTTTTATTTTGATGTAGTCCCAGTAGCTTATTTTTGTTTTTGTGTCCCTTGCCTCAGGAGACATATCTAGAATAATTTTGTTATAGTAGATGTCTGAGAAATTACTGCCTGTGATCTCTTCTAGAATTTTTATGGTTTCAGGAGTTTATTTTTGTGTATGGTGTAAGAAAATGGTCCAGTTTAATTCTTTTGCATGTAGCTGTCCAGTTTTCTCAGCACCATTTGTTGAAGAGACTTTTTTCCCATTGCATATTCTTCTCTCCCTTGTCAAAGATTAATTGACCATATAATCCTGGGTTTATTTCTGGGCTCTCTGTTTTGTTCCATTGATACATGTATCTGTTTTTGTACCAGTACTATACTGTTTTGATGATTACGGCTTTGTAGTATATCTTGAAATCTGGGATTATGATACCTCCAGTTTTGTTCTTTTTCAAGGTTGCTTTGGCTATTCAGGGTCTTTTGTGGTTCTATACAAATGTGAAGATTATTCTAGTTCTGTGAAAAATGCTGTTGGTATTTTGATAAGGATTGCATTAAATGTGTAGATTACTTTGGGTAGTAAGGACATTTTAACATTATTTGTTCTTCCAGTCCATGAGTATGAAATATGTTTCTTTCCATTTGTTTGTTGTCTTCAATTTCTTTCTCCAGTGTTTTATAGTTTTCAGAGTACAGGTCTTTCACCTCCTCGGTTACATTTATTCCTAGGTATTTTACTATTTTTGGTGGAATTGTACATGGGATTGTTTTGTTAATTTCTCTTTTTCCTGCTTCATTTTTAGTGTAGAGAAATGCAATGGATTTCAGTACATCGATTTCTTATTCTGTGACCTCATGAAATCATTTATCAGTTCTAGTAATTTTTTGGTGGAGTCTTTAGGGTTTTCTATATATATAGTATCATGTCATCTGCAAATAGTGTAAGTTTTACATCTTCCTTATCAATTTGGATGCCTTTTATTCCATTTTCTTATTTGAAAGGTGTGGCTAGGACTTCCAATAGTATGTTGAATAAAAGTGGTGAGAGTGGACTCCTTATTTTGTTCCTGATCTTAGGGGAAAAAGCTCTCAGTTTTTCACCATTGAGTGTGATTTTAGCTGTGGGTTTTTCATATTTGGCCTTTGTTATATTGAGGTATGTCCTCTCTAACCCTACTTTGTTGAGGATTTTTATCATGAATGGATGTTGTACTTTGTCAAATGGTTTTCCTACATCTGTTGAAATGATCATATACGATCTTTATCCTTTTCTTGTTGATGTGATGTATCATGTTGACTGATTTGGAAATATTGAACCACCCTTGCAACCCAGTAATAAATTCTACTTGGTAGAATGGTGATGGATGACTTTTTAATGTATTATTGGATTTGGTTTGCTAGTATTTTGTTGAGGATTTTTGCACATATGTTCACCAGAGATATTGGCCTGTAGTACTCTTTTTTTTTGTAGTATCTTTATATCCAGTTTTGGTATCAGGGTAATATTGCAAAAAAGCCTATACAAAACAGTGTCACAAGTCTGACATGAATTTGGAAGCTTTCCTTCCTCTTCTATTTTTTTTTGAATAGTTTTTAGAAGAATAGGTATTAATTTATTTGTTTTTATAAAAAATATTTATGTATTTATTTATTTTCTTAGAAAGTGCAAACAGGGAGAGCGAGAGGGAGAGAAGCAGACTTCCCACTGAACCCAATGAAGGGCTTGATTTCATGACCCTGAGATCATAACCTGAGCCAAAATTGAGTGGGATGCTTAACTGACTGAGCCACCCATGCACCCCATAGGTATTAATTCTCTCTCTCTCTCTCTCTATATATATATTTTTTGTGGTTCTCCAAAGCTCAACTCTACTCAACAATATCTTATTCCTTTTTTTTTTTTTTTTTTGGAGATTCAAATCAAACCACACTGAGATACCACCTTATACCAGTTAGAATGGCCAAAACAAGACAGTAAACAACAAATGTTGGAGAGGATGTGGAGAAAGGGGAACCCTCTTACACTGTTGGTGGGAATGCGTGTTGGTGCAGCCACTTTGGAAAATAGTATGGAGATTCCTCAAGAAATTAAAAATAGAGCTACCCTATGACCCTGCAATTGCACTGCAGGGTATTTACCCCAGTGATGCAGATGTAGTACAAAGAAGGGCCACATGTACCCCAATTTCATAGCAGCAATGGCCTCAATCGCCAAACTGTGGAAAGAGCCAAGGTGCCCTTCAACAGATGAATGGATAACTCTCTATTTTTTTAGGATTTTATTTATTTATTTGTCAGAGAGAGAGAGAATGAGAGCATGAACAGAGGGAGCAGCAGGCAGAGGGAGAAGCAGGCTCCCTGTGGAGCAAGGAGCTTGACACTGGGATGCTGGACTTGATCCAAGAACCCTGAGATCATGTCCTGAGGCAAAGGCAGATGCTTAACCAACAGAGCCTCCTAGGTGCCCTCTTTTCTTTTCTTTCTTTCTTTTTTTTTTAAAGATTTTATTTATTTGACAGAGAGAAACACAGCGAGAGAGGGAACACAAGCAGAGGGAATGGTAGCAGGAGAAGCAGGCTTCCTGCAGAGCAGAGAGCCCGATGTGGGGCTCGATCCCAGGCCCCTGGGATCTGACCTGGGCTAAAGGCAGACGCTTAACGACTGAGCCACCCAGGCGCCCTGGTGCCCTCTTTTCATTTTCACTTGCATGATGAGTGCTTTTCCATCCCTTCACTCTAAACTCTATTTGTCTCTAGGTCTGAAAGGAGTCTCTTATGGGCAGAATATAGATGATGGCTACTTTTTTATCCATCCCATCATCCTATGTCTTTTTTTTTTCCAGAGAGGGAGGGGAGGCAGGGTCAGATGGAGAGGGAGAAAGAATCTTAAGCAGACTCCACACCCAGCGCAGAGCCTGATGTGGGGCTGCATCTCACAACCCTAAGATCATGACCTGAGTTGAAATCAAGAGCCAAGGACCAAGGCAAGATGGCGGAGGTGTAGGAGGCATAGAAAGCACTGGGATCCAGAAAGAGGCTGAAAACCACTCTAAAAGCTGGCAAACACAACAGCAGAGAGAAGAGAATAAGAACAGCAATTCTAGGAGCAGAAAATCAACCACTTTCAGAAAGGTAGGAGTGGAAAAAGTGAATTTAAAGCGGTGAGAAGAGAGACCCCGGGGGGAGGGGCCGGCTCCCAGCAGCTGCAGAGCCGCGGAGCCCAAAATCCGGAACTTCTAGTCTGCTTCGCTGAGGGACATCGCTCCGGAGGCAAACCGGGGGTTCAGCCCTCGCAGGAACAGTGTGATTTCAGGACCCATGGGGTCACCGAGGGACCAGGGGAGCCCGAGTGCGGCAGAGCACCCAGGTATCAGGGCGGAGAAGCCAGCGGCAGAGAAGGAGCCGTGCAACGCCACATAGGCTTACCTTGGACTATAGGAACTGAGACATATAGTTCATATAGGGATGCTGCACTTCAAGTAGGGACCCCACGGGAGGCAGCTCCGGAGACACCCCCTCCTTCTTCCTCCGGGAGGAGCAGTGCGGGCACGTGCAGCAGGAATCTGCTGGTCTGGGGCTCCAGATGGGGCCGCGCGCTACAGATAGAAGCGCTCCGCCATGGGCCAGCTGAGCACAGAGCGTGGACCATGGACAAGGGAGACGGGAGTGATAAGGGCTCTCCTCTGGGGGCCTGTGGAGGATCGCGGCGCCCAGCACTCGGCTCCTCTGGGCCGGAGACTGGGAGGCTGCCATTTTCACTCCCGGCCTCCAGGGCAGTATGGAAAGTGCTCAGGGAACAAAGACTCCGAGAGTGAACCTGAGCAACGTGCTTGGCCCATCCCCTGGCCAAGGGCGATGCAATTCAGCGCTTCGGGCTAAGACATTTGAGAACCAAGGCTACGGGCCCCTCCCCCAGAAGATCAGCGAGAATATCCAGCCAAGACCTAGTTAATCAATCAGTGAAAACTGCGTAACTCCAGAGAATCTTTCTCTCTCACCCATCTACTCTTACCTTGA